>MU223272.1:384377-558238 GCA_018584345.1 Thuja plicata
AGGGCCTTCATTTTATATTTTTACACATCCATGACTAGAGAGCTATGGATCGATATTTGAGGCCTCATTCTTGAGCAACCTTGAATGGAATGATTCATAGAAGTGTGACAACATTTATGCACACACACACACACACACAAACACACACACACACACACACACATATATATATATCATTCATTCAAATGAATCTATTCTTTCATATGGTATATGTTGAGGATGCCTATCTATTTTTTTTTTAAGAAAAAATGCTAATGTAGACATTTAGTAAATGAAATATCTAGATCTTTATTTTTATCTATAATAATTGTTGCAAACTAAACATTAAAATATACCGTCTTTCTTTTGAATTTCAACTAGGTAATAAATAACCAGCAACCTGATTTTTTTTTCAAATACAAAAGATTTTGTTTTTTAATTTATGGAACGAGAGATATAGAAAATTATTTTCAATATGTTGTTACACAATAAGAACTTTATGTTTAATTTTTTACCCAAATAAACAAAAAGATAGATAAGATAACTCTTTTGATTTTAAACTTTATCAACTACAACAACAAAAACTACCTTTTCAACGAAAGCTTCCTTCTTCTATCTATGTTTTTTTTTATATCTCATCTACTAAATACTATCAGCAAGATAAAATTTCCAGATTTAACATAATCATATATTTGAAGGAATACATTTTCCATTAACCTTTCAATGCACGGAATGAAATACAAGTTTCTAAAATGTTTTTTTTTATTTAAACACGAATGCTACATTTACACTTTGATCTCAAGAAAGAACTTTACAAAGTATTTTCAGTCACCTCTTCTTTTTGAAAACAAAAAAAAAAATACATCCTGTACAAATTAAATACATAAAGGAAATCACATTTGAACCACTCTTCACTCCATCTTGATAAACTTTACATTCATATGCATAAATAGAAAACAAAAGCTAAACTTGACCATGTGAGTTCTCCCATCCTAGGCCTTTAAGAGACCACCCCCAAGCTTGGGAAACCAAGGAGAGCTCAGTTACGCACATACAAAACCAGAAATCTCAATGCAACAAAATTTTAGCAAAAAACTCTCATCCAAGGTTTCACAATGGGTCTCACAATGAACCTAAACATGGGGTGAAGGTGGACTAAGTGCCCTATGAGGAGAATGCCAAAATAAAAATAATCTCAATGCCTTCTCAAGGATTTCAAAACAAGATCATATATATTCATCAATGCACATCTAAAACCCTTATGACCTCGAAGATAATAAGCCAAAAAAAACCACCCTTATGACCCCCAAATGCATAAGAAAAAATGTGGCATCATGGATTCCATACTCTATGTTTTCTCTATCTCCTTCATGAGAAGATACTCTACGCCCAAGGCCTGTCCAAAATCCCTTCACCCCCAAGGTTACTCTTCCCTCACAAGGGTGAGTGTGCCTTGAGACTCCCATGCACAGTACTTTACAATACATCACAAAAGAAAAAATACAACACAACAAGAGACACATCCATACATTTTCTATTGCAAGCACACAACAATCTAAACTACAATTCCTTCAACACTCATGAATATTCAACAAGAAAAAAAACAAAATTGAAGAGTATCCACCAACCTAGATCCAAACTTGTGGAAAGAGTTGAAGAAGAGCTTCCTTTTGTCTAGGTTCTTCCTCTTTCCAAAATCTCTACTAATTCTAGAAATCTTTAAAGTTAGAGAGTGGGTTTTCAAACTCCAAGTTTTGGAGGATCTCCCCTAAAAAGGGTTCTACACACTTCCAAAAAATCTTTTCAAAAAAGGTAAGAATCCTATTGGTTTGGTCTTCCCAAAACCCCCTTACAAGGTTTATAAAAATGAGTCTTAGAAAATATGACTCAAAAAGTGGAACAAGTAACTTGCATTCTAATGGAAGGGTTCTATATCCAAAACCATGCTTCCAAAAGTTGATTTTCGTCCATCTAAGAAATTGAACTTTTGGAAGGGTCTTCAAGTCAACTATGAGTTTTTCTGGGGTTAAAAATG
Organism: Thuja plicata; assembly: GCA_018584345.1. NCBI lineage: Eukaryota > Viridiplantae > Streptophyta > Pinopsida > Cupressales > Cupressaceae > Thuja > Thuja plicata. Next base: position 386,392 of record MU223272.1, read on the forward strand.
ACCCTTACTCATAGGTATAAAAAGTGAGATTCCTAAAAATGATCCAAACTCAACCTTAGGTGTATTTTTAACCCCTCAAAAAACCCCCTTAAACTCACCTATGAAGTTCAAGTGATTTCACCATACCTTTGTTAATCTCTAAGTTCTATTGATGATTAGTGACCAACACTTAGTCATTCACTTAGGCAGTTTTAGTTGGCTATCACTGTGGCTGAGCTAAACCTATGCAAGGTCGAGCAACATTGCCGGGCAGTTTTCAATTTTCCTAGTTACATTTCCGAGCCAAGTAGAATACAGAGATGTTAAATGCCAAGCGATAGAGAAGTCAAGTGCCAAGCAGAATAGTTTTTGTATACATGTCTACAATGATACAAACTTTGAGGATAAGTGATCTGGCTGACTTGTATAAGCTTTTTGGGCTGACTTATGTATGCATTTAATATTCTTTTACAGAGTTATGCATTTAATTGTTTTATCCTATGCATGAACATTAATTGTAATACCATCAAGGTATGGGTATTAGATCTTGATCATTGATCTAGATCTCACTATCAGACTTGAACGGATATATTAGATTGCTTCGAAACCCTATTTTTTAATGTTTGTAAGAAGAGAAGATGAAGTGTGGTGACTGCATTTTTGAAGTGAAATGCAGAGAGGGTTATTTTTTTAAGAAGCAGAGATCCAGCAGAGTGACAACACAGTGAACAGTAGAGTAAAGATTATATTAGATTATGAGATCATAGAAGGTACTGGAAAGAGGAGATCCGTAAATAGCATCAGAGTGCCTAACGAAAGATCAATACTTGAGACATTCTAATCATTGTATCAGGTGAAAATCTCTTAATAGAGTGGTTCTAGCAGACCTTTCTTTATCTCCTAACAGAGTGCTTACTTCATTGTAAGTTGAAATCATTTAAAAGGGTAGATTGTAATGATCTTAAGCTCTTAACCGGGCAAACCTTTAATAGGGTAGATTACATTTTGTAATCAACATTTGTAACATTAACAAGTATACTTTATTACTGTAGTAGTGGAGAATTTTGTGGGTGCCATCCCCACCCCAGTTTTACCTATTTGGGTTTCTGGGTTACCAAGTTATTGTGTTATGTCTTATTTATTTCATTGTGTGGATGCTATTTGAGATTACATTAGATTCATATATGTATGAATGTGGATTAGTTTTTTTTAAGTGTTTAAATTTGAAAATCTGATTCACCCCCCCTCTCAGTATCTTGCTTTCTCATTATTGTATTTCCAACAATTGGTATTAGAGCTCAGTTCTCTAAAATGGTCATAATCATCTTGAGAATATAGATCTTGAGATGGAGATCTACAAGATGGGTAAATTCATTGAGAGTCAAAAGATTGATGTTCAGCTAGCACTAAAACAACTTGAGACTGCAAGACAAGAATTAAAGAAGTCCTTGACTGTAAGGAATGATCTGGCCAAACTAATGAATGACACTCATTATCAGGAAGAAGACACCACAAATGTATTTTAGAATGGAGATTCTACTGAGAGCGATGCAACAATTGCAGATCTACTAGAAAAGAATAGTGTACTATGGTAAGAAGTCAAAAACTTGAAAAAGGAACAAGAAGCCCAATCAATAAGAATGTGTGAAGTTGTTGAACAAAAAAAGAAAGCTAAAGATGACAAGGCTATGGTAGAAGAAGACAAGAGAATGTTAACTACCAGACTTGATGAAAGAACACATGATGTACAAACAATGATAGTCAATCAAGTAGACATGGAAAATCAAATACTACTTGTGAATCAGGAGATCAGCAAGAAAGACTTGGAGATTGTTAATCTTAGATTTGAGAACAGTCAATTGAAAGATGAATTGAGATCTAACAAAGAAATTAATAATAGAGTGAATGATCCGAGTGCAGCTATGAGCTACTTTGAACAACTGGTGGAAGCATCAAGAAGACCTAAATATTCTTATGGATTAGGTCACACTGAACAACATACAACCACTGAAGATGGAGATTCATCTAAGATAGGTGAAAGAAGGTATGCAAAGCCAAGAAAAAACAAACCTATTTTCCACCACTGTGGAAAACCAGGTAATATAGAAAACATTTGCTAAAGCAAGAATGGTAAGTCCAATCTGAAAACTAACTTTAATGGTTATTGCTTTAACTGTAATAAGTTTGGACATCAAGCACATGAATGTAAGTCAAAGGCAAGAAAAGCACCTAGACTCGATGGTAATTGCTATAACTATCACAAATATGGTCATAGAGCTCAAGATTATAGATCTAAAAGTAAACAACAGTGGACATCAAAGGTACAAGAGAAATCACCAAGAAAAGGCAATACTCACAATTGGGATTAGAACACATGGCATAGTTGTCATTATTGTGGTGATTATGGACATGTTCCAGAAAACTGCATAAGGACACATTTCAGAGGAAAATCTAAAATTTGGATGAATGGAAGCCTAGTTTGTCACAATTGTCTTAAAATTGGTCATACAAGGAAAGATTGCAAGACTAGGGTACCTACTCCTACTGTTGAGAAAATAAGAGAACAGATGAAAAAAACATGGGTCAAGAAGTCTGAACCATGTAGCCGTGAAGCTCATGAAGTCGAGGTCACCCACTCTAATGGATCAGGTGATCACATCATCTCCAACTAAGAAAAAGAGGTATGTAAGAAACTAAATCTAAAACTCCTATCTTACATCAGTTCCTAACATGAAATGTACCAAAGTCCATATTTGCATATGTCAAGATGCACCAGGACATATTTTTGAAGACAAATGTCGAGATGAGCCAATTTCACTATAGGTGTCGAGCACTAATCATGGACACTAAGGCCGAGTTCTTTAGTGAGTGCCAAGTTTTGTTGGCCAAGTAAGTTTCATAATGGCTGAGTTTAGAAAGCTGAGTAGGATGCAAGTTGTGTTAAAGCCAAGGACAGCTGGCTTGCACTAACTCAACGAGAAGAACATTCATTGCTTACCTAACTTGACCTTTCAAAGTCTATAAAGGATGAACAGTCGACACTTAATTTTTACCTTGCAATTTTTACTGTTTATGGAGTGATTGAAGTAATTTGCAGAATTTATCTTGACAGAGTTAGCAATGAAGATTTCATCAGTGTGCCATCGAAAATCTTAAGGTGAACAGTGCGAAGAGATACTTGCTAAGGTACTATATTTTTCATCTCTCGAACCCTAATTTCAAAATTATGGCTGCAAGTTCTTCCGCACCAACTAAGAGTATGGAGGGAGAACAACAACAAATTTAGTTAGTACAGAGTGATGAATATGAACCTTTCAACTTTCGAGCCATTCTTGAAAGTGTGATTCAGAGTGATTTAATGGGAGCCCTCTTATCCATTCCACCCAAGGTACTCATGATTCATGATGTCCGATCATGTTATATGGTTAAGATTGGTGAAGTAGGTGATAGTGAATTGAGGAAATCCTACAGCAAATTGTCTGTCGATGGAGTTCTGAAGATAGAATTCAAACATCTAGCCGACAAAGGGTTAACTCGTGCCCTAGATTTTCCACAAGGTTTTAAAGATGAGTGGATTAAGGTTATCCTTAGTTGAGTTCATAACATGTGTATGTGGTTGGATAATCGACCAGTCAAGATCACAAAAAGCATGATTCATCAAGTGACTGGATATCCTATAGTGAATGGAAAATGGACCATGAGGGATAACAGTAAAGAAGAAATTACATTGAACACTGGAGCCATATGGAACAATAGAGGTATGACTATCTCTACAGTTACAGACCTAGAAATTGATTTTGGAGTAAGAGTAATAGCACATAAGTTCTATCAATCAAGTAGATTAGATAGTGTTCCTTATATAGCCATTGATCAGGCATGGAAAAATGTGAAGAAGAATCATACATATGATCTTGCCGAGCTACAACAAACACAATTAGCCAAGAACCTAGCATCAATCAGAAAGGCTAAGAGCTCATTATGTAAGTTTGGTTCCTTACTAGTCTGTATATTTTTCTACATTCAGGATACATTTCCTACATTGGGAAATATTGTTTGGAAAAAGGATAGACCCATAACAGTTTAGACTAGTGAATGTATTGAGAAATTAGGAAGTAATTTCAATAGCATTATGGGGAGCTATTTTTTAGAATTCAAGAAGAGAATGAGATTAAGGACTAGAATTCCTAAGTCACTAGTGGAGAAGCACTATGAAGAAATCTATTTTCTAGTTGATACAGATAATACTTATATCCAGGTAGTGACTCCTAGGATAACATGCTTAGAACCATTTCCATATGAAATTAACATTGATGAAGCATCAGCTGCCATCATTGCACTCCTAGCCGAGGAAATTGATACTACAATAGAGAGATTTGGAAATTTTGATGAAGCCAAAGCTAAAATTTCTAGAAGCTTGAATGAGGGAACTATGGAGAGGCAAAGAAAGAAGATTGTGAAAAATCTAAAGAAAATGGTTGGCTTAGGTAGTGATGAAGAACGTGAGGATGCACCTTTAGGTCTGACCACTAGATAAGGTGAGGATATATCTACAGAAGAGGAAGTGAGTGCATCAAAAGAGGTCAATAAGAAAGCTAAGGGAAAAAGACCACCAATTGTAATAGTAACCAAGTTGAGCAAAGCTAAACCTAAGGTTACACCTCCTGCAGCTAATCGTCCAAGGACTAGAGCATCTACTATTACTTCTCTAGTAGAAGTACAAACTAAAGTATATGGTAAGAGGAAAGTTGCAAAAATTAGTTGTGGAAAGGAAGCAAAGGTTGCTCCTAAGGCTGAGTCGAGTAAGCCAACAAAAGAGACCAAGAAGGAAATTAAAATTGGGGACAGATAGTGATGAGGAAAAGACAGAAACTAATGAACCTAGTAACATACCTATAGCACAATTCAAGAAACCAGCTAGTATTGATGAGGTATGTGATACTTTGAGGAATTCAGTAGGATTAGCAACTTTTAAGTTCATTAAGTATGAAAAGTTGAAAACTGCAGATAGGCATAAAGTATAGGAAGCACTATTGGATATGATGAGTACTTTCAAATTAACTCCTACAGAGATAGGAAATTATGTTCCCAATGAACTTTATGATTTTCTGTCAAGCAAATGGGAATTTGCACTTGCCACAGAAAGATAGATCAGGAAAGGAACTCTAGCCCAGGTAATACCTGAGCTAACCTCAAAACAAAGAGCCAAATTCATTGAGGATTACAAGAGTAGGTTTGTTTCTAAACTTAGAGGCTATGCTATTCTAAAAAATGATATTGAAGGTGTAGTACAACAAAGCACAAGGATCTGGAAGGAAATCTTTGGACTGATCGTTCTAAAAGATAAGAAATCTAGTGAGGGGACATCTGAGCAAAAGGAAAAAGAAGTTGAAATGAAGACTACCCTTGAACCACAGATAACTCAAGATCAAATTGCCAAAGAACGGGACAAAACCAAAGATGCATTAGACTCAAATAATTCTATTGATCTGACTACAGATAGTCCTATGGATTTTATAGTTGATGATCCAAGAAATTTGAATGTCGAGGAACAAGAGATGTCAAGTGGTAAAGACACTGATTCACCTATTAAGGAAACTGATACTGAAGAAGGGAAGACCACAACATCTGATGAAATCATTGAAGTTGTCAATGATTAAAAAGGTGAAGAGAACCAGCAAACAAATGAACAAGAGGCAACTTCATAGAATCCACCTATTTTAGAGGTTGTGAAAATAGTTTTAGATAATGGAGTAGTGATGGTAAGGAAATTGGAAAGGATATAGTATGATACGTCAGTACAGTACAGGTACACTTGTGTATAAATTTTTGAAGGCATGTAAACTTTTTGTATGGATTATTTTTGAGTATATTCCTACCTAGGGGGAGTACTTAGTGTACTTAGGCAATATTTTGATGAAATGAACGAAAGTAATGACAAGTGTTTTTGCCACTAATATCAAAGGGGGAGATTGTTAATCTCTAAATTTTGTTGATGATTAGTGACCAAAACTTAGTCATTCACTTAGGCAGTTTTAGTTGGCTATCACTGTGGCCGAGCTAAAACTATGCAAGGTCGAGCAACATTGTTGAGTAGTTTTTAGTTTGCCTTGTTACATTGCTAAGCCAAGTAGAATACAGAGATGTTAAATGTTGAGTGACAAAGAAGTCAAGTGCCAAGCAAAACAGTTTTTGTAAACATGTCTAGAATGATACAAACTTTGAGGATAAGTGATCTAGCCGACTTGTATAAGCTTTTTGGGCTGACTTATGTATCCATTTAATATTATTTTATAGAGTTAGTTATGCATTTAATTGTTTTATCCTATGCATGAACATTAATTATAATACCATCAAGGTATTGGTATTAGATCTTGATCGTTGATCTAGATCTCACTATCAGACTTGAACGGATATATTAGATTGCTTCAAAACCTTATTTTTTAATGTGTGTGTAAGAAGAGAAGACGAAGTGTGGTGACTGCATTTTTGAAGTGAAATGCAGAGAGGGTTATCTTTTTAAGAAGTAGAGATCCAGCAGAGTGACAACATAGTGAACAACAGAGTAAAGATTATATCAGATTATGAGATCGTAGAAGGTACTGGAAAGAGGGAATCTGTCATCAGCATCAGAGTGCATAACGAAGGATCAATACTTGAGACATTCTAATCATTGTATCAGGTGAAAATATCTTAACAGAGTGGTTCTAGAAAACCTTTCTTTATCTCCTAACAGAGTGCTTACTTCATTGTAAGTTGAAATCCTTTAACAGGGTAGATTGTAATGATCTTAAGCTCTTAACCGAGCAGACCTTTAACAGGGTAGATTACATTTTGTAATCAACATTTGTAACCTTAACAGGTACACTTTATTACTACAGTAGTGGAGAATTTTTTGGGTGCCATCCCCACCCCAATTTTACCTATTTGGGTTTCTGGGTTACCAAGTTATTGTGTTATGTGTTATTTATTTCATTGTGTGGATGCTATCTGAGATTACATTAGATTCATATATGTATGAATGTGGATCAGTTGGTTTTAAGTGTTTAAATTTGAAGATCTGATTCACTCCCCCTCTCAATATCTCGCTTTCCCATTATTGTATTTCAACAACCTTAAGCTCCCTAACCAAGGGGTTCACATGGGTATCCTCTGTGGTACTACCCTAGGTTTCTTTCTATCCAATCCCTAAGTGGACATGTCATTTCCATATATACACTATACAAGTGTCAAGTGACACCACAAAAATTCACAATAAAAAGACACATGGCCCTCCCAAGGGTGAATGTGCCTTGAGACTCCATGCACAAGATTTTACAGTGCATCACAAAGGAAAAAACACAATACAACAAGAGAGATGTCCATACATTTTCTATTGCAAGCACATAATAATTTACACTACAATTCCTTCAACACTCATGAATATTAAACAAGAAAAATAACAAGATTAGAGCATCCACCAACCTCTAGATCCAAGCTTATGGCAAGAGTTGAAGAAGAAATTCCTTTTGTCCAAGTCCTTCCTCTTTCCAAAATCTCCACTAATTCTACAAATCTCTAAAGTTAGAGAGTGGGTGTTCAAACTCCAAGTCTTGGAGGATCTCCTCTAAAAAGGGCTCTACATATTAGAGTAACAAGTTATTTCACTTATTAATTAAATAATTTTTATTTAATTATTAAGTCACTTATTATCTCTAGTTTACTTAAGAAAAAATTTAGGCATATAATAATTAATTCTTTTATTAATTATTATCATGCAACCTAGGCTTTTCCCTTCAAGGGTTTTGATCACCTTTATAAGGTTTGACCTCTTTGTAATTATTCATTATTTTGAGGATGCTATTATATTGAGGGTTTTCTCTCCATTGTTTACACATCATGTTTCCTCATTCATCAATCTGTTATTTTTGGCCTCCATAGCTTTTTATTCTCTTTTCGTGGCAGGTTTGCATGCAAGTGATCCTTGGGAGCTATAGGGTTGAGTTTTCATCAACTCCAATATGGTATCAAAGTTCTAGATCTTCATGCACCTATTATCTTCATAAGAAATTTGGCATTATTATTCAAATCTGTGTTTTCACAAGGTTTTCTATTTTAGGTTTTTGTGGATCTGGGGAGAGTTTCTTTTTGGGGCACTTTGGGCACAAACTAACCTCACGATTACGCTCAAAAGGTCCAAAAACCCTTTTTTTCATATAAAATATATTCATTTTGGATAATTTGACCTTTGGGCATTTTTTTCTCTAGTCATACAACCTTGGTATGCAAATCGAGAAAAAAAATGGTATTTTTTTAATGCCAACGATTAAACAATACCACTGCAATTAAAGAAATGGTCACCATTGACCCCAACTATTAGCAAACCATCAACTAGCGATTAACAAACCATCTGCTAATGGTCACCGTTGACCCCGACGGTCAGAAAAACACTAGCCGACAGTCATCAATGATCTCGGCAGTTGGCAGACCACTCGTAAGCGCTCACCACTCATGCCGTGATTTTTTGACCATGCGGTCACCACGGGCTAGCCATCGCCCATGGGCCACCAATAGCACCACAACTGGGCCACCAAACCTCCACCCAGTGCTGCTGCTTACCACCACTGCAACACCACCCTGCCCCTGGTCACCATATGACCTGTGACCAGGGTTTTTTAAGCCCCTGAGTGCTAAATAATTATTTTTGGGGCCCTTTACACCTACCTATTTGGGTTTTGGGCCATATCTAGAGCAAACGAAGGCATTTTTGGACAACCAAGATATCGTCAGAAAGCTGGTTTCAAGCCCGATCTAATTTTTCAAGTTTTCTTTTCTGATTTTAACATTTTACATGGTTTTTTCTAGTCAAATTTAGGGCTCCTCTATTACACTTTGGGAGCTATATCTTGCTCATATGGCTTCATTTTATGACTTCAACATATCGTTGAAAATCTGGTTATGTGCTCTTTCTTTTGGCATGAGTCTCATTTCTAGAATATGTTCCAGCTATATTATGTTCATCATTTTTTCTTTTTTGCAATATGGTAGATATCTTAGATGTTTCAAGTCTTGGGATCATTTTATTTGCATGGGATGACTCCTTTTTAGTTGTTAATTATGTTCTTACATCTTTTTGTCATTCTTGAGCATTGTAGACATCTATTTTTGTAGCATTTATTTTTTTGCAAATGCACTGAGATAAATTTTCATCTGAATAATTCTTAAGGGGGATATTAGAGTAATAAGTTATTTAACTTATTAATTAAATCATTTTTATTTAATTATTAAGTCACTTATTATCTCTAGTTAACATAATCTAAACATTAGGCATATAATAATTAATTCTTTTATTAATTATTATCATGCAACCTAGGTTTTTTCCTTTTAGGGTTTTGATCACCTTTATAAGGTTTGATCTCTTTGTAATTATTCATTATTCTGAGGATGCTATTTTATTAAGGGTTTTATCTCTATTTTTTGCACATGATGTTTCATCTTTCATCAATCTATAATTTTTGGCTCCATAACTTTTTCTTCTCTCTTTCTGTGACAGGTTTGCATGCAAGTGATTCTTGGGAGCTATAAGGTTGAGTTTCCATCAACTCCAATACTACACACTTCCCACATATCTCTTAAATAAGGTAAGAATCTTATTGGTTTGGTCTCCCTGAAACCCCCTTACAAGGTTTCTAAAAATGGGTCTTAGAAAAGGTGACTCAAAAAGTGGAACAAGTAACTTGCATCCTAATGGAAGGGTTGCCTATCTAAGACCTTGCTTTCAAAATTTCTTTTTCGTCCATCTTGAAAATCCAACTTATGGAAGGGTCTTCAAGTCAACTATAAGTTATCCTAGGGTTAAAAATGACTCTTACCCATAGTTATACTTAGTGGGCTTGTTAAAAATGACCCAAACTCAACCGTAGGTGTCCTTTTGACCCCTCAAAAAGCCACCTTAAACTCACCTATGAAATTAAAGTGATTTGACCATACCTTAAGCTCCCTAACCAAGGGGTTCACATGGGGATAATCTATGGTAATACCCTACATTGGTTTCCATCCAATCCCTAAGTGGACATGTCATTGCCACATATACACTATACAAGTGTTAAGTGACACCACACAAATTCACAATACAAAGACACATGGCATATCTACTTGGGTGTCTACACAATTTAAAATTTACAAATAATAATTTATAATTAACATACACTCAAGAATATACAATCATGAAGTAAAGTACATTATGATGATGTTTTTTCTCTTTATTAGACACAACTTTGGTTTTGCATTGATTCACATTAGGTCTAACCTTAGTTCCCCGATTTCATTTCCATAGACAATTTTACTACACACTAAATCCAAATATCAGTAGTCCAAGAAATCCCATTTATATAACATATATGAAATAAACATCATTCAGACATTTACAAAATATTTATATCATCACACAACCAATTTACAATTCATCGTATCAAAATCAATTTAACTACTTTCTACATGAAATACTATGCACCTAACATTTAATTCTCAACAGGAATCACAATTCATCATAATTGAATCCAATTTACCATTTCCTAAATAATTCACATAAAGCATATATATTCCATTGCATCATCATGGTATCAAATAAACATACTACATATCATAAGTTTATCATAAATCAATCATCATGAACATCATAAAATAAGGTGCATCTAAAATCCATGTGATCAAATCCATGTCATAAAGTCTATAAACCATAGTGCATCAAGATGAAGTATCAAATACTAGTTCTATCATAAGATAAAGTTAAAAACTATGATGGGCTCTGGGTGAGGCCTCACACATGTGAACCTCTTCCACTTGAATTAGATCAGGTATAGACATTCATTAACACATTACCAACTTCACAACATATGATATTCAACATTGTAATCGTAACACATAAATCATCTCACTGAACAAACCAAGAACACTATCACCAACAGTAGGAATATGTTGACATCAATGAAAAAACATTAATGTCAGCACATATATGCTCAATATGAACAAAATCTCAACAATCTCCCCCTTTGGCATTGATGGCAATATATAATGTGAAAATTAAATCAATGCACAAAGACACAATATCAATAGAACTACCAACAATATCCACAATATATTTCAAAGTCTCTCTAGCAATCTTTGTTCCACAGTCTCATACTTGTTTTTCACATGAATATATCTCCCCCTTTGACATTAATGACCAAGGAACATGTATGCACTAAGTCATAGAGGCTAAAAATCTGAACAAAAATCTCAACCATTAACCAAACCAATACTCCCCCCAAGGAGTAGCCACCAAAAACATCAATCCAGAAGAATGATAATCGATAAGCATTCTAGAATATATTGATGCATCTCTAGCTCTAATTAGGAGGAAAATCACACCAATCTTACCTTAGAGATACTCAAAAGTATCCTTTGGAAATATCTTCATTAAAATATGTGCAATTTGTTCTTTTATAGACACATACTCCAATCTGACTTCTTTCGCATAGACCTTGTCACTCAAGAAATCATATCTAATAGAAATATTTTTTTCTTTGAATGCAACATGGGTTTATTTTGAAATATTTATAGCACTTGAATTGTCACAGTGAATAGTAATAGGTTCATCAATAGTCACTCTGATATCATTCAACATTTTCTTCATCCACATCATAGTGTACAATTAATAGCAGCAATGCAACATATTCAGCTTCAACAGTAGATTGTGAAATATATAATTTTGTTTCTTACTTGCCCAAGAGACTAATCTCTTACCCAAAAGTAATCTCCACCACTTTTTCTCTTTCTATCACCCAAATTACTAGCCCAATCCACATCATTATATGCACTTAATGTAAAATCATCATCCTTTCATACCATAAACCATAATCAATTGTCCATTTCAAGTATCTAAATTTTCTCTTAACAACAACATGTGATTCCTTCGGTTCTACTTGAAATCTAGAAAAAATGAAAACAACATTCATAATATATGGTCTAGTTTGTGCCAAGTATAGTAAGCCACCAATCATAGATATGTATATTCCCTGATTAGCATTAGATGTATCATCAATTTTTATCAATTTACGACTAGTAATCATAGGAGTACAAACATGTTTGAATCATCCATACCAAATTTGTTCAGTAGTTCTTTCACATACTTGTACTAAGATAATAAAATAAATTTATCAGTTGGTGTAATTTACAGGGAAAGGAAAAAATTCATTTCTCCTATCATAGACATCTCAAACTCTTTCTACATCTCATTAGAAAATTCCTTACTCAACTTGTCATTTTCACCAAAAATAATATCATCCACAAACACTTCAACAATCAAAATGTTATCATGATCAATTTTGAAGTCCAAATTACTATCAGCCATACCTTTACTAAAACCAAATACTTATTCAACCATGCATACCAGGCTCTAGGTGTTTGTTTCAATCCATAAAGTGCTTTCTTCAATCAGAAAATGATGTCATCTTCATTGGTCAAAGGAAAACCACTCAATTTCTCAATGTAGACTTCCTCTTATAATTATCCATTAAAGAATGCAGACTTAACATCCATCTGATATACCTTAAAATCTATGTAAGTAGCATATGCAGGAAACATCCTAATAGCTTCAATTCTAGCAATAGGAAAGGTCTCCTCAAATTCAATACCTTCCATTTGTGAGTATCCCTTGCAAACAAGTTTGGCTTATTCTGAACCACTTCACCTTCTTCATTCAATTTTTTTCTAAATACCCATTTAGTATCAATCACATTCTTTTCTTTATGTTTAGGAACAAGAACCCATGTCTTGTTCTTCTCAATTTATTCCAATTCTTCTTCCATCGCTTCAACCCAACTATCATCTTTACATGCTTCATCAACATCTTTAGGCTCAATCTTAGAAATCAAGCATCTAATCTCTGAATTGTTCAAATGAAATACATTACCTTAGTATTTCTTCCTATAGAAATCTCAATTCTAGAGCTTCCAATAATCTTACACATTCCATCCTTGAATTGTAGGTTGTAACCTTTACAAACTACCTGACCAACACTCAAAATATTATATTTCAAACCTTCATCATATAGAACATCATCAGTATTATTATTACCATCAAGAGTAATAGAGCCTTTTCCTCTAATCATAAAAGGAGTTTCATTACCAAATCTAACAACACCCCCATTATACCTTTCCAATTTCACAAAAAAATTTTTGTCTCCGATCATGTGCTATGAACATCCACTAACAATAATTCATCCATCCTTCTTATCCACATGTGAAACCAAGGGTTTCTCTTCATTCACAAAACTAGGATCTTCATATTTGATAGCAATAAACACAATCTCATCTTTACTCTTTTTAGATTCATCATTAGTCACACCTTCATCAGCAACATAATAACACTTCTTTTGATTTTAGACTTGAATTTATTAGGCTTGTACTTATGTTCTATATTAGGGCATCTTGAAGAAATATGACCAATATTATTACATGTAAAACATTTCAAGGCAACTTTCCTTGATATTTACTAGATCCCTTAGGTAGTCTCTTTGCAATTAGGGTTTTAAGCTCATGAAGCTTCCTTTCTTCTTCTTCGATCTCTGCCCATTTCTTAGCATATCTAGATTCATACTTAGCTAAACTTTCTCCATAAGTATATCTTTTCTTATCCTTAGAGATAGTAACTTTAAATGCATTTTCAACTTTAGGATGACTATCACCAAATTCTCTCATTTCAAAATCATATAAATTAAAAATCAATGAATCTCTTGTCATAGGTACCACGGTTATTGTAAACAAGAGGAAAGGATCTTAGAAAAAATTTCATTCTCATCCAAGGTTCCACCAGTGCATATGATTGCACAAACAATTTTTGTGATCTTATTCACATAGGAAGTGATTTTTTCATCTTCATTCATCTTGAATGACTCACATTTTCCTTTCAGATTTTGTAGCTTGGATTTCTTCACAAATTCATCTCCTTCATATAGTTTCTTCAACTATTTCCATACCTCATGTGTAGTCTCTAATCCTATAATATTTCTGTATTCAACATTTGATAATGCACTCAAAAAGGATTCTTTAGATCTCATAATGTTCTTGAATTCTTTCTTCTCATCTGCAGTTACAGTAGAAAGATCATTGGTGGCTTGTAATATTTCTTTGTAATAGCCCAATGTTCTTCACTAATACATCTCAAGTGTGTAATCATCTGATCCTTCCATATAGCATAGTTTGTTCCATCAAATATCATACTCTCCATCTTAGAGGTTAGCGTCCCGAATCTCCTCAAGCGGTTAAGATTCACAAAGAGGACACTAGCTCTTATACCAATTGGTAGAATAAATGGAGCATAAAAAACAAAGACGGGTGGGGGGGGGGGGANAGGACACTAGCTCTTATACCAATTGGTAGAATAAATGGAGCATAAAAAACAAAGACGGGTGGGGGGGGGGTGAATCAATTGTGTCCAAAAACTCAATACCTTTAACTAAATTACCAACTTAATATCGTATTTTAAAGATGAACATGAATGTAGAAACTGTTGGAATAATGGAATGGTGTGTACTGAGAGGGGATGGGTGAATTAGTACCCTTAAAATGTTTTATCAATTAACCATTCGTACTTTGTTCTTGCATTACCAACCATTGATACTTTTCTACCTTATGCATGTAATATCAAAACATAAACTTAATTGCATGTAAACATTCATAGAAATATTCATGAAATGTAAGTACACATGACACAAGAATTGGTAACACAGAAAACCCCTGTTAGAAGGTAAAAGCTGTGGTGGGGATGAAACCCATAAAGATTCACTATCTGTAGAATGAAGGTGTCGATTAAGGCTATAATTGTGATCACTTTTGATGATCTAACCCTATTAGGAGTAACATTTTAGACTGGTTAGGTCTACTCGGTTAAGAGATTTAGCAACACTATTAGGTGTGCACTCGGTTAAGAGATTTACATAAGTATTGTTAAATACACATTCTTAAAGGATTTCTTCTTTTCGCTACAATTGTTAGAGATTAGTCAAAAAAACTTGTTGACCTGATAGTATGAAATCTTCAATTGCTAAATATAGATCCTTTAAGTTCACTATGTATGTGTATCACCTATAGTGATTGATTAATACCTATGTTCTACTCGGTAGCCTTGAATCTTGTTCTTCATAACTGATTTCATCTTTTGTTGTCCTTCTGTATGAAACTCTCTATCTGATCCATAGATGTTTGTTGTGGCTACAATCATCATTGTTTGATTGATTTCTATATCTATTTATACAATGAATTGACCTATTTAGGTTTCACACTTTTCAATAAAAACTCTATGATCAAAGGTTTACAACTTGACCTTGATCTCCTAGTTTGCATGTTTTACAATTGGTTAGATTGATTAAGACAATTACATATGCTTTACTTGTCCCTCAAGAAATGGTTTTAAAGATAAGAAAAAAGCTAAATATAAAACTCAAGTGTTTTATCTGACGTGTAGCTCAGATCCACATTTCTCATAATTAAAGTTGTCTCTTGGTAGACTGGTGCTCGGGCTACTCTGTAGACTGTCTGTTAGTTTTCTCAATAAAGTGTGTTGTCAGTTTACACTATAAACTATTTGTCAGTGATAGTGCACTTAGAATTTTTGGTGACCTCTTTGAACTGCTGAGTCGGGTTGCACTATAAACCTGTCTTTCAGTGATCATGTTACAGATGGTTCAAAAATTATTTCCTTTGTATACTAATGAAAAAATAGATTATCCTTTAGAATTATCAATCTCCCCCTTTGGAATTAGTATCAAAAACTAATATTTGTAAAGCTAAAATGTTCAGTATGTACACCAAAATATTTACCTTGTCAATATAACTCCCCCTATGTGCATGCCTTGGTATAGTATATGTACATGTTACATTTTCCTTTATACATATATTTCCTCTTCTATAATTTTCCCCTTTCACCTTATCATTTCCCTTTTCATATTATTTCCCCCTTTTATCATATCATTTCCCCCTTTTTTTGAAATAATGACAAAGGTGTTCTACTTACAATTGGTAAAAAATGTGGGAATGAGATTTTTGAATGTCCTCCATTTTCTTCTCCCATTTCTCTTTGAGGTGGTCAAGGGTCATGATTTCCAAGGTGAGTCTAGCATGCATATCATTTGTGCTCTTTGTAACAAAATCTCCAGGGTGGAAATCAATGTTTGGATTCTGCCTCTTGAATCTCATGCCTCAACCGTTTAGATTTTACAAGCTTCTCATAATGCAACTTGAATGAATTGTCATCGGTTGTGAGACCTTGTGCACTTGTCTTAAGATCTTCATCAATTTTGGCCAACTTGTCACTATGCTCGATAGTGAAAGTTTCTAGTGTGCACAACTTCTGAATTAAGTTTACTACTTCTGATATAATCAGTTTTATAGTAAAGTAACTAATTCAGAAAGTTTTATCTTTTGTTCTACCACTTTCTCGCTGATTTTCTCAGTAATCTTGTATTGACACTTCTCAGCATGTTCTTTAATTGCCTTATCTACATCTACATTCTGTGATGTGATGGCATCGGTGTGAACTGCTAATTGATCAAGTATAGGTGCACTTTGATCAATTTAGGTGTTAGGTACAATTTGCAATAGTATATCTTTGGTTGTCTCCAAGACTTGGGAGTTATTGTGCTCCTTCCAGAGCTTGTCCTAAATTGCCTTTCTTTTACAAAGTTCACCATACTTTGTAAGTGACTCTAGATCCAATGTCTTAGGATCACAGTCCGGTATGTCAATGATTTCATCTAATGTGACTAGACTTTTATTCTTCTTCTTCTTCTTCTTGGATGTGGTGCTGGAAGTAGGGGAATGTAGAACTATAGCTAATTCATTCTCTTTTTCTTGCTTCAGTGATTGTGTGGGAGGTGTTATAACTTTTGGTTGCTACTCGGTATTGAGTTGTTGGTTGGTAGTGGATGTCTCCACACCAACCTTGTCTGTATCTTCAGCCTTATCACCCTCAGTGTTCTTATCAGTGGCATCACCTATTTTCTCCTTTCCACTTGCATATTTATTTGTCTCTTGTGTTTCATGTTGCTTCCCTTATTCATCTCATGTGTCTATCAATGTGGTTGCATCTGATTCAGGTGTCTTCTCCTTTGCCTGTGTTATGATATTGATAGCTTGTATCAATAGTGGTATGTCACCTAGTATATTTACTTGTGCACCATCTGTGGTATTCTTTTCCTTTTCCTACTCGGTGGTAGTATTTATATCTTCATCTTTAGCTGGTTCATCACCAGAATCATTAATAAATGTTATATCTTTGATGATGACCTATGTTGAATCTGCTAGTGATTGAAGTATCTGAGGTACATCATCCATGGCCATGCTTGCCTGTATTGTCAACTCAACTAGATTTATGTCCTTGGTATCATTTAGGAAGATGTGCTCTGGGCTTAGTGTGGCCTCTTTTTCTTCATAATGAGGAGTCTCAGTAAGGGCTAATACCTGTTCAGGTCTTGAATCCTCCTTGGGTGGATTGAATATTTTATTCCATGTTTTATCACTTTCTTTATCAAGCTCTATTAATCTACCATCCATTACCTTGTATGCTCTTATCTTAGGTGAGAATTTCCTTGCATGCTTATTCATCATTTCATCAATTTCCTCAACTTTTGATTCAGGTGGCATAATTATTACCAGGGATCTTTCCCTTATCTGCTTCTCATTATGCAGTGCATATGTCCACCTTGCTGAAATTGTATCATTCAGTTCTTGTGGCATCATCTTATTGAATTGTACAGGTACATATTTGAATGCAATCATTTCTTGAATGATGGATTCTTCAATCTTCTTCTGATCCTCGGGAGATAAGGTTAGCCATTGCCTTATCTTAGCATTTGATATGCTACCTATCTTGATGATTGATGTAGAAATCTCATAAATTGTAGAAGGAAAATTGTGCTTTTTAGGCTGAGGTGCTTGTTCACTCTCATCTTGTGTAGTGTCATCCTTTTCCTCTTTACCTTGGATGTATTTTATTCTTTTCCTCAGTGCCTATTTCCCGGTTTGAGGATTTCTCTTGTAAGTACTCACTGTTCCTTTCTTGACCGGTGGTGAGTTTGTATCTTTTGTAGTTTGACTCCTTGTTCTTGATGCAGCAATATTCCTTGGTTTCTTTGTTGGTGGTACATCAAATTTTTTAGACACAGAGTCACTCAATTGTTCACCTTCATAGATGGGTGGCTATCCCTTGACCTCTTATTGTTCTATTCCTTCATCATTAACCGAAAACTTCTTTTGAAGTGTCTTTATAACCATTTTAGTCTTCTTTCTATCAATCTTCTTCACTACTAGGCCCATTTTAATTCTGGCCTTAGCTTCTTCATAGGTTCCAAATATTGGTAGTGATTTGTCAACTGCCTCATTTAGTAATACTTCAATAGCATTTATGGCCTGGTCAATTTTGATTTCATGATCAAGAGGTGGTAACCATGTTGTCCTCGGTACAACTAGTTTTATCAAGGTGTTGTCAGTGTATACTATGAAAAATATATCATCCTTATACTATTCCACCAGTTGTTTAGGTATCCTCATCCTATTTTGCATTCTATCCTTAAAAGTAGTGAAGTATGCATCCATGACTGATGTAAAATTGTCCCCTAGTGACTTGATAAATTCACTAATTTGTATTGTTACTGGTCGGGTAGTGTCCCAATTGACATCACTGATAGATGGGAAGAAGTTCTAGAAATAGAAAAAAGTACACATGAGGAGTGATCTGAACTTACATGAATTAGTCCTTGCTGACCTAATTTTCCTCATGTTCTCCTCCAATTGCTTCAGTAGAAGATTGGATAGGTCCAGTTGTAATCCCTTCTTCACAATCTTATGGGAAGTGCCAATTACTCTGCATGCTATGCTATTCAGTCGGCTGGCTTGGAATACCTTGTATCCCAGTACACATGCACCGAAATTCAATTCTAGATCGGTGATGGAATTTACCTTTAAACCCCTGCCATCCCATATTGCACCTGTCATCTTTTCTATATTGAGGTGAGGAGGATGTTTGAGTGCTTTGACCTTTTCAAATACTGGATAACTGGTTACTGCGTGTATTACATCCTTAGTGATTGGTTTTGGCTCATCCAACCACATTTTCCTATCATGTACTATGTTGATTGCTATCTAAATCCACTCGGTTTTGAATTCCTTGAGGAACATTAGTGCATTTTTCAACACTTTTACCTCAATGTGTTTATGTTCATCCTTAATGTTTTCATCTTTGCAAAGCTTCTTTTAAGCTTCTTCAACTTCAAGATCCCTAATTCCTACAACTTTGTAGTGGATATAGGCTTAGACATCCTTGACTAGAAAAGTCCTAGGTGGTATGCTTGAGAACACTCCAGCGTCATCGGGTTGTGAAGCAACCTCTGGACCAAATTTTTACTTAGGCTCTTCACATGTAGATTTCTTGATTAGATGAACTTTCTTATCCTTTGCATTCTTGATTTTGGAAACTCGTGAAGTGGTTTCCATGTTTCTTGAAATTAGGGATTTCTTCGTAAATGATCTCTTTTCTCAGTGAGTCTTAGATACTCACTTGATCTTCTCTAGTTGCTATGAATCTTTCGAAGTAGCTGTGAATGTACTTGAATTTCTCTACAATCTGGTCATTGTTGGTCGCTCTGCTTCACTCTGCTCTTTTCTCTTAATCGCTTTGTGAATGAATAAGATTTCCATCACCCTTTTATAGATAATGCCCTAAGTGGTGTAATAAATTCTTTACCTACTTCTCAGTGGTCAAAAACAGAGTTGCTCAGGGAATATACCAACTTTATCCTCGGTGAGAATGTGTTGCTCGGGGTAAGTGTCAACTCAATTGACCTTTCACATGTTCACCGACGATGCTCAGTATGTAGTGAAGACTTCATTGTCTTTTTACATGAGTACCAATGATGCTTAGTTTACATTAACAACTTACCTTTTATATGTATTCGGATAATTCTCTGTATGTATTTACCGATGAGATTGCATTCCCAAATTAATAACAAGTAGTACCATAGTTCATCTTTATTCATTCTAGTTTGGCATTTTATCAATGTATATAGGAACTGATGTAAAATATAGATTTGTATAGTGCAGTTCCATACTTACTTGTTCTTCTTAGGTGGGGGTGGTGATATCACCAGATCCATTCGATAAGGTGTCACCAATTTTATTGCTTGGTACAGCATCATCAGTGTTTGTATCTTTCCTCCACATTTTGTTTCTCATCTTCCTGATGTCTTCAATGGTATTTCCATTAGCAAAATTGATTGACTCTACCACTCGGTCTCTACATTCCTTGCTTATATGACCGACCTTATGATAATCTAAGCATGTCATTCTGGAGTTAGTCTAGCTTCTAGAATTTCTTGTGTATTTCCTCATGCAGATTGTAGCTATGTGTCCATATCTACCACATGTTGTGTAGTTTTCCCATGTGTTGTAATCCTAAACATATGAGTTACTAACTCTTCTTAGTTGATAAGCATTTTCTTGTTCTTTTGGCTTCCATCCTTGCCTTTTCTTTTTCCTGCATTCAAGAGATGTGTGCCCATGCATTTTGCAAGTGGAACAATATTTTTCCATGTAGGATTCCTTCTTTGGTTGTTTCACGGTAGATCTACATTCATGTTCTTTGTGTCCATACTTGTTATAGTTATAACATTTACCTATGAATGTAGATGTGGATTTAGAAATACCTTTAGCTTGGCTCCTACAAACATTTGAAGTGTGGCCTAGTTTTCCATAGTAATTGCATGACTGCTCCCTTGGTCTTGGATTTGTGTAGACATCTTTTTGATCAGCTTGTTTGATGATTCTCTATGCTTGATTTACATAAGGATTATTAAAATCACCTTCTTAAAGGATTTCTTCTCTTTGCTACAATTGTTAGAGAGTAGTCAAAAAGAATTTTTGACCTAATAGTATGAAATCTTCAATTGTTGAATACAGATCCTTTAAGTTCACTATGTATGTGTATCACCTATAGTGATTGATTAATACCACTGTTCTACTTGGTAGCCTTGAATCTTGTTCTTCATAAATGATTTCATCTTTTTTTTTCCTTCTATATGAAACTCTTTGTCTGACCCATAGATGTCTGATGTGGCTATAATCATCATTATCTGATTGATTTCTACATCTATTTATACTTAATTGACCTATTTAGGTTTCACGCTTTTCAATGAAAACTCTATGATCAAAGCTTTACAAATTGACCTTGATCTCCTAGTTTGCATGTTTTACAATTAGTTAGACTAATTAAACCAATTACATATGCTTTACTTATCCCTCAAGAAATGGTTTTAAAGATAAGCATAAAGCTAAATATAAAACTCAAGTGTTTTATCAGATGTGTAACTCATATCCACATTTCTTGAAATTAAAGTTGTCTCTTGGTAGACTGGTACTCAGGTTGCTCTTTAGACTATCTGTTGGTTTTCTCAGTAAAGTGTGTTGTTGGTTTACACGGTAAACTATCCATCGGTGATAGTGCATTTAGAATTTTTGGTGACCTCTGTGAACTGTTGTGTTGGGTCGCACTATAAACCTTTCTTTTAGTGATCATGTTACCAATGGTTCAAAAACTATTTCCTTTGTATACTAATGACAAAATATATTATCCTTTAGGATTATCAAAAACATAGCACAATAAGAAACACATAACGCCAATATTTTTGACATGGAAACATTGTTAGGAGAAAAACCGCAGTGAGGATCAAACCCTCGAGATCAATGTACTAGTTCAAAAGCACTATACCCTGTTAGGAGTATTACATAGGGGAATGTACATGCATTTAGACACACTACCTAGAGCACACTACCCAATTTACAACAAGGATTACAATTCCTCTGAAGGCTTACTCCCTTACAACAATATCTTATCTCAAATCATAAAGGAGATATTGTCCAAACTCACAAACTAATAAAACAACATCTCATAAATGCCAAAATAGTTCTAATGAAGTACACTAATTCTCTACCTCAATTACAGATTCTACTCATACCTCTCTCTCTCTCTCTCTCTCTCTCTCTCTCATACCTTTGAAATTACAAATGATTTCATCTTTATATACATTACATCAATTCATCTCATCTAGGTCAGCCAGGGACCTAATTACAAAATATTAATTCAATACAACTCAATATTCAATGTGATCCATTGAATTTTGGCTAAGACGTAACAATGATCCATAAAAAACATCCTCAAGCATGCTCCAGGTCCATAGATCATGTCATGATCCATCGCAACATGCTACACCACCAAATTGACCAAGAACAACAAGAACACAAACACTTTACATGAAAATATTCAATTTTGATCTCATAATCCAATGCAACCAACACAAATAGCACATGATCAAGAAAAATCAGCAAGCACCATGAAATACCATGACATCAATAGAAATAACTCTATCTCATAAATCATATGCATCTCTACACTACTCGTCAGGAAAATTAATCAACAACCACTATCATTAAAAAATAGTTTTCAAGCATCCAAATCATGAACCACTCAAACTAAGGACACACATCCAATTCCTTAACTCACCACCAGGTTAGCAGAAAATAATTTTGCATAACCAATCCAAACAAATCTAATAAGTGAAACAATTTTAGTACCTGAATAACCAAAATAACAGTCTCTGATAAATCTTTCACAACTCACTCAAATCATCATGTGAACCTCTGTCAATTGGAATGAATCATGTATAGACATTGCTCAACACATTACCAGCTTGACATCATCTAATATTCAACATACTGGTCGTAACATGGAAATAATCTCATTGAAAAAACTAGGAACACAATCACCAACAGTAGGAATATGTTAATGTCAATGACAAAACATTAATGCCAGCACATATATGCTCAATCTGAACAATATCTCAACAGTTATGTTATGCATGTACCATTATTTATAAATATTCCTTTGTGTTATTTGATTGGGGATGATGTAAAATGGTAGCTACTTATTCATTTTGGTTTCTGTGATGCCGACCCAAAAATGATCTTCTTTGTAACTCTTATGTGGCATTCTTTCATTATCCTTGTAGTTATACTAAGTTTGGGGAATGATAATAGTTTATTTCGATATAATTATGATTTATATGAGTTATCATATGATCATACTAACCCCTAAGTTAGTAGATCCATTTTGTGCTCTCTTTTGTAATGAGTTATTTTCCCTTGGTTTGTCCTTGCTTTAGGGCATCTCATAGTGGAAATTTTTCTCATGGGTGAATGTATGCTCCATTAAAGAGATTAAATCTATTTCTCTTGTTAAGGCATTTGCAATCGCTTTAATGTGGGGGCATACACTATGCTCCTTGTTTCACATTTTTCTCACACACGCACAAGGATTCAATGAAATCTCTTATGCAAATGGCTAAGGGGGAAATTATTTCCTTGCATTCATCTTTTCATCCCCCTATGCATTTATTTAGTGGTTCCCTTTATAGAGATAATTATTTTCTTAAGGATTGGTCATCATTTTATTGATCCCTTTGGAAACAATGCTTTCCTTAATCTGACACCTTTTTAGGATCCCTTAATGGATACAATGCTTTCCTTAAGGATTAATCCCTTTATTTTTATGGGTCGATTAACATAACACAACTTGAATGATTATCAATGCCATGTTTTGCAGTAGTACTTTCTCTTTGCATGATCCATAGTAAGGAAATACCTTACTATGCTAGTAGTCATCTCTCTCTCTCTCTCTCTCTCTCTCTCTCTCTCTCTCTCTCTCTCTCTAGCAATGCCTCTTTTATCTTGGTTTTGGATTTGATGAGGACTTAAGTCACTTGGGGGCTTGATGTCTCTTTGTCTCCTTGACCTTGATAAGATTGTTCCTATGCATTGATCTACTTTATCGTGAGCATGAGTCTATCTTGAATACTCCCGTTAAATTGGGGACTAAATTATGTATTGTCCTTAAAGTTAGTATCCATAATTTGATGCTTTATTAAGCCCCATTTTGGTGTTTATAAGATCTGATGTCTATTATGCTTGATCCTACTAGCCTGATTCCTCTTTTCTTGCATCTTTTCCACCATCTCGACACCCATTTTAAATTTGGGTTAACTCTCCTAGGTACAAAAAATTTGAAATGGTTTGTACCCATGATCTAAATGTTTCAAAGGTTTCACTCCTACATTGTTTGGCCCAAATTTGGCATGAAGCCCTGTATTGAGGTGTTAGTTGGACATTAGATCTGGTGGTCAGCTTGCCTTACTTTTGAATCCTTAAATGATGGATGAAGTATATAAATACCCTATCTATCCTCTTTTTTTTAATCAATCAACTACTATGCAATCAAGCGATCAAGTACAATCAAGTAATCAAAAGAAATTGAGCGATTGCGTAATTGGATTCAAGATCTGAAGGCTAGCATCCAAGATCTTGTTTCTCTGATTCATTCAAGTTAATTCCAAGTAAATATTCTACATTGAATCAATTTTTTCTACTATGTTGGCCAATTAGAGTAGTTCTCAATCAAGCATTAAGATCTTTCTTTCCATCTAGATCCATCTCTCCTTCATTGCAAGTGATTATCAAGCATATCTACATTGAAGATCTAGGAGTGATGTTTATAGATCCATGCATTTGTGAGGTTATCCTTGATTCCTATTCACATTAGAAGGTAAAATCCTTTGTTTCAAATCACATTCAAGCATATTCATGGGTATGAGCAATTTCTACATCTATCCATGAGGGTTTATGCAAGGTGAATCAAATATTTACCTTTTTACATACTTTCCTTTATGCAATTTCCTTTCATTTTCAAGGTTGATTCCTAGATAGGGGTTTGACGATGTAAAACCCCTTTTACCCAACATTTTCCTCAATTTTGTATGTATAGGAATTGGTTATAGAGGTGTCAAATATTTTCTGGACATATAAAAAATAGTTGGAGGATCCCACAAAATTGCAATCAAAAGTGCCTAGAATAGAACATTTGAAACATTATGTTCCTAGGTATAGAAAGTTTGAAATGTTAAATGTATTTCCCAATTTTAATTAGAATTAATTTTTAGTTAAGATATTATTTAATAATGTATATAATTATTAATTAATATTAAATTATTATTATTTATTAATAATTAAAACTTATAATCAAATACTAAGATATTATTGATATTTTAATTTATTAGAATCTAATTATACAACGTTATTTAGTTATTAAAATCATATTATTTAATAACCATATATATACAGTGTCCCCAAAACCTTAGTACCCAATGACACATTATTATTTATAAATAAAAATAATTACTATTTATTTTATCATGATGATACATGCATCTTTATTTAATATGCGTGAAATACATCTAGGTTTCATTTTATTACTAACCATAGCATTGTAAAAATGTTAAGATATTGATACATCGCTATACTTATGAACATACACACATAAACCCCTCTAAACCCAAAATGAACTGACAAGGATACAATTCAAAAGCATACTCAGTTAGGGTACTTGGATTCACGTTGCCTTGACGAATTCAAAATGGTGGATTAACAAACACTTGTCCTTACGTAGGACAATGGTGTAGGGCTAGGTTTAGTTTGGACCTAAATTTTACCTCCCCTCTTCCACCATAAATATGTATGTAAGGGCATGCTTAATCCTGCCAATTTAGGGGAGATGATGCTCGGTACTTGCAAGCTTGCATCACAAAGATGAGCATGTCCATAAATATTTATAATCATAAAATCAATGATGGGGATCAGGAGATCATGTGGATCTCATAAACAAGTAACTACAACTCCGTCCCTTATCATACAGACACATTAGGAAAACATATAACATATCTATCATTAGTGCAAGTACATATATAGGGGTTAGTAACTTAGTGAGGATGTAACAAAACATAGCATCATCATATGTCATAACATGAATATGTAAACATCCTTTAAACATAAGCATGAAGTGATCTAAACATGATTACACAAGTAAAAGTCACAACAATATAAATGTATCATCATAATATACTAACATAACATTGAAGTATCATTCAAGCATAAAGTAATTTTGACACACACATAGTAAGGTCCTAGTTATCACTCAACCACATACTCTGAAATGACAACATATGGGAAGGTATTACAGATGGAACTAGAGCCTTCTGAAAAGTCACATCCTTGCCTCTTCAATGTGACTCCCCCCTTCATTCATATCCATTCTTAACAAACCAATAATAATAGTTGTGTCTTGTAATACATTCATTGACTAATCTTATTGGTCATTATTTTTGAACTTGGACTCAAACATATAGGCCATGATCTTAGTCAATCATATTATTAATTTATGATTGACTAAATTAATGATAGATAATAATGTATAATAGATACAATAATAATGGATCATAATGTGTAATTTATAATGTATAAATATATTCTTCTTATTAATTGTTATTACTATTGAACTAAAAGAGGGGTAAAATTTTATTGAAAGCCAACGAGAATAGAACAACAAAAGTAAAAAAGAGCTCTAGCGAGCCTTATCATAATCAACAAGTTGATCCAAATCATGAGATAAATTAGGGGGAAGATGCCTCTAATAAAAAATATTCCAATCTTGCATATGCTTGGAAGTCAATTTAGCCAAGCAATCAGTAAAATCATTCTGCTCACGAGGGATATACGTAAAAATGATAGAGTCAAGAGACATGCACAACTAAAGGATCTTCTTAATAACCAGACCTAATTTCTAGAAAACATTCGCTATCTCTTTTATATTAAATAAATTCACAATCACATATGAATATGCCTCACAAATGATCCTCCACCAACCACACACACAACAATCTTCCACCACAACCAAAATGGCAAGGGCCTCCATGAGATTATTGGTATGATAACCTTTATGAATAGAAAAAAGAAACTAAACTTACCCTGAATTTCCACGCCCAACTCCCCCTATGCCTACGGGACCAGGATTTCCCTCAAAAGAACCATCAGTGTTGATTTTAATAACTCCAATCAGAGGAGGAATCCAATGCCCCACACGATTAACTCATTGTGAATGATGTTTGGTTCTACTTCCATAGTGTTGGATAGAAAACAAAGGAACACCACCTTGTAGAGGAAGAGAAAGGTGGGTGCAAATACCCACATATCCATGGTCCATACCTCCATGCAAATCAAATTTTGGCAGAACTCTTTCATGGAGAGAATGAACAATTTTTGCCCATAGGTGCATGACACCAAACCTAATGATGTAGGAGCATCCTAGGATTCTTTGCAATCTTGTATCACACAAAAATATATTTTCTTTAGAGAGTACTTAGTGTGTTTTGATGACGTGTTACTCAATCGAAGATGTGTTGTTGCTTGATTATAGTGTTGGTCGAGGAGCTTAGTCACTGAAGGGCTCAACACATATGGGTTCTCGCCTTTCGGTGCTCCTCGACATATGTTGGCCGAGGGGCTTAGTACTTTTGGTGCTCAATAGTTTTGGCTTTCTAGTGCTCGACAATTGTTGCTGATACTCGGTAGTGTGGCTTTTCGACTTGTGTTTTCAGATCTGGGAGGATGGCGTAATGCATTTAATTTGTGTAGTGGGGTATTTAATTTGGATCTCTCATTGGGGGGTGTGGGTGGACCTATTTGAGTCTTGGATCTTTATCCTAAGTGCATTTAATGTTTGTTTAGATGTTGAATTGTGGCTTGGATATGTATTTAATGTAAGGGTTTATTTAATTTATATTTGCATGAGGCTGACTTGTGGCCATACTAGTATTTAAGGAGGTCTAGGGTAGATGAGTATAGGAGTTCAAGGAGGTAGACCACAGTAGAGGGGATGAGATCTAGGGATCTAAGTATTGGATTTGAGTTGTATGTTTGGGCAGAAGGTAAATGGCCTGATGCTTGTTGAAGATCTATGCTAGATCCTAAATTCATATCTTTGTATTTGGCCATAACCGGGAAGGCCTTACAGCCTGACATGTTGAATTTAATTGATGTTTTATGAATTAGATTGTAGATTGTTATTAGATTTCCATTGTGGTTGTGTTTCCGCTATGTTGCTTTGGCATCAAGGTTCAGACTATCCATTCTTGGATCCCCCATCCTTGGCTGTTGTCAGGTGGTATTAGAGCTTGAAGTTCTTGAGCGTGTGGACAGATCGCCGAAAGTTGAGGCAGTTTTCACCAAGACCTTGGATTGGTGATTTGTTGATTTATCATAGAGGGTTTGCAGAGATCTTGAAGATGCCTGCGAGGAAGAGCCATGAGATCACAAAAGAAGAACCTAAGGTGGATGTCAGTCTTGAATATGTCCAATCTTTACAGAAGCAGTTGCGAGATCTATAAGAGGAGTTGCAAACAAAGAATGCATCTAGAGAACACTGTGATAATGGTGAAGAGTCTGAAGAAGATCATTTCAAAGAGGTTTTAGAAGATGTTAAAGATCCATAGGAGGCTAGATTTATGAGAGCTGTATCTAAAATTGGGAAAATACCTAAGATCGAAGTTTCTACATTTTTTGGAAGCCTTAGGCCAGAAGAGTTGATCTATTGGATTAATGAGATGGATGAATAATTTGAGTATGAAGAAGTAGGAGATTGTGATAGACTTCAGTTTGCAAAGACAAGGCTAAAAGGTCATGCAAACATATGGTAGAGAGAAGTTCAATTGGAAAGAAGTCAGAGATGTAAATACAGGATCATTAGGTGGAACTGAATGGTTGAGAAGTTGAAGAAGCAATTCATTCTGGTGGATTATGAATTGGAGATGTTTAAGAAGATAAAAGGTTTGAGGTAGGCAAGCAAGTAAGTGCAAGAGTATACCAAGGAGTTTTACAGAATCCTAATTAGGAATGGTCATTTAGAAGATGATAAAGAAAAGGTTGCTAGGTATATCTATGGCTTGAGACTTAGTATACAAGAAGAGTTACTTACTATTCGGATGGTAGTAATAGGAGATTCTTATCAAATAGCATTGAATATTTAGAAGAAGCTAAACAAGAAGTTTGAGGGAATAAAAAACAACAGAAACCGAGGTGGTAAGACTAGTGAAACAACCGTTGAGAGTAATATGATAGAGAATCCTAAATAGACTGATGAGGGATCTAGTAGTGGTCAAACCACAAGGAACTACAATGGTGGACAAAGGGGAAGTTGGAGAAATGAGTTCATGAGTACTTGTTTTCAATGTGGTGAGAAGGCTCATAAGGCTTTTCAATGTCCTAAAAGAAGAGTTGAACTAACTATTGAGGAGAGTCAAGTGAATGATGTAGAAGAAGGTGAAGTTCTTATCATTAAGAGGTTGGTTGCATTTGTTAGTGAACCTGTGTAGAGAAGAAATTTATTTAGAACCAGATGTAAGTGCAAGGACAAGGTATGTAATGTCTTAATTGACGGTGGTAGTTCTAAGAATTTTGTTTCAAAAGAGATGGTTAATAAGTTGAGTTTGGAAAGGAGGAAACATCCTAATCCTTATCAGATTAGTTGGATACAAGATGTGTATAAGGTTAGGATTGAGGAACAATGCCTTGTTAATTTTAAGATTGGATCTTACTATGATGAGATATTGTGTGATGTGGT
The DNA here is from genome assembly GCA_018584345.1 of Thuja plicata. Classification (NCBI taxonomy): domain Eukaryota; kingdom Viridiplantae; phylum Streptophyta; class Pinopsida; order Cupressales; family Cupressaceae; genus Thuja; species Thuja plicata. Next base: position 415,936 of record MU223272.1, read on the forward strand.
ACCTATGGATGTTTGTCATCTATTGCTTGGTAGACCTTGGCAATATGACAGACATATTATGTTTGATGGTCATGTAAAAACTTATGTGGTAAGGCAGGGTGGTTCCAAGCATAAACTGACACCTTTGCAAGAAGCATGAGCTAAGGGATGTAGAGTTATCAGATGTTTTTTGAATAGCAGTGAAAAACATGAGGAGAAAAGAGTTGATGATCCTTAGCCTGTGAGTAAGATGTAGGAGATTTTGAAGGGAAATGAGAATGACATCTCTGAGGAAATTGCAGAGATTAAGAGGAAGATGGCATTTCTGATGAAGATAGTGCAACAGATGATGACACTAGTGACACAAAGAGATGCATATGATACCGAGTTGATTAGTAAGTCTTGTGAGGATGTGATTCACCAAAATGTTGATGGTATCAACCATGCAGAGGATGGTTAGGGTGAGTTACTGTCATTTGCAAACAAGAGAAATGAGAAAAGTGCTGGGCAGATGAACTTGCCAAATGGGATAGTGGACAAAGTGAAGACAACATTGAGTGAAGGACAAGAGGAGATATGGGTTAAGAAAAGATATGGAATACCTATTCTGATTCCTTTAAGATGTTCATGAATTCCTTAATGGGAACATCTTCTTTTACCTGGGGTGTCTAATGTAGGAGCATCCTAGGATTCTTGGCAATCCTGTATCACACAAAAATATATTTGCTTTGGAGAGTACTTAGTGTGTTTTGATGAAGTGTTACTCGGTCAAAGGTGTGTTGTTGCTTGGTCACAGTGTTGGCCAAGGAGCTCAGTTGCTGAAGGTCTCCACACATACTATTAGAGTAAAAAGGTATTTATATGTTCACTTATTAATTAAATCATAATTGATTTAATTGTTTAGTCACCTTTTTATCTCCTGTTCACTTAAGCTGAACTTTAGGCATGCAATAACTAATTCTTTATGATTTATTCATGCAACCTAGGTTACTCCACCTTCTTGGTGTTTGATCTCCTTTATAAGGATTGATCTCTTTGTATTTTATTATTCCCTCTCTGAATAAACATTTTTTCTTTCTGAACATTCTTGTCTCCAAGCTTTTCTTTTGTAACAGGTTATTTTACATGTAGTGGATCTTGGTGGTTGAATTCTATGAATTCTAACATGGTACTAGAGCCTTGTTTTTGTAGCCCGTTCTTGAGTTTTTGAATTTTTTTGAGCTTTGAGGGTTTCAAGATTTTTCTTTAAGATTTTAGTGGATTTTGGGAGGATTTATTTTTTGGGTCACTTTGAGCAAAAAATGAGATTTGGGTTGCGTCTGGAATGCCCCAAAACCCCTATTTTCAGGTAAGGCATGTCCAATTTGGACACAGTTGAAATATGGACCCTCTTTTTGCATGCACAACCTTGGCACATTTTGTGAGGCAAAAAATGCCTCAGTTTTCATGCTGCCTTGATTTCTGTGCTACCTCAAAATTCACACCACCATTTTTTTGAAAAAATAAATTTTTTTGCATGGCAATTTGGGTTTCTGTGTTCTTTTCTTGTTTTGGAGCAGTCTTCGGTGTTTTTCTCATAACATGAGCAAATGGAGGCCATTTTTTTCAAATGAGATAGCATCAAAAATCTGTTTCTGAGACAGAGATTGTGGCAGGGGTTTCATTTCGATATTTTTCTATTTTACTGGCTTTTTTTCCAGTCAAAGAGAGCCCTTCTTTTAAGTGCTTCCAAGCCTCTAGAATGAGCATTCAAACTCTATTTTTGGCTCATGAACATGCGTCAGAAAGCTCTTGACGAGCCTGCTTCAGATCTGAGATATTCTTTGGGGGAATTTTCTAGGTATTTTACCCATTTATTCTGTAGCCTTATTTTAGTGTTTCTTCTTCTAGCTTCTCAGTTGTACTGGGGTTTGGGTTCTCTCTCTGTATCAATATCAACATGGGTACGACATGGCATATTCAACATCAGTTGAGCTTCTCACACCACATAATTATAATTTGTGGAAATCTTGTATGACTAGGCTTCTCTGATCACGCAGGTTATGGTCTTGTTTGGATATTATTCCGCCTATTTTGACTCGTCCTTACGAGGTCATGCAACACATAAACAAGATGGATGAGGCCATGGGTGTTCTTTCTTTGCATGTTTTAGATAGTTTTCATTTTCACCTTGATAGTTGTGATACTCCTATTGAGATGTGGGAGAAATTTCAGACTCTCTTTGGTACAGTAAATGAGCTTCGGGTACTTCAGATCGAAGCAGAATTGACATCCATGGCTCCTGAGACATTTTCCTCTATTCATAATTTCTTAACAAAATTCAAATCAACGAGGTCCTTCTTACATAGTTGTGGAAAGAATAAGATAGATAGATGGTGTATTTATTTGATACTTCCAAGCTTCTTGGTTCTTTTTAGATATTCTCTTCTACATTGCATTCTACAAAGGATTCTTTGGGTCCAGGATTTACCATGCCTACTTTTGATGTGTTTTGTGATCGTTTGACTCGTGAGCAAGCAAATCTATTTCATCTTGATTCTCTCACTGGATCATAGAACCATGCATTGGTAGCTCACCCATCTTCAAGGAAGCAGGAGCAGAAACAAAAGGCATCAACCACATAGTCTAAGAAGGATTCTAGTTCTCAACACTCCTTTGTCTCACCTTCTCCTAAGGGGGAAAAATTGAATACATAAAGACCTAAACATGCTTATTGTAAATAGGGCACTCATGATGAGCTAGTTGTTATGAGAAGAAGATAGATGGATATGAAAAGAAAATTTCCAATTTGCAAGCTCTTCTTCAAAAGAGCCACATTGATATTCCTTCTTCTTCTACTTCTCACGAGTCTTCTTCTTCATCATCACTTCAGACAGATAGAAAGGACTTAGGAAAGGGTCATGCATTATGTGAAACCACTATAGCTCCCTCTTATAGATGGCTACTGGATTCAGGTGCTTCACACCATATGACATCTTCTCAAGGTTTATTCTATTCTTTTGAGGCTTCTCCTACCCCCCACAGGCTTCTCCTATCGCCCACATTTTTATGGGGAATAACACTATTATGACTATATGCGGGAAAGGTTCCTTTGACATTGATGATGGTGCATTCCATGATGTACTATGTGTTCCATCTTTTTCCTCTAACCTTCTCTCTACCTATCATATTACTCACAGTGAGACAAGGAAGATAGTAGAGTTTACTCCAGATTTAGTACACATCAGAGATAGTGAGAGAAGAAATAGTAATGCTATAGGGATAGTTTATCATTCTTCCCACTTTTACTACTCTCATTTTGGTCCACCATCTCCATTGTTGGACAATAGCTCTCCTTTTTAACCAGATCCTATTGAAATGAAGTCGGGTCACTTGAACTTATGTATAGTTCCTCAGATCAGTGTTCTGACTTCTACACCTCCACCTCATGTTGAGTTTACATATGCTCATCAGGATTCCTCTTCAACTTTTCCAAACATTATCACTCCATGCATCGAGCCACCTACTGCTATTGTTGAAGACATACTCAAGGATATCCATCTCCTCTCAGATGATAGATTTAGCACATCTAATGGCCCACCTTCATTGGAGATTCCATTATAGGAGTCTCATACTTTCTCTTTTGAGCATCATCTAGGTCTTCTAGTTTCTCCTCACATTCAGGGGTTTCCTCTTCTTCTTCTAGTGCTTTTTTTTCTTCCACAGTGGAGCCACATTGGCCTAATCATCGACACAAGGGTTCTATCATTTTGGGAGGGGGGGGCTTTGGAATCTTGATCCTCTCTCATGGGGGGGTTGGTTGTCCTTATGGTTTTGAGAGAGTCTCTTAAGCCATTATTTTTTAGCATGGTATTTTCCATCTCTTTTTGGAGTATATTTTTTTCCCATGTGGTTTTCTCTATTTCTCCACTGTACAGAGATTTGGTTGTGATTGGCTACCTGATCAGGCCTTGTTGTCGGGACCCAAATTCTTTCAGTAGTTGCTTCTAGGTTTTAGCTTCTCCCTAAGTTTATCTTAATGAGTGTTGTTAAAGTAAAAAGGTATTTCTGTGTTCAATTATTAATTAAATCATTATTAATTTAATTGTTTAAGTCACCTTTTTATCTCCTGTTTACTTAAGCTAAACTTTAGGCATGCAATAATTAATTCTTTATTAATTATTCATGCAACCTAGGTTTCTCCACCTTCTTGGTGTTTGATCTCCTTTATAAGGATTGATCTCTTTGTATTTTATTATTCCCTCTCTGAATGAACATTTTGTCTTTCAGAACATTCTTGTCTCCAAGCTTTTCTTTTGTAACAGGTTATTTTGCATGCAGTGGATCTTGGTGGTTGAATTCTATGAGTTCTAACACATACGTGTGCTCGAATTTTGGTGTTTCTTGACATATGTTGGCCGAGGGGTTTGATACTTCTGGTGCTCGATAATTTTGGCTTTCTGGTGCTCGAAAATTATTTCTGATGCTCGACAGTGCGACTTGCCGACTTGTGTTTTCAAATATGGGAGGCTGACTTAATGCATTTAATTTGTGTAGCAGGGTATTAAATTTGGAGATCTCATTGGGGGTTGTGGGTGGACCTATTTGGGTCTTGGATCTTTATCCTATGTGAATTTATTATTTTTTTACAAGCCAAATGGTGGCTTGGATATGTATTTAATGTAAGGGTTTATTTAATTTATATTTGCATGAGGCTGACTTGTGGCCATGCTAGTATTAAAGGAGGTCTACCTGGTTGATGAGTATAGGAGATCATGGAGATAGATCATGGTAGAGGGGATTAGATCTAGGGATCTGAGTATTGGATCTGAGTTGTATGTTTGGGCAGAAGGTAAATGGCGTGATTCTTGCTGAAGATATGTGCTAGATCCTAAATTCATATTTTTGTATTTGGTCGTAACTAGGAAGGCCTTATAGCCCAACATGTTGAATGTAATTGATGCTTTATAAATCAGATTGCAGATTGTTATTAGATTTCCATTGTGGTTTTCTTTCCAATGTGTTGTTGTTTTGGCATCAAGGTTTGGACTATCCATTCTTGGATCCTCCATCCTTGGCTGTCATCACCTAACATCCTAAAGGATCCTCCTATTTCTTTCCAGCCACACATGCCAAAGAATAAAGGAAGGGCCAATAGCCCAAGAAGCCTGAAGAAAAGAGGGCCAAGAAGTGGAGTGCCCCAATCAGTCCCATAATTTAAACAAAGAAGAAACATACCACCAAGGGAAGTCCCACACACTCCACCAGAAGTACCAAATATTCTTGACGAAGGAGCACTGAAAGAAGAGGTGAGAGATAGACTCCTCACCATTACTACATAAAACAAAAATTGAGGGGCCATGGAAGCCTCGCTTGTAGAGATTATCCCAGGTAAGACAATGATTGTGAACCACCAACCAAAGGAAGAATTTACTCTTAGGCCAAGAGAATGAATTCCAAACTTTCTTTCATTGATGCACCTCGACATTGCCAAAAAACTATCTAGTAAGCTTGAGGTACCTAGTAGAAACAAAATATTAACCAGAAGAAGCTCCTCCCCATGCCAAAACATTAGGGTCCTATAAAGAGTTGCACTGCCTAAAAGCCAAAATTTGTGAAAGCTGCATTTGATCCCTCGCTAAAACCCCTGACGACCAATCATAAGAATTATTCCATCTATAACCAACAACAAGGCCCAGATTAAAGACCTCCTTATAATGAGCTACCTTATCCTAGCCAGAAGAAAGGAAAGAGTCACAAAGAACTTGCAAGTGCGGATGAGAGGCCAAAAGAGGAAGGTTTCCATTCCAAGAACCACTCTAGAACGGAGCCTCAAAGCCTCTATTACAAATCCAAAAAAGGCGTCTCTTCACCAAGTGAGCACTGGCCTTGAGGGTGTTCTACACAATAGATTCTAGAACCTCTACCCTCCAAAGGAAACCTAGAAACATTTGATGGTTCAACTCCTGGTAAATACTTATGTGATAGGATATAGGCCTGGAGAGCTGATACTGACTGGAACACCAGCACCAATAGAGCTTGGCAGCAAGAGCTTGGGCACGCAAGATAGAAGATCGAAGGCCCATTCCTCCCTCCTTATTGGGCCTACAAACTATATCCCAATTGATTAGACTCCATTTTGAATTTTGTGAATTACCACTCCAAAGAAACTGTCATGACAAGGCATCAAACTCCTTAAGAAAATACACAGGGGCTACCTGAACCATCCTTTTATATATAGGAAGAGCTTAGATCACAAATTGCAGGAGAGTCACCCAACCAACTATAGAGAGCCATCTATGAGTCCAATGATTAACCTTTTGATGCAGCTTATCAAGCAGGTTCTATCAGAAGAGCCTAGGTTATCTTCCCACAATAATAGGAATGCTCAGGTAAGTCAGAGGGAGAGAGTCAATCTAGAACCTTAGGATATTAGAAATCCTCTACTGAATAAGCTCTTGAATATTGAAGAAATAGATATAGGATTTATGGCCATTGATTTTCTAACCTGAGGCAACCAAATAAGTATCCAAAGTGAGCCTAAAGGCTTTAGCTTCATGAATTTGAGCTCCACCAGCGAGTGCAGTATCATCTACAAAGTGGAGATGGGAGAAAGTGAGAAAGCCATTTCCCCATTGCCAACCGTGTATCAAATTTTGGGAAACTTGAGATTTGATAAATCTTCTGAGGCCCTCTGCCATAGTAATAAACATACAAGGAGAGAGAGGATCTCCCTAGTGAAGACCCCTAGAGGCTCAGAGTCCAACTCACTCACTCCAAACTAAATCCAAATGCAAGAAGATCTTTCCGCAAAAAGGTCCATTTAACTCTATCATAAGCCTTAGCCATATCGAGCTTGATGAACATAGAGCGCTCTTTAGAAGCAGACATAGAGTGGATGGCCTCAGGGGAAATAACCATTCCATCTAGAATTTATTTTCTAGGTACAAAACCTCCTTGCTCATCCGAGATAATCGTGAGAAGCCATACTTTAAGCCTTTTTGCAATTAGCTTAGTAATAAATTTAGAGACCATATTACATAGAGCAATAGGCTGGAAGAAATCCAACTGATTAGCCCCTTGTTTTTTCAAAATAAGAACAAGGAAAGTAGCATTCAAAGCTCTGAGCATCTATTTGTTAGAATAGGATTCTTGAACAACGTTAAAAATTAAATATTAAAAATAATTTTAATAAATTAAGTAAGGATTAAAATATATATTTTTATATTTTGAGAAATTTATAATTTGAGTAAATAATAGATGTATTAAAATATATTTATATTGTACACGGATCAGAGATCAGGTACGCCATTTAATCTTATATCTTTTAGATACTAGATTGGGGACATTATGCTAGATTATATTATAATTTGCCACCACTTATTTTATTTATTTAATCCTTATATTTTAAGATTAATTATTATTATTTATAATTAAATTCTATTTTTAAAGATGGGGCATCACACATTTCAATTCATTACAACTCCTACGAGTCTCCTCATCATGTTACACAACATTATTGTCATGTCTAATACCTTGCATGAGCTATGTAGAAGTCTTATGGATGGCATCAAAGTGTAGGAAATAGCTAGCAATGTTTCAAGGAGACCTTATTCTCTTTCAAGGATACCTGATGATAATATCAGTAGTCCTTTGGTATGAATACCAATTATCTTATTAACAAAACTAACAATAGTAATGAAGCCAATATTTTTTTTGCCAAAGCGTTTGATAGATGAAGGCATTAAGATTTCAACTATTTTAGTAATGAAAATATTGAAGATCAACATCACTGATCTTCCTCAAAAGAAAAAACAAATGGGTAGCATTGAAGATCATTTTTGAGTAAGAAGGCCCATATCTTAAGGGATCTCTTGCACAGGTATATTACTCATCATCCATTCTCTTGTACATATTTGTGTTGGAGTGATAAATCTCATAACTCCTATTGTGTCTATTCTTTAGAATCAAGTCACCATTATAATATGTCCAAGAAAGCAAATTAGGTAGAATAAATATTCAATACCATACCTAAGGATAGAACGTGACAATATAAGACACATAATGAATAAGAAAATTGATAACTTGAACCCTGTAAATATGAAATCCAGAGATCTCAAGATTTTTACAATCTCAAGACCTTGATTCAAAACATAGATCCCTCATTGATATTATTCATCATAGGCTACATTGTAATGACTAAGATCCAAATTTATACATTCGAAATTAGAGCATCAAACATGAAGAAGATTCTATAACAAATTTCAAATGCTCGACTGCAATTTTACTTAAGTAATAGATTTAGTTTATTATTAGCTTGCATGGGTAGCAAAGTTGACTTGGGCTGTGGGTTTGCTCCTCATTGGTCCCGAGTTTGACTCTGAGGCCTGAACTTACCTAATGCATGTGGTTTGTGAGCTATTGTGTGCATGCACAAGGGATTAGTCTCACCCCAGCTTGCCCTTCGTGAACCCCAACTTGGCAGTAAGTAGGACCAAGGTAAGGCGAGTTGGGTGTTGGGTTGGGTTGTGGGGATACTTGTGGGGCAACAAAAAAAGAAGAATATTGTCTCTTTATAATTAACCTTAAAGTCTATACGATAAAAAAATTCAACTTATTATTTAAAAAATTACTTCAATACGAATTTAAAAATCATGTAAAAGTTTACTAAATAAATTTTTTAAAATTTAAAATTACATCCAAAATTTTTTATAGTAATAAATTAATGCTACTCCATTTTATTTTATGAAAAATAGGTTAAATATATATACTCATTACCACTTCAAAGTCTCAATTAACCTTATTTTAAATCCATACTATTCTAATGCACAATACATAATTTCTAATAGAGAATTTGTAAAAAAAAACATTCTGAATTCGATATCAATCCTTAAATATCCTTTCAGAAATTAGAAACCCAACATCTCCGTAGCATGAGAACTTGCCACAACTCCTCCTTTCTTTGTAAAGGCAACCCCTGGCCACTTATTTGGCTCTGCACTAGGTATTTTCTTTTAAATCACTTTTACACTGCAAATTCTTTAATGTGAGTTGTCTAAAGCTGTTCGGTAAGGCTTTTAATTTATGACAGTCTAATAAATTTAAGTTCCTTAGAGCTGTGAGCTGCCCAAAGCTGTTAGGGAAAGCCTCAAACTTATAACACCCGGCTAAATTCAAGTCCTTCAAAGCTCTGAGTTGTCCAAAACTTTCAGGCAAAGATTGCAATTTATGGCACTCAAATAAATTCAAATCCTTTAAAGCTATGAGTTGTCCAAAAGTATCACACAAATATTGAAGCTCTGTGCAATAGGACAAGTCCAGATATGCTAAAGTATTCAGCTGTCCAAAGGATTCTGGTAGACGTTTTAAACCCCAGCACATCCTCATACTCAGTACCTCTAAAGCAGGTAGTTGGCAGATTTGCTCAGGCAGCTCTCCCATTTTTTCATTGCCATCTAAAATCAAAATATTCAATGCCACCAACTGATTAAACCCCTCTGGTAGCTTGGGCGGTTCTATCAACTCACTAAAATCTAGTTTATGCAAAGAAGAACATGGAGGAGCTCCTGTCATCTGAGAGTTTGTGCAATCCTTGGAACGGAATTGGCGAATGACCTTCATTGATGATAAGTTTCTGGGAAGCTGCATGGAGATTCCAATCGTCAGAACAGGGCTCCACAGAGTAACTCTGACATTCATCTATTAAAGTTGTGTTGTTTTTGGCATCTTATTAGAAAATTTAGGATGCACACAAATTGTTTGACAAAATACTACGATGATGTTGGCTGTTGCATTGTAAAGAGAGTAATGACTTGTACTGATTTCAAATTGCAACACTCATCTTCATTAAATTTATAAAGCACACAAACTGCTTGACAAAATGTTATAATGATGTTGGCTATTGTATTGTAATGTGAGCAATGGCTTTTACTGAGTTTTAATTGCAACACTCATCAGCAGCGTCATCTTAATAGAGAATTTAGAAAGCACACAAATTGTTTGACTAAATGGTATAATGATATTAGCTATTGCATTGTAATGTGACTTGTACTGACTTCAAAGCACACAAATTGTTCGACAAAATTCTATAGTGATGTTGGCTATTGCATTGTATTGTGAGTAATGACTTCGTTCTGACTTTGAATTGCAACACTCATCAGCAGCGTCATTTTAATAGAGAATTTAAAAAGCACACAAATTGACAAATTGTTTGACAAAATGCTATAATGATATTGGCTATTTCACTGTAATGTGACTTGTACTGACTTCAAATTGCAACAGTACGTCATCTTATTCAAATTTTTTTTAAAAAGCACACAAATTGTTTGACAAATGCTATAATGATGTTGGCTATTGCATTGTAATGTGAGTGATGACTTGTACTGAGTTCAAATTGCAACACTGATCACCAGCAAAGCACACAAATTGTTTGACAAAGTGTTATATTGATGTTAGCTGTTGCATTGTATTGTGAGTAAAGACTTGTACTGACTACAAATTCAATCACTCGTGATTTTTAAGAAAAGACAATTTAACATTAAACATAGCAAGCTTTTCTAGCATCCGGGATAGTTTGTTTAGTTTGACATTTGCAGAGCACACTATGCAAATTTTATTGATATTTGCTTGGGTGGCATATCAGACAGCTACTTACTCTGTTACTCTGACTTTATTGGCCTAAGTTCATCTTCATGGAAAATGCTCTTGGCATTTGTTTGCTCGAGTTTTTGACTTTCTATGTTACTGTGTTTTTAAACAAATTAAATTCGCTTTTTGTTAATTGACAAAAGCTGTAACAATATATCAAATACAAAATACGCAGCAAAAAGTGCTCCAAACAGAAGCAGCATTTCCAAGATGTCAAAAACAGCACAACTTTAACAGCAATAGAGCTGTTCTTATAATAATAGAAGAATATAAGAGATTCCAACTGTCATAACAGGGCAACACAGAATTATCAAAATGTATAAATAATAAAATGCTAATTGAAGACAGAGGACTTGCCTTACAGAGAGTAACTCCACCTTCAGTCAAGAAAGGCCCATGGAAGACCCGCAATTTGTCAAGTTTATCCAACTGAGTAATGTTCCCGGATAGCTGAAGAAACCTCAATTCTTCAAATCTCATCTGACTTAATCTGTTGGCTTTCATTCCTTCTCCCAACGCCAGAACTCTTAATGATTTTCTCATTAGACTTAAATGTTTTTCCTCAATACCATCTTCAGAGAGCCAGACTCCTTTAATTTGATGGAGCCTCTGCATAAGTAGTAACATTGGTTAGACTAAATAGTCTCAAACTTTTATTTAGTAGGATCATGTAATTGGGGTGGATAACCAGTTAAATATACCTGTTGGTCTGCCGCTTCATATAAGGATTGAACATCCAAGATTCTATTGCCTTTTGCTAAGGCTTGCCCTTTTGCTTTGATGATATCATGAACAATTAACTCCTCCCAAGAGGGATGATTACGCTTAAGAGTTGAAGTGATTAATCCTGTCTCAAGAAGAGATGTAACTGATATTGCTCCCACAATGTACTCCACATCTTGACGATTCCATTTGCTAAAGAAGCAACATATGTCAAGCAAGGCCTCCCTACTGTACTCTTCCAACTCACCATAAACAAAATCAACAAGGCGTTCACTCAGCTTTTCTTCTTTGACTGTGTCCCCCTTTTCCAAAATTTCCAGAATGTTACTACACCTGTCAACTCGATAATTTTGCTTATGTAATTGAGCACCAACTATTTTGAGGGCCAGAGGTACTCCACTGCAAATCTGTAGGATTCTATTCAGATCTTCTTTTTTAATGGTTTCAGCTTTATTTGGGTCTTTGAACAAAATTTTCAATGCATATTCATCGGGCAGAGGCTGCAGATGATAGGGTATGCGCTCAAGGTTGGGTTGACCTTCAAAAATATCTGTAGCTTGTAAGAGTCTTGTTGTTAACAGAATTCTGCTACCTCGGGGAAGGTCTCCCAACTCCTCGGGCAGAAGGTTCTTCAGGTCTGCTGATCGTAATGCATTGTCAATGAAAAGAAAAATAGGTTTACCCTTTTGACATTGAAAAGCTTTCATAAGATGACCTCGACCATCTTTATAATCTGTTAACACTAATGGTTTCCCACCATTATAATCTGGGAAACAATCTTTCAAAATTCGCTGTTGTGATCTTGTAAAATCATTCTTCTCTTGCTCTTGATATATTTCAATTGTGGTGTAATTATAATTCTTAAGATCCATTTTTGAAACCACAGCTTCTGCGAGTGTGGTTTTTCCTAGGCCTCCAAAACCATAAATTACTACTGCAAGCGATGACTCGCCCGTAGTTCTGAGAATATCCAGTATTTCATTCACTTGCATCTCAACCCCAACTGTTAAGCGACAAACAAATAGGTTATGTTAAATTTTGCAACCCATAATTTGTGTGTAATATTATACTAAATAAGTTAAAAGATATATAATAGAGTTAAACATAAAGTGGTGGCCTGATACGGTCCATTACAAAGGCCATAAATCGTTCTCCCTAATTTAGTTTATAGAAAGGTGTGGAATTTTCTAAGTAAAATGTTCACATCAAAATAGGGCGAGGAATAGGTCATTTTGAGCAAGTGAGCAAGAGCTACCTTAACCTATAGAAGCAGAAACGCAAGACCTAATGTTTTAAGGAAAAAACATATTAAATGTTCATGTACAATGAATAAAAGTGACTAATGAGTAAGAAAAGATGAATAACTTTACAAGTAGAATCAATCTTGTTTGGAATCATCTAATTGAAGTAGAATCATAAATACAAATATGAAATTATAAATTGTATAGGTACTCAAGATTTACCTGCTCTCACAGGATAGACAGGATTTGTTACAGGAAGGTATGTCGGTATATCCTTCCTCATGTCTATGATACTGGTCAACATAAGATCTGGATACAGCTCATTTATTCTTTTTCTAAGACTCGTTAAATTTTCAGAGTTGATTGAAGATTTTATAAACCTGCAACATAAAAAATTGTTAACTACCAATAAATATTACTAGTCCAGTCCCCATCATCAGATCTAGCTAGAAGTCATAATTATTTCAACCTGAAAAGCTTGTTATCCTCTGATTGACGAAGGCAAGTTATTGAGCCTTCAACAATAAATTGAATGGCTTTCACGAATTTCTCCTGCTCCTCTGGAATCAATTTCTTCAAACTCCTAAGATGCCGAGCAAGATCAATCAGGTCTCCAAGAGCTTGTAGACACTCAGGTTGATTGTCTCGCATTTTTTCATATTTTGACAGCACAAATGCAATTGTTGACAATCCTGCAACAGTGGAATTTATTTGTCCTACATGCTGAAGCGTTTCTGTAGCAATTTTTATGCATTGGTGCAAGGCTTCCTGTCACAATATGATTGTAAATGATGAGCCCTCAATCTAAAGAGGAAGAAACAGACATCATAGATGAATAGAAACTCCTAGAAAGATTTAGTTAGTTTGATCTTAAACAACTTACCGAGGATCCAAATTTATTTAATAACCCTAGGAATTGTGAGCCTTTATTAGTAATAGATGTCCATATGTTGCTTTGTTCTTCTCTTTCCTCAGATAGTTGAGAGCTTGTGCTGGCATTTTGTTGTTTAGACTGTAACAGGTAGAAGGAAATAAAGGTTAGAGATTCTATTATTGCTTTAGGACAAATGGAAGAAAAATAACATTCCAAGTTTATGAATGGTGGGGTAGGGGAGAGGAACCAGTAGTTGAGCATCTTAATTTTGCACTTCTCAAAATCTTATGTGGAAATTTCAAATCACTCCCAGTTCTTTTATAGTAGCTTACTTGCAAGTCCCTTGCTTATAACTATGGTTTCAAGACCACATCATCAAATATGATGTCACATCAGCATGTTTTTTTGCCAAGGTGTCCAAAACAGCCCCCCAAAAAAGTGGAGACCAATGGTCATGCACAAGGGAGACCCATACTTGTACAGCTGATGTGGCATCACATAATTGGTTGCTATTTACAGCTAGGAGACACATTTCATTCAATTATGAGCAGTCATCATCAACAATAACAACTTTAAAGTCACAACTATTGGTACAATATTGTGAAAACAAATTAAATATTAAATCCACAAATATAGTTATTAAATCAATAACTGCTATCACAATCATTGAAACACGCTAGATCCTCTCCCCTATATATATATACTGACCTGTATCCTCTGGAGGAGTTGCTGGGCCATATCGATTAGTGCATCAATATTTCCTGTACCTTCGATTTCCTTAAAGAGGGTAATGCACTCCTGCACCTCCTCTGGAATCTTTGTGGACGATGATGCTGCTGGTGAGTTGTCCTCTGTGTTCTCCTCGGAGCTCATGAAGCAGCTCTTGTACTTTGTGAGGTGATTGCCCATGGTACAACCAAAGGACAAATCTTACTTTTTTCTTTTGAAAAAAGCTGATAACAAAGAAATAATAGTAAGTAATTCAATGGATGAACTGTAAGAAAGAAACCAAAGGTAACAGCATCAACCTATACAATATACATAGAACAAGAAATTACAACAACTATACAGTCTTACTTGCAAGGATGCTGATCAACCAAAGGATAGATCTAACTTGCAAGGATGCTGATCAACAAGGTACAATCCTGCAATAGGGAACTTAGAAATATGGCAAGGGAAACAAGTGGTTTTGGAGGCAGAGCAACGAAACATTAAAGCTGCACATTCGGAAGGCATTTGCAATAATCCCACTTTAACCTCTTTGGAGAATAAGTATTCTCTTTTCAAATGCACTTTCGAAGGAAACTTCTGTGCTTTCGAGGAAACTTCGAGTCACATTCTTGACTCGTCATTTGTGCTTTTGAAGAAACTTCGAATCGCATTCTACACTTTGTCATTGTTGTGCGGAAGGGAATATTTCCTTTTAATGGTGTAAACTGCAATGTAAGATGGAATAAAATGTAATGGTTACCTATTACCCAAACCTTTTCACACGTTCAATTTTATTTTATTGATATTTACATATATTCTAATTAGACACAAATTCCCTACATTAATATTTATAAATATTCCCTTGGCTAGGGTCAAACTTACAAGATTGCTCTCAATTGAAATTTCCATGATATGCAAGCTTCACCATTATATGCATAATTATAATATATTTATGTAATTATGATATATTTGTTTCATTGAATATCAAAGTTTTAAGTTAATACATGTAACTATATATACTTTGAAGTGTACCTACAATTTATTCATTGAACTAATAGATAACGAAAATTTATCATTTCACTTTATAGAAATCTAAATTATAAATTGATTTTATTGATGATTGATAGATATGACCTATGGTGGTGTTTATCCATGACTTAAACACACAACTTGAATGTTTTTATGTAGTATATCATAAATAATATTTAATTTATCCAACATTAACATTTATAAAATTAAAATTTTAAACACGTGCCAAAATACATTGTTAAGATAACTCGCATCATTTTTACTTTGATGTAAGAATGTGAACAAATAAACATAGAGCTAAAGAATATTAAAAAGAAAAAGGGTTAAGCTCTCTTTTGAGAGTTGTTTTAGATCAAAAGGAGCACAAAATTAATCAAGAGCACGCACTAGGATCAAGTACTTTCGACACCCATATAAAGTGGCATAAAATGAATAGTAAAAGTGATCAAGATACACAATTTTCATCATTACATTGTTTCCTAGTTATAGTTTGTATTTAAATCCGCGAGAATAAAGCATGTACATTTTTTCCCATTTAAATCCACAAGATTAAAGCATTGAAAGTAGAGAAGTAAAAGATAAACATAATTTGCGGTAAATTATTTGGATCCATGATCCAAAGACAACATATGAACAACACATAAACTTGAAGTGATTTGTACTAATATGTCCTCTTAATTTTTTACGTAGCCTTGTACAAAATACAAAAATCAAAAGACATAATCGAGATGATAAAGTATAATGACATGATAACTCAAATAAAAGTATAAATAAGCATGCTATCTAGAACTTGTGAAATCATTAATGAAATCAAAATATAGATATGCATATCCAAATACTTCACCTTTGTGTGTTCAATGTGCATGTGTAAGTAGAGGATAACCTTCATAGTTGATGGATATGACCTAAGGGTGATGTTCATTTACTTGGGCTACACGTGTAAAATGAAAATAATAACTAATTGAGGATGATTTACCTTGGATTCATTATAAAACATTTCAACTCAACTCTAATTTTGAAAAAGCAATGCATTGATAAGCTTATACAAGATTTTGAAAGTCAGTGTGAAATGTTCTATTGCTTATCAAATTTGAACCTTATATTCAACTCAAGAATTTAAAATGATAAGAAAGAGTTGAAGATTGTCTCAATATGTGTTAAGTTCTTTTCTAATAATCAATTCAGAAATTTAAGTCACCTGGTTAACAAACTAGTCAAAATCAAGTGTTTAAGACCAATTGCTTAGTGCACGTAATTGTTTAAGTTTTGATTTAAGTAAATCATGATATAGGGTCTAAACCCTCTACATAGTAACCATCAAACGAAAGAGTGAGGTCTCATGAGAAATGAGACTACAAAAAAGAAAGGACCAAACACAGCATAAAGAACAAAAAAAGAGCAAATAGAGTCCACAACGTGACCAAAAAGAGCACAAAAACCAATTACTAGCTTCTAAAAAGATCAAGGCCATATATGACCTACTACTCATGATTGATAATGTTCAACTACTCTAGAAAAGACAACCCCCTGAAGGAAGAAATTTCCTTGCAGGGGGTAGCTTTAGCATAGACAATGATGTGGCCTTTTTTAGGAAACCTGTCTTGAGGACTAGTAGAAGCCTCACCCAACATAGAGTGCTTACATTTTGCATGCTTCATTTCTAGCTCTTTCTGCATAACCTGCAATGATAGTGTTATCTTGTTGACCATTTCCTTAAATGCAACAATCACATCCACATTTTATTATTATTTTATTTTGTTTGATGTGAATTTTAGAGATACTCAACACCATGGATTTCTTTTCCTCATCCAAGATTGCTTTAGATTTTAAATATTTTTCTTCAACTTCTAAGGAATCTTACTTGTCTCGACACCTAGTTGACCCTTGAATAGTAGACAACACTACATCATCATTCATATTTGATGGCTAATCCTGAACCTTCACTATAGCCTCAACGAGGAACTCGAGCCTATTGTTTTTCCCTTCACAACATTTAATTGGACCAACAACCACTTATTGATCTCATTCTGCAAATTTTAGGCCTTGTACAACTTGTGAATCTTGACATTGATCTCCACATGACTAGGGTTAGAAAATCAATCAGGGGAATGGAATGAGGCTTCCAAATTAGTATGCATTTTCTTAGGGGTAGACCTAGAATTTTGAGTGTGGGAGTCTACAGGGGATCATTTGGAGGACTTGGACCAAGAGGATGAGGAATCATTCAAAAATGTTTCTAGGGCCTTAGAGAAATCAAAGTGTTTTCCTTTTTGATCCTTAGTGAAGCCATCAAGAATATTCTTATTTGAAGTACACCAAGGGTTGATGCATAAGGGCATTCCTTTAGAAATGGGGTATTACTAATGGTTGATGAAGAGGCCCTTATGAGATTGGGCATTGAGGATCGGTTCAATTCCACAACTAGATAAGGGTTGGTGGAAAAATGAAGGATTATTAGCCAAGGAGATATTCAAATTAAAGTTGTCTAAATTAAGGCCTTGATGTAGGGATAATCCATTAGGTTTAGACTAGGTTGATACAACTGACAGAGACAAAGTGGAATAGAACCAAAAAGGTAAATTTATCCTAATGAATGTTGAAAATTATTTAACATAGGAAATAGTTGTGAATGAAACCTTTTGAAACAACTATCGAGGGTAACATACCTCATGAAAACCATTTCCACCTCCTTCTACTCTCTAGACAAATCCTCTCTATTAAAATGGTGGAGGAGCACCTACTCATCTGGATTCCTCATGAAGTCTTTTGCATTAGTTTTGTTTTTAATCTCTTGTCTAGGTTGTGTAGGGTCCTAAGGACCATTTGGATTCCATTCTAATCACATTGTAAGGCTATTGAAGCCATTTTGTTCAATGAAGACCTACAACGTCTAGATAGGGTCAAACATGGTCAAAGCATGTAAAAACACCCAATTTGGGTTGAAATGATGTATATAGGTCTTCTAGAGGGTAAATATGTGATTTGGAGTCAATAGGACAATTTTTGGGTTCATGTTTTCAAAATTTACAAAAAGTTGCATAACAACATTACAACTTTGAAAAAAGTTGTCATTATGGAAAAAAGGCACAAACTAGGAAGGTAAATGGTTGATGACAATTAGTTTTCAGTAGAAGGTAGTTGCAATTTCTTTAAAAGAATATGTAATAGTTGAATTGGGAGTTGGAGAGAGGTTGGATGAAGTTTTTCAAGTTGAAACAATCAATGAATTCATTGCTTTTTTCAAAATATGAACGTGAAATTTGTTGTTTTTCTTGAATTTTACATACCTGTATGGATTCATTTTGACCTGCACACGATTGTTTATGAAATTTATTGAATCTAATTTCTTTTAAATTTTTTGATAAAGGTAAAAATAGGTTTTGAAGGGACTTGAAACCCTTTACAAGAATATTTTGAGGAGGATCTAGAACCCCATTCAAGAATTTAGCTGCAAAAAAGAAGCATTACAAAACAATAGCTAACATCCAACAAATGATCAACATTCATGAGACATAGATCATACAACCAACCGGCTTCCCAAAAGAACATAACACATGAAGCTTACACTTCATAATATAGGGTTTTCAAGGCTCCCTATACCATAAAAGTTAAACAAGGGTTTTTCCAAGCTCCCATAACCTGATAGTGGATACCAATGATCCTTCTAGTCAATAAGGGGTTTTGATAAGCTTGCCTAACCTAGATAATCAAAATGAATAGATTATACATTAAGGAATTTTTTGATGGCCTGATGGGTTTTAACATGGCTCCCAAAAGTATTATAGGGTTTTGAAAGGCTCCCTTAACCTTCACAAGCTTCCTTACAATATTACACGATAAAAAATATATGAAAGATCATTGGGTTTAAATATGGAACCCAATACCAACATGGGGTTTTGCAAGGCTCCCCAAACATGGCTCCCAAAACCGTCATCTGACACTACCTCAAAATATTGATCTCCATAAAGCCGACTGAAACTATGAGATTTTGGAAGGCTCCCCAAACCTTCACAACCAACCTCAAGAGATAGTACATAGGAAAAATTGTTGAAAGAATGGATTTTAAAATGAAACCCACAACCATCCAAAAATGAGCACTAGAGGTCTTCCAAAAGAACAACATCTTTCCCCCAACATTAATCCCCTCTACCTCAATAGAAGAGAATCCCACCTCCATAGGAAAGTATGAAGAAAATGTAATCCTTCTAGAAAATCATTTCTGAAACCACCCCTCCTCCCAACAACTAGCAACATGAGAAAGTCATTTGACACCACTGCCAACCTCACTCGCAATACACATCACCCCCTCCATAAATGATAGAACCACCTCAATAGGAAATGAGGGTAAGGAATACAATTACAAAGGGAGCCACACTTTCCACTAGGTCGCAAGAAGCCACCTCAGAGGAAAGAGGGAGCGTTTCACCTCAATAGAAACCTCTAAGGGAATAAACTGAAGGATTCCCAAGAGAGTTCATTGCAAAAAAAAGGAAAAAATAGCATCAGAATCCACCAAGGGTATGAGAAAATCCAAAACCTGAAAGCCACCTTAACCAAAAAAAACAAGAGGCCAGGACAGGCCCTTGAAAATTGTTAGCATCCAACTGGACACAAACACAAAAACTAAACAATGTCCTGCCACTAGAGAAATACCAAATAAAGGAGAAAACTACAATCCTCCACAAGGAACAAGTTGAACTCGCAACCTCCAAAGAACCGCAGAATCCCTGCACAACCAAATGTCCAACACAGGGAGATCTAACCAAAAATAATGAAAGAAATCCTCTATCTACAAGATAAAACTTCAAAGAACACCAACAAACAAAAACAACACCAAGAAAATCAAGACCAAAGTCACAAAAGGAGATGGAACCAGGCCAAGGAGGGAACCTGCCCATCCAAAAAGATAAAGCACGACCCAGGGAGAAAGACATCTCCAGGAGGAACAACATGAAACAAGAAATAGGACAAGCTAGCCTAGCAACTACAACCACAAAATGTGACTCAAAATAGCACCGTGACTTTCTAAATGTCCTTCTGATCCTTGCATCGATGACCCCAGAAAAGACCCAAATCCCTGAGGTGAAAATTCTTGTAGAAAAAAATCAGAGTTGAAAAGAGCCAATCTCCAAAGCCCAACCATCCAAGGAACCCCTGGCACAAAAATATCCCAAAGGTAGGGAGGCAACTGAGACCAGAAAATGGAACCTCAAAAAGAAGCACTTCTAGTAACATGGGAGCCAAGAAAAACCAAACTCCAATCAGAGAAACTCCTTCAATAGCCCAAGAAACATCCACATAATAGGATAATAGGGGAAGTCAAACCCCACAGAACCCACAATGTAAGAAATCCAAATAAAATAGCACCACAAGGTGCACAACCTCTCGCGGTAAGCAAATGCTAAAATACGCAAGATCAAGAGCTCTAATCACCACACAAGACCACACTCCAAGACCAGGAAAGGAAGAATCCCACCACCAACACATTGCTATCTCAGGGGCCACCCTTATGGATGCAAAGGGAAAACAATATATTTGTGGGGACGAAGTCCCAAAGCCCACCATAGAAACACTGAAAAAAATCCCAAACCACAACGAAGCATGGCAAGACAGAGACAAGAAAGTCAATCCAAATAAACACCCAAAATGTCCACATGACCACAACTCCCCTTACACCCTTGGTTGAACAACTCTGTGTTAGAGTTGTCATATTATAGCTAATAATTTATTTATTTAATTAGTCTATTATACTCTACACTTAGGTTAAACTTAGGCATCTTATTATTCTTTAGGGTTTTCTCCTTTAGGGTTTCGGTATCCTTTTATAAGGATTCCCTCTTTGTATTTTATTCATTCACTATTGGATCATAATAGAGAATAGATTATTGCATTGAGATTTTTCTCTCTCATTTGTTTTTTTCAATCATGGCTTCTCTTTCTCAGATCTGTGATTACATGCCTCCATAGCTTTTTCTCTCTTTCTGTGACAGGTTTTTGCATGCAGGGATTCTTGGGAGCTATGGGGTTGTTCTTCATCAACTCCAACATGGTATCAGAGCTTCAGATCTTCATGCCCCTGTTCATTATTTGAGAGGGTTTGGTCATGTTCTTCAGATCTGTGTTTTTGAAAAGCTTTTTATGTGGATTTAGGGGGACCTTTATTTTTGGTCATTTTGGGCTCAAACAAACATCACCGTTGCTCTTAGAGCGCCCAAAAACCCCAAAATCCATATAAAATTTGTCCATTTTGGACAACTTGCCTCTGAGGCAAAAAAATTTTGGTTTCCAATGCCGTACGGGCACGGAAACTGAGAATTTTTTTTTTAATTTTTAATTGATTTTTGGTGTTGAAAATAACACAACCAATGCATTTTCAAATTGTGCCACCGGTGCTCCACCGCCACCAGCCGCGCCCTTCGCTGGCTCTACAAGCTCCACTGGCACCACCGGCCCCTGCCACCAGCAACTGCGCCCTCCTCAGCGGCTCGCCGCTCCGCCCACCGCTCCGCTCTGGTGCTCTCCACCTCCTAGCCCCCACCAACCTACTTCACCACTCTGTTGGCCTACTCCGCCACTCTGTCGGCCTCCGCCTCCTGGTCCCCGCCGCTCCACCTGCCCAGCGGGTTTTTTAAGCCCCGCGGGCTTTTACCACCAGCGGCGGTCATATGGGCGACCGGGAGCTCCGGTTTGAGCCCCCTATGTGCACCATGCACCCAGGGGCTAGCTCTTTTTCAGCCCCAGGGGCTTAACACCTAATTTTGTGGTGTTTTCTGACCTCCTAACACTGTTTTCGCTCTATCTAGAGCATACAGAGGTATTTTTCCAACTTCTTTATATCGTTGAAAAGCTCTTTCCGAGTTGTTTCCGATGATGGAGGTTGGGATTTTGGGTTCTGTCATTTTGAAAGTGGTTTTTTCTATCAAAGTCTGATGTCTATTTTTTGCCTTTCGGGAGCCATATCTTGCTCATCCGGACTCTATTTTTGGAAAACCAGATATCGTAAAAAAGCTGGTTCAGTGAGATTTTCAATTGCAGGGGTCTTTTTTCTAGATTTTTCTCTAGGTTCTTTCTCCTCTGAGTTTTTCTCTTTCACACTTTGGTGGATTACTTGGGTTCTATAGGTCTTGGGATCTCTTCTTTTATTCTTCTGGCTCACGCTTCTTTCTGAATTCTGAGCATTGTATGCTTCTCTTTCGTAGTATTCTCTTTTCTATAAACACACTAAGATAAAGTGCCTGCTTTTGCTTATCTGGGATTTTGAACACCTTGTGTTTGTTAGTACTCACACTCAGTTATAAAGTGCCATGGGGGGTTATGATGTTTTGCCTTTTGTGCTCATCCACCTTTGTCAAGTGAGTGTACCTTCCATGACATTAGCCCATGCTGTGTGTCAGTGACACCACCCTTTATCCTGTGCTTGTACTTCTGTTGTACTGTTGGTGTTCCTGATTCTTCTTGCTGCAGATGTTTCTGGCATTGCATTTCAGTGTTCCTGTCACCCCTCTCCCTATTCAGCATTATGGGGGGGGTTCACCTGTTGGCTCTATTTCTTCCTTGGTTCGGTTGAGTGATCTACGTATTTTTTTTTGTTCCTTTGTACTAGGCAGATGCAGTGGCTAGGCACCTATGCATTTCGGTGAGATGGATCATCTACTATATAGAGACTCGTTCATTCCTACTTTTGGATGTCACCTCTTCGATTGATCAACTCTTCAGACTTTGTCTTCTCTACCTGGTCATGCACTATTTCAGTGGGGGTTCCAGCATTTTCTTCTGACATTGTTTGTAGCTTCATGCTTTAGAGCTGCTATACATGCTCTTTCTTGTTCCTTTCTTTGGGACTTTCCCTAGATTGGAGGCTTTGTTTCCTTCATCTAGTTTATTTCTTGTACTTAGGTACCTGATCAGGCCTAGTTGCCGGGACCCATAGTTCCTTTCATGCATTTTGTTTATTTGCATCTTTTAGTCCTTAGTTGTTTAGCTTCTCCCTAAGTTACACTTAAGGGGGGGTGTTAGAGTTGTCATATTATAGCTGATAATTAATTTATTTAATTATTAGTATATTATACTCTACACTTAAGTTAAAATTAGGGATCTTATTATTCTTTAGGGTTTTCTCCTTTAGGGTTTCAGTATCCTTTTATAAGGATCCCCTCTTTGTATTTTAATCATTCACTTATTGGATCATAATAGATAATAGATTATTGCATTGAGATTTTTCTCTCTCATTTGTTTTTTTCAATCATGGCTTCTCTTTCTTATATCTATGATTACATGCCTCCATAGCTTTTTCTCTCTTTCTGTGATAGGTGTTTGCATGCAGGGATTCTTGGGAGCTGTGGGGTTGTTCGTCGTCAACTCCAACACTCCCAAGCCCAATATCTGCTCCTACTCCCCATGACCAAAAAATGAACAACATTCACACCCACCACAAATCACAGAAAAACCTCTAAAGAGCCACCATAAGCACAACTAAAATTGGAGCCTTGCCACATCAGCAGAGAAATAGGGAAAAAACAAGACCAACCCAAGCCAAAGTGAGGACACCTGGATACCAAGAGAGTATTAATATTAAGGTACACTAAGAGAGGGTGAATCAGTGTTCCAAACTTTATAGGTCTATCAAATTGATTCTTTAACCATAAATTGAAAGCAATAAATAGTAAACAGCCGAAACATAAAAAAATACCCACAACATCATGTAACACCATGATTTTTATCGTGGAAACCCAGTCAAGGGAAAAAACACAATGGGGATTGAACCCACAAGTATTACTTCTGCAGAAATAAGTTACCTTGTTAGGGGTTAATTACATAAAGGGAATGCACATGAATTCATGCACACTGCCTAGAGCTCACTGCTCAAATACAAAACATACATTGAATCTCACTGCCATACAAAATCAATGGATAACAATCAAATCAAAACTAAACCGAGAAATAAGATCAACGATGCTTTAACGGTTCCATGTAAGTGCAAAATAAATCTTCTTAACTGATAGCCAAATCACTTCTCACAGATCCATTAATTACATACAACATATCTCTATCATATCCAACCATCGCTATATCAAAAAATCTCAAAATCTCAATCTTATATATCTATCATAAAAAATAATAATTCTCAGTATCGGTTTGAAGAGAAAAATAGATAACATGTGAAGTGTCAGCTAGATCTAACCTCAAAACATGTTCCTAACCTCAAACACAAGGATAGGTATCATCACAAATGTCGGCTCTATCATCTCCATTGATCAAACTGATCGAATCATCGATCTGATAGGATCGCTAATCAATCCACTATCCAGCTATGTATGTTATTTTTTGTACTCTATAAACTGATACTCAACAATTTATAATGTGATAAAATGATAATATTAACTAATTTGATCATAGACCAAAGTACATAATACCTCTCTAAATCTCTTCCTAGCTTCACATTGTAAAAATCGATCATATACTCCTATACCGATCCATATACCGAAACCTGTACACTGGGTCTGCTACTCCATACTTAGCCAAATTTGTAGTCTATCCTTCAATACCCTCTCAACATAGAAAGTCATCACTAGAATAGTATAGTTTCCATCAATGAAAACATATAACTCCTCCATATTAGTGCCTCTTTCAAACAATATCCCCCTTTGGCATTGATGGCAACACTTAGCGAAAAATGACTAACTGTCCAAAAATACCAAACTTCAAAAAGTCTCTCTCCTTTTAAAAATCTATACTCCCCCTCAGTTGATTCTATCATTTTTCTCTCTTTATCTCTCCTCCTTTGACAACAATGAAAAATGTTGAGGTCCTTCTCAAAATTCAACTACCAAAATCCTATATCCTCTGCTATATACAATTTATGCATACATACTTACAAGAGTTTGACAATATATGAGAAATGGCTCCCCAGAGCTGCAAAGTTTGTGCCCCAACTCTTCTTCAAGATCTCCATCACCTGAATCTGCCCACAAATTGTTTAAGATTCTTTCTCTATATTAAGAAGATCTATAGTATCAGACATATTATAAGTAATATTTTCTTCCCTAAAACTATTAAACAAAATGTCAAGCTTAGGAACAATTAAGCTCATAAGCCGACCCACTCTTCCTTTCACTCTTCTTCTCAGTGACTAGATTTTTTATTTTATCATTTAGGATAGTCCATTCCACTGCATGTACCGAGGATAAAGTATTCAAAGGATCGAAAGACTTGGATATTGTAGTTAGTTTCTCCTCAGTCTCCTTAGAATTTTGTCTCAATCAAACACGCAACTGTTTAATCAATACATCATGCATACATTCTTCTCCCTTCATTCAATGCATCCTTCACTCCTTGAATTTCGTGGCCTAAAAAGTTCTTGTTTGTAGAAATCTCAACCTTGAACTCATTGGCTCTCTTAACCTCATATTTACCTTGCACCTTTACCAATGCTAAATTTTCCAAATATTCAAAGTGATTATTTGCAACCTTCAAAAAACCTTCCAACTCACCCGAAGTTGAATCATCCTGATTTATTACATAGGTAGGTAAGATCTTGCACAAAAATTGAGACACCAAAGTAAGAAACTCACTATCTTTCCTATGTGGTCTCAAGATCTGATTTCCTTCTCTAGTATGTGCTACAGTGGCAATGTCCATTAACTGTCTAGGACTAAGAGCATCCAACTAAATTGGACCTAGAATCATCTACACAACCTTTGAATTAGTAATGTCTTTATCTCCTACCACCTCTGCATTGTTTCTTGCCACTTCGTCAGTCTCATTCTTTACTATGGAACCTATCTATTCAACCTTTGCATAAGTTTTATGTCATTGTCTCTTCTGCTCCTCTGAATTCTATATTTCCATCTATTTGATCATCATATTTATCTTTTCCTTCATCTTGTTTATCTTCCTTGTCAAGATCATATTCTCTCTCTTTTATTATTTCCTTGCAGTTTCAAACTTCAAGAACTTCTTCCTCTTCATCATTCACTGAAAGTGTAATACGAACACAACAAAAATAATAAAAATTCTTCAACGATATGTTTCAGAAAACCTTTGTAATCTCTTAGAGATCTACAAAAAAACTCCATGTATGTGACAAAACCCTAGTAGTGGCAGCCAAAAGAAGTTTCTAGAATTATGAAAGTCAAATGAAGAGAAAATGTAAAGTTTACAGTTTTGGGCCCTAATACGATTATTTAAGGATTTTCACCTTTTATCTTTATTTTATTAAAAAACTTTTCCAAGGCATGAAAATACTTGTGGTTTTGGTTTTGATTTTTTTTCTAAATGTCTACCTCACGTTCATAAAAATTTTGATGAACGTGAGGCATAATTTTAATTTTTTTTTGAAAATTTCATGGGTACCCGATGATGTGTTTAGATTTTGGACCTTTTTTGGAAATTTTCATCAGATTTTGGGGTTAAATAAGTTACTGGTACTTGTACTGCATGCACAAAAGTGACAACCTTCAAAGGATCAAAAGACTTTGATATTTCAATTAGCTTCTCCTTTGTCTCCTTAATAACTTTTTCAAAATCAGATACACATCCAGTACAATCAATACATCCTTTGTAAATTCTTCTCCCTTTAGTCAACATTCTTCACTACTTAAATTTCCAGGCCCAAAGAGCTTTTGTCCAAGGAAATCTCAGCCTTCAACTAATTGAGTCTCATCCTCATATTCACTCTCTAGTTTCACCAATGTTGACTACTCTAAAGATTCAAAATGTGTATTTATGCCTTCAATAAACTTTCTAATTAACCTGAAGTTGATTAATTATTATTCATTGTATAGGTCTACATGATCTTGGACAAAAATTGAGATGCAAGAGTAAGAAAATCACTATATTTCCTATGTGTCTTCAAGATCTGATTCCTTTCTCTTTTGTGTGCTACAGTGGAAATATCCGTCAATTGTTTAGGACTAAGAGTATCCAACTGGATTAAGCCTTGAATAATTTTCATGTCCTCTGAATGAGTAATATATTTTTCACCTACTGCCCTTGCAATGTCTCTTGCCACCTCTTCAATCTTATCATTTACTTCTGAACCTTTCTATTCAAAATATTCATGATTATGATCTTTCATTATCTCTTCTTCTTTTTCAATCTCTACATTTTTATCTTTCTGATCATCTAATATATGTTTTTGTTCATCCTCCTTTTCTTCCTTATCAAGTTCATATTCTCCCTCTTTATTGTGGCTTTGTAGTTATGGACTCCAGGAATATCATCCTCTTCATCATTACCAACTGAAAGTGTAATAGGAACACTAGAGATGAAGATGTCTAGTTCTTCATTAGTCATGTGGAATGATGTGTGTAGTGGTTCATTTTCATCAATTTTCTTACCACCCTTCTTTACAACCTCAAATGGATTTTTCAATAAAACTTGTGTCATTACCTTCTCTATTTCCTTTGTGACCTCATCTATATTTATGAGCATAAGTTTATTTATTATTTTCTTCCAATTCAATTCTTCCTTAGCTTCCTCAATAAGAATGTCTACTTCATCCTTAGTAATAACAATGCATAGACTAACCAAAGTCAATTCTCTAATTTCCTTATCCTTTTTCTATGTTGTCAACCTCCTAGCTTCAAGTATATCAAATAGATCATTAGGGATGTCCCCTTTGATCTCAACCAATTCTCTCTTATACTTATTTAGATATACAATTACTCTATCCTCCAAATTTATTTTCTCATCCTCATCATACAATTAATAATACTTCTTCATTTGAACTAATACACCATGACATGTCATGTTCTTCAAAACTTTATTGCATGAGAAAAGTGGCTTACCAGAAATAGCCATAAACTCCTCAGCTTTCGAACCATTCTTAGGTGCATGACCACTTACCACTTTAGCTTCCTTTTTATCTCATGTTCTTAACTTCTTCACAACATCATTTGAATCAATTGCCTCATCTATGTCATCATCCTTGAATTTGTTATATGTCTTTTTTATTTTCACTTAAATATCTTCCTATTGGCTTCCTCTAGTTTACAAAACTTGGATGGTGTGGCCTTCGACGTAGATGTGGTGCATGAGCACCTAGGATCTCAAAGTAAAACCTTGAAAATACCTTGGGGGTACTAAAGAATGAAAACATTAGTCATATTTGTTTTGAGTTCCTTGTGACCCTTAACTTGTAATAAGGATCACTTTGTAAGACTGGTTGCCACAAGGTGTCATTATAAACCTTGGGGGTCAAAATCAGTCAACAATCCAAAATGTGTTGTTTAGGTTGATGTTATATTTCTAAGATAGTTTTGGGAGTTTCCAATCCATCTAGGGTCCTAATAGGTCCTAGGGATAAAAATGGAGCAACTTTGCAATAAAAGTTGTAAAAGTTCCAAAAGTTGCTTGACACCTTTTGCAACTTTGTCATAACCACCCCAAACAGATACAAACTTTGAAATTTGGTTGTGGACGTTGGATTTAGGGTTTATATGTTCAAAAATTTTGAACATGAAAAATTGATCATGTAATAAACAACTTGGTGACAAGATTTTATAAAATAAACACTATTTTTCTGGCAATTTCTTGTTGTTCCATACAATATGACCATCTCTACAAGTGATTGTTGTTGAAGTATTTCATTTTTTATTGGTAGAAGGTGTTATGCCTCTAATTCCTTTGGTTTGAGTGGATTTGGTGGAGTTAGAAGGGAGAAATCTTTGGTTCAACCAAGACTGGTCTGTACACCTTTGTTTGACAAGGGTGTTGCAAAGATGTTCCCCTAACTTTCCAATCCACTGTGGGATTCACATGACCCTTGGTGAAATATAAGTAGGGGGAGTGTACTTTATTATTCGAGAAGGGAAGATCAGGAGGAGTCTCTTTTGGCCACTTTTCCACCAAGCCCGAGGTCGAGCATCTCTATGTACTCGGTGATAGTTAATTACAAAATAGTGCACAAAGACTTTTAGGGAGTGGATAGGTTGAATTTTATGTTGGATTGGGTGTACCTAGGGATGTGAATACCTATTCCATGTGTTGTATTGGTTTGATCAATACATCTTTGAATATTTTATTTGAAGACCTAACCTAATTACCCCTTTTAGGCATCTAAACTTTGTGTGAATTTAGTGGTGCAATGAAGGGATTGGATTCTAAGGTTTTGGTGTTGGAAACATCTTCAAAAAGGGTATTAATAACAATAATATTTTTAGTATGATCTTAGGGAGAAATAAGAGTTGTCTTAGAAAAACCCTATACATAGGGCTACTAGGAAAGTCTATCAAACTAGGCCTAGTGGAGCAGTTTGATCTTTGGATTCAATAGGACTTTGTAGAAATCCTTAATGGATCCTTGATGAAGGAGAATCCTAGGGAATTTGACAATCTTGTGTCAATTAAAAATATGTTTAATTTCTATTTGGTGCTCAGTAGGTGAGTTGGCAGAGCTCGGCGGAGTCTGGTTGTTCTCGATTGTTTTAGTGCTTGGTTCTTGGTAGAAGGAGTGTTTTTCTTCACCGAATGGACTCATTTTCTATTGGTAGTACTGAAGCACTAAATGGGCTCGATGAATTTTTTTGTGCTCGGTACTGACTTGGAGGTCTCAATTGATGAGTTCATCAGCTGGCTTTTATGGATTGAGCGGACATTGGAGATTGCATTCATGATTTGAGGGGGTTCTTGGGATCATGTAGAGTTCTAAGGCGTGTTAATGCATTGGATCTTGTGTGGACCTAAATTTGATTAGTGTTTTCTTCTATGTATTTATTATTTATTACAGTCGACTGGGTCATTTAATATGATTCATCATGGATTGTATTGGGCCGACTGTCATTTATTATTTGTTTGTGAAACTGACTTGTGGTTGTGTTGTATATAAGGAGTGTGTAGGTAGAATTTTAAGAGGAGGGAGATAGAAGAGGTAGAGAGTGGAAGAGTTGATAGTAGAAAGTAGTAAGTGGGTAAGAAAGAAACTTGAAAGAATTCTTGGTGGCTTGTGAGCACAAGTTTAGATCCGATTTCTTCCACTTAGCTATAGGGTAGGCTAGTGAAGTTGGATCTAGTGAGATCTTGTTGAATTAGTTTATGTAGTGCCCACCCATAAATTTACTTTCAATACTGATGTCATAATATTTTGGTTATTTTCATGATGATTATGCGTATGTTAGGATGATTTTACACACCCCATACTTGCATGTGTATGGTTGGCATATATCTTTTACATTACCATGTGGTGTGTTTATCTTATATTTATGTATAATGTGTTTGATATAGTAGAGGATGGAGACGTAGTTACTTGCATTGTGAGATCCACACGTCCGACCGATCCCTATCACTATCTGTTATATATACATTGTGTACATGCTCAAATTTTTGATGCAGGTTTACAAGTACCAGACATTGACTTCCCTGAATTGTCAGGATGAGCGTGCCTTATCACAATATCTCAATGATAAGAGAGGGGAGATAACATATAGATCCAAATCCCAACTTAAGTCATTATTGTCTTGAACTAGTGGACAAGTATCTTATTTTCTACCTTTTGAATTCGTCAAGGTGACGTCATTCATGAACCCTTCCTTTGTGCTTGTTTATAGTATTTTGGGTTTAGTCAGTTTTGTCGTCATGTTGTCTTGTCATGTGATTGATGTGATTTCTGTGTTAGTTGGTTGAGTGATTTATTAGTTTAATTATGTAATTAATAATTAAATATTATTAAATTTGGAAATATTAAATATGATGTTATTTAATTAATGAAAATTAATTAAATACAAGTGTTAATTAGAAAGACTTAATTAAAAAATCTAGTTTTGGGAATAGAGGATTTAATTAATTATTAAATCCAAAATTGAGATTTAAAAGCATAATTAATGTATTGATATTTTATTATCAATTTACATGTTATTAATATGCTAAAAATATTATTTGTTAATTAAATAATATTATGCAATTAAAGTTGCACATTTTTTTATTAAAATTAAAACATAAATTTAAAGTAAAAAGTTGATTTAATTGGCTAAATTGGAAAGTGCATGTAATTATTAATTATTAAGTAAATTAAATTATTTTTAATCAATTTTAAGTTTAGTTCTATTTTTTCTAATTTTTTTATTTGAGTTTTCAGTTGAGTTTTCTTTTAGGGTTGTATGACTTTTGGAAACCCTAGGTTGAGTAGGTTTTCTTTATTAGGTTTCTTTGGCCATTTTTGCACACACAGGTTGCACAAATTTTTACAGGGTTTTGGCTTTGGATTTGGATTGAAAGAAATTGTGATAGCTTAGGATTTTCAAGGTTTTGGATTGTTCTTCATGGCTTCTGTCAATTGGTGGTTTGAGGTAGGGTTTGAATCCTTTATTTTAGTACTCAGATCCCCGTCTTCTATACTAAAATCCCTTGTATAAAATTCTTTGTCTGCTTCATGTTTGTCAATCTTAGAATATAGTTATTGGTATTATTTTTTGGTTATGTTTTCTTTTTTGAATGTCAAATCTGTAAACCTCAATGTTCAATTTAGAGGAAACTATGTTTAGGAGAATCTGTTAAAATCTTAGGCTCTCTTTGAGAAAATTTAGGCAACATTAGAAAAGTTAATATTGATTCAATTAGGGTTTAATTAAAAAACTTTTGTTAAAACCCTTGGTATTAAACCATACAAATTTGATAGAAATCATTTTATAATATTTGGTTAAAAATATTTGTTTTAGGAAATAAATGAATTTGTTTCTTAGAATTAAAATAAAAAAATAATTATATTTTTCATCTTGCTAGAATGTTCCTTCTGTTAAAAAAATTAATAATAACAAATCAATAGAATAAATAATTATCCATTATATATTTATATATAGAAATGATCTCTTTATTGAATTAAAAATTTTTTTTTTTTTTAATATATGATAATTGGTCTCCTTTAAAGATATATTAAAAAAAGAAGGGTTGTGTAACACCCCAAAATTGGCATCTTGCAACCCTAACCAATTTTGTTGCATTTATCAATCTTCCGAATCATCAAAGTCCTATTGTACTAGGCAATTCTAAGTTTTGCTTGACTCTACTTGACCTAAGTGTCAAATGCAGAAAATCCTAAATCTACATTAATCACATAATGTATGTAATTCCTAAATATCAATTATAATTGGCTAAATAAACGCTATGATCGAATTAATTTAATTACAAAGTCCTAGCACTTTAATAAATTAAATTCACCATTTTAGCTAAAATACATAAAAAGGAATTAAATAATATTTGATTATTAAATAAATACCCTCATTTTAATAATTGAACTTAATTGCTCAAATAATTGACAAAATATATTTATGACGTCATATTGTATTTATTGAAATAAATATTCTCTCCAAAATCTTCTATCCAGTTCAGAAATAGAAACTTTGAGTTAACTGTGATTTAAAAGAGAAACAAACTAGTTAAACTCAAAAAGACAATAGTTGACTGATTCTCTCAAAAGAAACTTGCTATTCTCAACTGAATTTCAATAAGTTAACTATTTCTCTCAAAGGAAACTTTCTATTCTGAACGGACTCTCAGTCTATAAAAGAGCTCTCTCAGCTCTCATTCAAACTAGTCTTTGAATTTATAGTATTGAATTTATTTGAATCTTTAATCTTTGCTAGTTTTCTAATTGAATACATTGTTATTAGAATTGTTGCAATAGATTAATATCATGCTAGCTTAATCATTCATAGTTTAACTTCTTTTCAAGCAATATTAATTTGAATAATCATTGTCCATTTCTAGATTAACTTGTATCTTTCTTATTCTTAGTTCAATATCTCATTCCTAGACTAATTTCATACTCATTCGTAGGTTAATCTGGTTTTGCACATTCATTTCTAGAATAAACTAATATCTCTCATTTCTATCATAGCTTTGCATTTACACATTAGATCAAATCCTCCATTCTAGTAATGGTCTATGGTTGTTGGACTCTTGAACACTGAGAGATTATTCAAAACCCCAGTTAGATAGGAGGCAATAGGTCGACTCACACAGGCATGCAAGATGGAAGATTTCATATCCATTCTTGTATGTGACTGGTGAATAATGACCATGTTGAAGTGTATTTCTAAGGAAGAAGACCACATTTGGCATATACTTTTCTGGTTCCCACCGTGGGGCAGGAAATTAATTTCTGGCCTCATTCTGTACTTCTTTTGATTAATCTATTTTCTATCCGTACGACTCTGTAGTGAAGTTTCACGCAAAATTTCTCACTCATCTACATGGAGTTTCACAATACTCCGCGCGATACAGAGTATTTCTTCGTGCGTCTTCTGGTATATATTTGCGCAAAATTTTACAATAGAAAGTTTAAAATTTGTAGATTTATCATTTTATTTTCTGACCACTAATGTTTTATGTTTGTTGTTGACTGTGTTTTTCAAGTTTTTATTTCTAAAATAGCTTAACATGTGGTCTGCAAGATGAAATGATGAAAATTCCTTTAAATAACTATGCAAACTTGCTAATGGTGTGATTGCACGACACATGTAAGAGAACGCTTGTCAAAGAAATTTTGAAACTTACTTCAACATTCTGTTTTATTTCATGCTTTCTCTACATAGTCTAAATAGGGCCTTTTTAATAATCTCTCAAGCATCTTGATAGAATAATAGGGTAATAGGATCTTCATTACATGGAAGTGATGCCCATTAATGAAATCCAAGACCTAGATGCTGCTAAGGGATTGACTCTTTGGGGAGCAAGGAAAGGTAACAAATCAATTAGCATGTCCATTAGTGAGGGGAGTATGCTCTTCTCTCCTTGAGAGAATAAAAAACCTAGAAGCTCTTGGATTTTTTTGAAAGAGGAGTTAGCTTGGTGATAAAACTATTTGGCGTGTCTGGGTAAGGCATAAAGGTAGAGGAGTATGGTCTTTTCCCTTTTGGGAAAATTAGAAACTTAGACCCTTAAAACCAAACCAAGTATGAGTCTAACCTTTAGCGGGCCTTCCAAAAGTTGAACCTCTAAGAATGACCCAAGTGGGTACACACCTTTCGCCGGTGATTCCACCCACTATAATAAAGTATCTTTGTTGAGAAAAAGACTCCAAAGCCATGTTAATTTATTCTTCACGATTTTTGATGTCGAACATCTCAAGGAAGCCTTGTTTATTGTACTAAGCGGTGCCACTCCACGCGTTGCTTTCCAAGGGTGTACACTATCACATGTCAGTGTGGCTATATGCCTCAACCTCACTTGTAAGGCCACCAAAGGTTAATGTGAATGGAAGCCTACTAAACACCTTGTAGCTAGATGCTTACCCAGTTCACCTCTGAAAGGAGACATAATCCTTGCTCAGGGAGAGGGAAAATTATCTCCCATAGATTCTCACCATAGGCATACACCTAGATTTTTGAATGTGGTATATGACACTAGCCCCTACTTCAAGGGTAACCTTTTAACATATACTATTGATTCCTTGCAAACACCAAAAATACGGGTGCCCTCTCGGGGGTGACACAACTGTGTGAGGTGAATGTATGCGCATAACTTGTGGGGCAAAGATTTTGTATTCTCTACCAATTTTCCTTTTAGGGATAAGAACATGTTTTTGAGTCTTCAATATCTATAATGTTAAAAAATTTCAAAGACTCCCTCGTTCTTCCAAGTTGCTTTGTCCTCGGTTAAATTTTTTACGACTACTCCTTGTGTCACGACTATCCATGCTTGTCGATAACTAGTTCTACAACATTCAAACAAACAAACTATCAATCTGAAACTACATACTCTATCAAAGAACAATCTTTACTATCTCAAGGTCTGTCTACTATCTTGAAAAAACATTCCAACTATCTATTTTTGGACAATTTCGCTTGACTTTTTGCCAATTTTTATGTGAGAAAACACTTCTTCATGTCTGTCTATGAGAATCTTGGCGCGGGGCTCTGAGAATATTCATGTGATTTTTTTCTATTCTCTATCCTATTCTTTCATTAGTCAATCTTTCTTCATACCAAGCTGCAAAGCTTCACTTGAGCCTGTGGGAATATCGCGCGAGAAAAAACTTCTTTGTGCAAAATAGTTCCAAAATTTTGAAAATAGTGAGCTATTTGCTGTCTGTTTTGTGTTCCTTTGCTCAATCTGATTTTTGTTTGAGGTCTATTTGAATATTTCCTATCTATACATATTCTGTGATTGGCTATCTTGGGTTGAGAACTATGTGATTCTCGCTTGAATTTTCCTCGTCTACTATCTATCTACTCTTTTTTTTACTGTGTTGTCATACCTTGATATGTGATAGTCAAACTATTGGCTGTTCTAGCCTTATCTCTAACGATTCACACTGGGTATACTTCACCTATTGGTACTCTTGTGCATTTTCTTGAGGCGTAGTTCCAAGCATTATCCTAATTCACTTTCCTTGTATAATATTTGTCTATGACTGTTACAACTTGAAGTAGCAACGCAGTCCTCATACATATTACTAGATGTGGTAGGGGTAAACCTCGCAACTGAGGCAGAGGTCATTTGAAACTCATTATGCAATCAGAGTGTAGTAGAGTATCTTCACATTCCTCTTCATCAGCTACCTCTAGCGAGGGATCATCTCAATCTTCGTCTCCTATTGTTTGACCTTATGTCCAATGTTCATTCTGAGTAGACTTCAGTAGGGTCCGAAACCCATTGTTTGAAGAACATCAAAATTTTGAAGAGTTGTTTCCTAAACTTGATGCTATTGACACAAAAAGGGTTCTCATAGGTACAACACCTTAGGATACTCAACCTCCTCATATTGAGTCTTTGCATACTAAACACTTGAATTCCATCAAGATGGCAGAAAAAAATCAATTGGGTGAACATAGAAGAGACAATGATCACTCTAAAACCAGGGGTAAATTCCATTATCAAGACTCTCCTAATGACGAGGAGATGAAAATAACCTAGGAAGATATTGTGGATGCTCATGCCAATAAAAACTTCCACAAAATGATGGAGATTCTCTTGAAGGAGGAGAAAGAGAAAGACCTCCTTGAACTAGCCAATCAAGGGGCCAAGTTGCCCTCATACTATAATGTAGAGACTCTTGTCACGCAAGAGGAAGAAACTGAAAACTCCCGGTTACAAAAACAAGTTCAAAGCATGCAGGAACAACTCCTTCAACTCATGAAGGATAATGACAAACCTGCTACACAGTTCACACTAGGAAGCATTTTTCCATTCCCATTCAATAAAATTCTGTGCATGCTTCCTTTTCCTAAAGGAATTGAACTTCCCAAGTACGACAAATACTTGGGTACCTCTGATCCTTAGGATTATTTGATAGATTTTGGTGCTCTCTCTATGGATTTCATACATGATCAAACTTACCTAATATGTCTCTTTCCACATAGTTTGGGGGGGTCGGCCATGGAGTGGTTCTCTAGGCTACCTACTAGCATCAAGACTTTTGATGAGATTGCCAACTTGTTTCTGCAACACTACTCTCACAACATCCAACATCCGGTTAACATTCATGATCTTTGCAACTTGAAGAAAAACCACGGAGAACCTTTCTTGACATTTATCCAACGATGGAGACAACTTTACACAAAGTATTCTCGCAAAATACCCGAAGCTGAAAAATTTGATATCTTTTAAAACAATTTTCTTCCCAATTTTGGGTACCAGGTATAGCTGCAAGGTCCTTTGACCTTTGATGACATTATCAAACAAGCTATAGGGATCAAAATATTCATGGTTAAGAAAGGAGAACTAACCCTACAAAAGGACAATAAACAAGGGTCCTCTTCAAGCAAATACAAATCCAAATTTGTCAATAAAAATTGGGATGTGGTGAATGATGGAGTTGTCAACAATGTGAATCCCAAGCCTCCAAAGGCTGCATTTAACCTTAATACTACTATACAAGTAGCTAAAGCCACTGAACAGGCTGCGAAGGACACTAAACCACCATCAAATTATTCTAGATCTAAACCTTGGGCTCCTTGACCCAAACATTAGTTCACTCCTCTAGGAGAACCCCTTGATGCAATTTACAAGACTCTCTTGGACAATAAATTACTCACTCCTTTGGATAATTCATGTCCTTTTGACCCACAGCCATGACCATCTTGGTGGAATGAATCCACGTACTATGATTACCACCGAAACAAGGGTCATAAAATGGCTACTTGCATTTAGATGAGGCATAAGGTCCAAGACCTTATCGACAGTGAGGCTATTGCTGTGGGGGGTCACAACAAGAACTCAGATCACTAGGCCTTCAGAGAACCCTTTCCTCCTCATGGGAAGGGTGAATCCTCTAAAGGAAAAACATTGATGCTAAGGTAAACTATACATACACTAATAATGATAATGTCATTAATATGGTTGAACCTGTTGATGAAGAATACTAAAATTTCATCACCATCAAGGGACGAGAAGATACTCCTAAGCATACAACTCCCTTCATTCTACAAGGGCTTGCACCCCACCCCTCTGAACCAGAACAATCTTAGGTTCATGTAAATGTTGTTACT
Organism: Thuja plicata; assembly: GCA_018584345.1. Taxonomy (NCBI): domain Eukaryota; kingdom Viridiplantae; phylum Streptophyta; class Pinopsida; order Cupressales; family Cupressaceae; genus Thuja; species Thuja plicata. Next base: position 453,542 of record MU223272.1, read on the forward strand.
CGGTCTCATGCAAAGATCATTCTCAAAGGCTCTGAGCCTTCTACATTTGCACTAGTACAACCTGTAGATAAAGCTATTGTTGGCACTACCAACAAGAACTCAAAATTGGTCCCCTGGTCTAATGCTACTAACTACAGCATACTTGACCAATTGAAATGAACCAACACTTAGATTACCATCTTTGAGATATTGAAAATCTCCCCTACTCATAGGAAGATCCTTGACAAATCCCTCACTGAAGCAAATGTTCCAAAATATCTAGATCTAGACCAGTTTCAATCCATGGTAGGTCACCTAACCTCCTCTCATTACTTATCTTTCTCTAAGGAAGATGACCATTCTTTGAGTCATCCGCACAATAATCCCTTTCATATTGAGGTCATGATTGGCCCAAAGTGCATCCACCATGTTCTCATAGATAATGACACTGGCCTTAACATCTACTCTACTAGCTTCCTTACTCAGTTAGGCTATGGAGAAGATTGCATAGATGCCTGTAAAAAGATCACTATCAAGGCATATGATGAAGAGGAGTGCAATTCCAATGGCCTAGTGGTGTTATGAATCCAAGTTGGACCTTTTGAAAGGGATGTTATCTACCAAGTGCTTGAAATTCCTCTTGCATACAACATACTGTTGGGAAGAACATGGATCCATAAAATGAAGGCGGTTCCTTCAACTTATCATCAATGCTTAAAATTCCCCTTTCAAGGATCCGAAGTGACTGTGCCTGCCAATACAAGCTATGATTGCAACATGCTTACCAAATATGCTGATAGCTTTGTTTCGAATAACATAGAATCTACTGAGATCCTCAAGGCCAAGCTAAAGGAAATGGAGTAGAATCTGAAACTCAAGGATAGTGGCATGGGGGGATATTAGATTGAACCCATGTTATCTATATCATCTCTACCTCTATCTCCACATTCTTATGGGAGACCTTTTGAGGACACTAAACCTTCTACAACTCCTCCTCAAACAAAATATGGTGGCACCTTTATACAGGACATGACACCATTAGATGAGGAAGATGAAAATAGAGCTATTACAACCTACATTTATAGACGAGAGAAGACATATGATCACATCACTCCACCTCATGAAATAAGACCTAAACAATATGGCAGACATATGATCACATCACTCCACCTCATGAAATAAGACCTAAACAATATGGCAAAGGCCTCTCTATCATGAAGAACTTTGGCTATAAAGGGAATGGCCCTATAGGTGTGAAAAATAAAGGGTTGATCAAACCACTTGGAGCTATTGATAGAACAACATGGGACACTATAGGTCTAGGATTCAAGAAGACCCCATTTCATTTGGGGATTAACAAATTCATGCCAGAACTAGATCACCAACCAGAACCTAAAGGCACATCTACAGCTGACAACTCAAATGATAGATCTAATGAGGATTCCTTTCCTTGTCCTCTTCCTCCAGATCTGGCCACATTCTTCACTGAGCTAGATGACTTCTTACTATGTGTCAGTACAGTTGATACCGATAATGATTTTGATGAAACTGCCTCAATCTCTCTACTCACATATGAGTGATTGAGAGAAACACAAGACCCTACTCATCAGGGTGAAATATACATGCCACTATAGTTCCAAGAGTGGTTCACACAAGAACATACCTCAAGAAATACTCCTCTAACCATAACAAAGGTTTTAAACATAACTCATCCAAACTGGGGACAACGAGTATATTTCACTCACATCATGGATATGCGACCAAATGATCAACCAGACTCCCATGAGTATGAGTTTGAGAGTCCTTTAGAAGGTACCTTTGATGGGGATGTAGATATTGCACATACATCTGAAAACCTTCTCGACATAAGTAATGGGTCTAGTGTCAGGGAAACTAAGTTTGGTTACATTGACGTTAACATGTCTTCTACTACGGTTGCTAGGGGTCAAAGGAATTTGACAATGCCTCTAGATGAGATTTCTTTAGGTCTCGATTTACTAGTCCATGCTTTTGATGACTATACCATGAACACACTAGAACCTATTACCTCTCTCTCACTCTGCCACCCTGAGCTTTTAGACTAGGCTCCTCTTCTCCATCTAATGAATTCCTTACATTCCAAAATGACTATGCTCTTGCTTTCCATCTTAATGCTATCAAACCTATAACGTCTTTCACCATCGAAGATAATGTCAAGATGACTGAGGTTGATATCAAGTATCTCAGTCACAAAATTAAAAGAATAAAAAATAGGCACTCTGACTATGAAAACCACATTGTGGAAGTGTCAGAGCCTAAAAAAGTAAAGACAAAGGACATATCTGAGGGTGAAAACCTCTTAGAGGCACGTAAGGATGGGATACTTAATATGCTTCCCAGTCATTTCTAGGAACGGTCATCTTTGTTGATTGAGTTGACTCAACTAGTTAACTTAGGTACAGAGGAACACCCGCACATCATTCATGTGGCTAAATCTTTGTCTGTAGAAGAGCTCAAGGAATTCACAGATTTCTTTAAAGAGAAGAAGATCAAATTTGCATGGAAATAATTTGATATGCTTGGTTTAGATATAGATCTTATCATGCATCATCTATCAATAGCTCCTGGAGTAAAAGCAATAAAACAAAAACTCAGAAAAATGCACCCTCATGTTGCATTACTTATCAAAGATGAACTGGAAAAACTCCTAAAAGCTAGATTCATTAGAGAAATTGACTACACAAAATGGATCTCCAACATTGTCCCAATGTCTAAACATGAGAAATCCATCTGCGTCTGCACAAATTTCCAAGACTTGAACAAGGCATGTCTTAAAGATGACTTCCCATTTCTCAACATAGACATAATTATAGATATGACAGCAGGCTACAAAATGTACTCACTAATGGACAGTTTCTCTGGCTACAACCAATCAAAATCACGCCAGAAGACCAAGAGAAAATTGCATTCACTTGTGCATGGGGCACTTTCTGTTGGAATGTCATGCCTTTTGGACTTAAGAATGTTGGAGCCACATACCAGAGGGTGGTCACCACCATCATCCATGAAATGATGCATAAAACAATGGAATATTATGTTGATGACACCCTAGCTAAGAGCATGCAAAGAAAGACACACCTTTATGATCTAGGTCCTATACTAGATCTCATGGAAAAGTTTAGTCTACGGCTTAATCCTAAGAAATGTGCATTTAGAGTGACTTCTAGAAAAATTCTTGGCTATATCATCTCTACAAAAGGCATCGAGGTGGATCCCAATAATTTCTAAGCCATCATGGATATGCCACCACCAAAGAACATTAGACAAATGAGAGGACTTCAAGGTCGATTACAGTCTATTCGATGTTTCATCTCACAACTGGATGACAGGTCACAACCCTTCACTAAGACCTTACACAATGGTGTGAATTATGAATGGAACAAAGACTATGAGGAGGGGTTCACACAGATCAAATAGTATCTTGCAAACCCTCCAATCCTGATGCCTCCTATTCATGGGAAGCCTTTCATACTTTACATCTCTGCAACAAATACATCACTAGGTGTCTTGCTTGCTCAAGATGATCAAAACAATAAGGAAAGAGCTATCTACTACATCAATAGAACTCTAGTGTCATGTGAAGTCAACTATTCAGTCATTGAAAAGGCTTTCCTAGAAGTGGTGTTTTCTTCACAGAAATTGTGACACTACATGCTTTCGCACACTACACGACTCATTGCTAAGATTGATCCATTAAAATATTTTCTCAGTAAGGCTACCCTCATAGGTAGAATAGAAAACTAGGTCATCCTGCTCAGTGAGTTTAATATTGAGTATGTAGAGAGAAAATCCATTAAAGGGAAAGAAATTGCAGATTAATTAGTGGAGGCACCTCTTGTGGATCATCAACCATTGAGTATCAAGTTTCCAGACGAGTCCATATTACTTCTCACTCACCGGTCCTAGACTATCTTCTTTGATGTTTCATTTACCCAACAGGGGTCAGGTGCTGGGATACTATTCATCACACCCCAAAGGTACTCTTTACCCAAAGCATACAAGATGTTTCCTTGTATAAACAACATCGTCGAGTATGAAGCCCTGCTCAATGGCATGAATATTTCCATTGAGTGGCGAGTGGATGAGCTCATAGTCTTTGGGGATTCAGAGCTGGTCATAAACCAAGAAAATGGCACTTATTAGATGAAAGATGAAAAATAGGTGCCTTACAAGAGGATGGTTGATGACCTCTGAAAGTACTTTGTACATATTACATTCCAACATATTCCAAGGGAAGATAATAATGAGGCTGATGCAATGACTACTCTTGCTTCTATGTTACAGATGCCAAAAAATGACTTCCAACATGAATTCCTAGTGGAGATGTTATGCTACCCAGCCTATGACTCCCCTGAATCTCAGATGATTTGTTTCATCATTGTACATGATTCCTCTTGCTACCATCATATCTATTCCTACCTTTGTGACCAAATTGTTTAGGACACATACACCCGGAATAAGAAACGTCACCTAATCTGCAACACTTCATAGTTTCTCAACATAGCTAATGACTTGTATAGGTAAGGTCTAGACGGTACCCTTCTTAGGTGTTTAGAACCCAATGAGTCCAAATATGCGTTAGTTGAGGTACACGAAGGCATCTGTGGATCTCACTTGAGCGGCCTGACACTGGCCCATAAAATTATTAGAGCTGGTTACTATTGGCTAGACATGGAAAAGGAGGCTACATAGTATGCCAAGTATTGCAAACAATTTCAACTACATGGAAATATGATTCACGCTCCAAATATGAAGCCCTGTGGCTGACTGGTGAAACCAGGTGAGCCAGGACATGTAGAAGATCGAATTTGTGTGAGCACCCAAGACCTTTTGGGGAAGACTTAGTGGAATTTCTAGAAGCACTAGATAGTCTCCTAAAATGATTCAATGGTGGTTTGAGGTGAATCAATTATTGGAGGCAAGTTTTGCAATTGTTCATGTTCACTAGTCCACAGGCCTAATTAATAGGCTATAATCTAGGGCCTATGATAAAGTAGGGTTTTGGGTGCCTTCAGAAGTCAGGATTTTGGATTCTAATAGGGTTGAATGATGTCTTGAATATTTTCAAGTTTTTTTGTGGGGTCACTTGGGGATTTGGAAGTAATAGGCCAAAATTGGTGAAAATAGACCTACAAGGAGTTGAGCAAATAGCCCTCCTAGTGAGTTAAAGACCAATTGGATTGGTGGAGCATCTTGGAGAGTTTGGATGGATGCAAAATGACCAAGAAAGGGTCAAGAAGTGTATGGAGAGTCTTATTAGGTGTGTGGGAAGATCCTAGGTAGAGGATTGGCAATCTAGGTGGAGTTGTAGAGAAGGAAGCTAAGCTTTTGGTAACTAGTTGAACTAGTTGAGATTACAAATCTTGGAGTCTTCCAAGAACCAACTATACCTTGGAGGAGAAGTTGGTGGAGAGGGTCTTGGAGATCCTAATTGGTGGAAGATCCAATATAGAACAACCACTGGATGGTTGGTTAGGTCAAACAAGCACCAAGGAGAGAGGAAAGGTTCTAGATTGTCAAACCCTCAACATCAAAGTTGTATCAGAGCCAGAATAACTTGAAGATTGTGTATGTCTGAAGGGGAGGAGAGTCAAGAGATTCAAGAGGTTGACAGCATTCCTCATAAGGAAATGAGTAGGGATTCCATAGTAGAATTGGTTCAAGGCCTCTTGGAGAAGGCTCATGTGTCCGTGACAAAAAGAAAAAAGAAGATCACTGAATGGGGAGATGAAAGTGATGGGGATGATGATAGTCAAACTGAGGAGTCATCCAACAAGGGAAAATAACCTGATATAGACAAGGAGAAAAAAGTATTCTTAGATGTCTTCAAATATTTAAACAAAGATAGCATGGAATACATACCCTGGCAGCCTGAATAGAGAAGAGTTGTTGGATTGGCTAGAGGCCATAGATAATTAATTTCATTACAAGGAGGTAGCAAAGGAGAAAAGAGTTAGCTATGCTAAGGATAGACTCAAAGGATCTGCATTGGTGTGGTGAAACATGATGCAGGATGAAAGAGTGAATAGTGGGAAGAAAAATATTGTTTGTTGGGAGAGAATGAAAATCAGGTTGAGGGCACAATTCTTGCCCACAGACTATGAAATCCAAATATATCAAAAGTTGCAGAACTTAATATAGAAGGAGATGATAGCGAGTGCATACACAGAGGAGTTCCATAAACTAAGCCTAAGGGCTAGGAGACAAGAAGACGAAATGGAGAAGGTAGCAAGGTACCTAAATGGGTTAAGACATGGCATTCAAGATGAGATTAGCATGATGGCACCATATAGTATGCACAAATGCTTTCAATTGGCTTTGAGAGAAAAGGATAAATCAAGAAGAAGAAATAACTTCCATCAAAGAGGAAGAGGTGACAGCAATAATAGAGGTTTTCAGAGAGGCAAGGGTAACTTTGCTAGAGGACAGAGCCCTAATAGACAAGAAGATAGTCAGTTCATGGATAGTAGTGGAGGAAACCAGTATATAGGATATTTCCAAAGGGGATGATATAGAGGTAGAGGATCACCAAGAGGTAGGTTCCAACCCCAAGGGAGATCTAATTTAGTTTTCACTGGTAGGTGTTATAATTACAACCAAGTGGGTCACACAATGGGCAGGTGTCCAGAGAAGGCTTCCTCATCTTCAATGGGGGATAGAAGGAATCAGTTAATTCAAGAAGATGACACACAAAGTGTTATTTCTCCCATTTCCAAGGCAGGGCTAGTACTAGATGGAGATAACTTGATGTTAAGGAGAACCTTATTGAAAGTACCTAACACCATAGAGCCACCCCAAAGAAAGAACTTATTAAAGACAACTTGTAGGTCTCATGGGAAGATTTGCAAGGTTATAGTGGACTCTGGATCCACTAAGAATATAGTGTCCACTGAGATGGTGGAGAAATTGAAGTTGAGAAGGATACCTCATACCACACCTTACAAGGTCTCATGGTTGAACAAGGGTCAACAAATAGTGGTAGATGAGAAAACTATTGTTGAGTTTGAGATTGGGGAATATAAGGACAAGGTCCTATGTGACATACTACCTATGGATGCATGCCATTTTCTCCTAGGATGTCCATGGCAGTATGATGTCAAATAAATACATGATGGAGAGAAGAAAAATTATGTTATCACCAAACTAGGAAAGAAATTCCAAATGGATCCATTGTAAGAAACCAATGAAGAGAAGCATGTGGGGACAAGTGTGATGTTATTGAGTGGGAAGGAGTTTTTAAAGGCCATGAAGAAGGAGAAATGAGTATGTTGTGCAGTGGTGATCAAACCAAAGGACGAGACTAAGGAGAAAGTTTGTTTGCCACTAGAGATACAAGATTTTATGGAGAAGTATCATGACATAGTAGATAATGGCTTTCCAAGTACCTTACCACTTATGAGGGATGTGAGTCATCAGATTGACCTCATTTTGGGAGAAAAATTTCCAAAAAAAGCACCATATAAGATGAAACCAAGCCAAAATATAGAGATAGAAAAACATATCCAAGATTTGTTGGATAAGGGGTTGATAAGGAAAAGTTTAAGCCCATGTGCTATGCCAATAGTACTTGCACCTAAGAAGGATGGAAAATGGAGGATGTGTATAGAATCCAGGGCTATAAACAAGATCACAATCAGATATAGGTTTCCAATTCCCTAGATAGAAGACTTGATGGATAATCTTGGAGGATCTTGCTAATTTTCTAAGGTGGACTTGAAGTCAAGGTATCATCAGATAAGGGTGAGGCTAGGTGATGAGTGGAAAACATATTTTAAGATCAATGAGGGTCTATATGAGTGGCTAGTAGTGCCCTTTTGCCTAAGTAACATACCTAGCACATTCATGAGGCTCATGAATGAAGTGCTGGCATAATTTATTGGTAAGTTTGTAATAGTTTTCCTTGATGATATTTTGATATTTATCAGGTCCAAGGAGGAGCACATGAAGCATTTGGAGATGGTCTTAAGAAAGATACACCAAGAGAAGTTGATGATAAATCAAGAAAAGTGTGAGTTTCTCAAAACTGAACTAGTCTACCTTGGTTTTGTGGTTGCTAATGGATTTATTAAAATGGACCCTGATAAAGTTAAGTCCATTTTGGAATGGCCTACACCTAGATCCATAGGCGATGTTAGGATTTTCCATGGGTTGGCCTCCTACTATAGGAAATTTGTGAGAAATTTCAGTCATGTATGTGCCCCAATTCTGAATACCATAAAAGGTGGAATCAAATGCAAGTTTGAATGGACAGTAGCAACAGACTAGGGGTTTGAGATATTGAAAAAGAGGATTAAAAATCTACCTACACTTATATTCCCTAACTTTAATCAACTCTTTGTGGTAGAGTGTGATGCTAGCAAGCTGGCTATAGGAGCAGTGCTAAGCCAAGAGGGACACCCTATGGAATTCTTCTCTGAGAAGATGAATGAGGCAAAAAAAAGTACTCCACCTATGATTTTGAGTTATATGCCATGGTACAAGCCTTGAAGAAGTGGAGACACTACCTATTACCTAGGGAGTTTTTGGTCTATACTGATAACCATGCCTTAAGCTTCCTAAAGGACAAAAAAAACTAAATCAGAGGCATATGAAGTGGGTCAAATCATTGCAGGCTTACACATTTGTTATTAAGCATAAGAAGGGAGTTAGAAACAAGGTTGCAGATGCTCTTAGTAGAAGAGTACTCACAATCTAGGAGATACAACTACAAAGTGTAGGGTTGGATGATTTGAAAGACCTCTACAAGGAAGATAGAGATTTCAAAGAAGCTTATGCAACTTGTGTAAAGTTTCAGCAGGGGTTCAAGGTAGATTTGAGTATGTGTTGTAGGAAGGCCTATTGTTCAAAGGTCATCTTATGTGTATACCTTAGTTCTCAATGAGGGAAAACATTGTGAAGGAAAAACACCAAGGAAGCTTGGGAGGCCACTTTGGAGTGGATAAAACATTGGAGTAGGTCCATGGGCATTACTATTGGCCTAAGATGCAGATAGATGTGAGGAGTTTTGTAGAGCAATGTCATATTCGTCAGAGGGCAAAAGGAAAAAGTAGAAATAGTGGGTTGTATCAACCAATATCTATACCCCAAAGGCCTTGGGAGTGCCTTAGTATGGATTTTGTTTTGGGGTCACCAAAGACACCTAGGGGACATGATAGTGTGTTTTTGGTGGTATAAAATTTTAGTAAGATGGCACACTTCATTCTATGCAAGAAAAAAAATGATGCTTCTCAGATTGCAGGACTCTTCTTTAGGGATATTGTAAGAATTCATGGTTTTCCTTTGAATATTGTCAATGAAAGGGATACAAATTTTGTGGGTCACTTCTGGAGAACTCTTTGGAAGATGATTGGAACTAATTTGTCTTTCTCCTCAGCCTGCAATCCACAATAAGATGGGAAAACAGAAGTGGTGAACATGTCACTTGGGAATTTTCTGAGGTGTTTGACTAAACAACATGGATAGTCTTGGGATCATATCATAGGGCATGCATAATTTTCATACAATGACTCCATTACTAGGAGTACAGGTAAAAGCCCCTTTGAAATAGTTTATGGGGTCAATCCTAGAGGGATTTTGGAACTGAGGGATCACAGTTTTAGGGACAAGAGGAGTGCACAAGGAGAATCATTTGCAGAGCAAATGAAAGAGCTACATGATCAAGTTAATTAGACTTTACGACAACAAGTGGAGAAGTAAAAACCCAAAGCTCTTAAGACCAGGAGGGACTTGAAATTCAAGGTTGGGGATCTAACACTTGCCTACCTTATAAAGGAGAGGCTACCTAAAGGCCAACCAACTAAGCTACTCATGAAGAAGATTGGACCACTGAAGATTTTGCATAAGTATGGAAAGAATGCTTATGAAGTGGAATTGCCCCCTGATTTGGGAATTTCATCTATTTTCAATGTTTGTGACTTATATCCCTGCAAGGGAGCACCTCTAGACATAGGTCAATCAACATTTACAGATTTGGAGGAAGATGATTGGGTCAGAGATTTTCCTACCTCAAAACCATTGCAATTGGAAAGTGTCTTGGACACTAAGGTGATAAAGAAGACAAGGAAGGGTAACTAAAAGGAGTATCTCATCAAGTGGTAGGGACTACCTGAAGCTGGGGTTACTTGGATGATAGATCTAGAGATTCTGAAACATGGGGTCACTCTTGAAGACCTTCTAACTCAAGGGACTTGAGTTATTTTTTCCAAGGGAGTATGGTGTAGGGAACCTCCCTATTCTATGTTTTGGTATTGTTTAGGGTTGGATTAGGAGTTTGTGTGAGTGGTAGAATAAGTTCTAAAAGGTTGGAAGCAATGTTAGTCTAGCTTAAAGTTTGTAAGGGCTTTAGTGTTCATTAGGGGTTTTGGGTCTTTTGACTTCAAATTATGGAAAAGTTGTCATTTTAGTGCAACATGGGATGGAGGTATATTTTTGGACCCTAAATATACTATTTAGGGTTGTAGGATTCAACATCAATCATCGAGTTGACATAGAAAGTCAAAATGCTTCAAAATGCAAAAAGTTGCTAGCAACTTTTGCAAGAAATGACAAAATGTAGTTAAACTGATTTGTAACTACCCATGCTTGGTATATGAGAATGGGATCAATTTTTTGACAAGGTTAATGAGATTTTGGATTGAGACACTTATTTCTGACACTATTGTACCGATGAATATATCCTCATTTGCATAATCTACACTGTGTCTTTGCTTCTGTATGGTCCTATACAGATTGGCATAGGTGACCGGGCTCCATGTTTTTGTAGTGTTTCCTTTCAGATTTCATATGCAATAGGTAGTTTGGTTTTAATTTCAATATAAGTTCATTTATACATTTTTGAATCTCACTGGTCTGACAGAGACATAAACAGTGTTACCTTGTTAGAAATGGCTCTAACCTAGTTTTGGTCCAGTGGATGTGTCTAAAACCATGGGGAAATTAGGGTTAGGTTCTATAGATAGGTTTGTAGGTTTATTTTTGGTTGTCTCTTTGGATTTCATAGGCCAAAGATGAAGCCCTATGGCTGATTGGTGAAACCAGGTGAGCCAGGACAGGGAGAAGATCGAATTTGTGTGAGCACCCAAGACCTTTTGGGGAAGACTTAGTGGTATTTATAGATGCAATAGATAGTCTCCTAAAAGGATTAAATGGTGGTTGGAGGTGAATCAATGATTGGATGCAAGTTTTGCAATTGTTCATGTTCACTGGTCCAGAGGCCTAATTAATAGGCTATAATCTAGGGCCTACGAGAAAGTAGGGTTTTGGGTGCCTTTAGAAGTCAGGATTTTGGATTCTGATAGGGTTGAATGATGTATTGAAGATTTTCAATTTTTTGTGTGGGGTCACTTTGGGATTTTGGAAGTAATAGGCCAAAATTGGTGGAAATGGACCTACAAGGAGTTGAGCAATTAGCCCTCCTAGTGAGTTAAAGACCAATTGGATTGGTGGAGAATCTTGGAGAGTTTGGATGGATGTAGAATGACCAAGAAAGGGTCAAGAAGTGTATGGAGAGTCTTAATAAGTGTGTGGGAAGATCCTAGGTAGAGGATTGGCAATCTAGGTGGAGTTGTAGAGAAGGAAGCTAATCTTTTGGTAACTAGTTGGACTAGTTGAGCTTACAAATCTTGGAGTCTTCCAAGAACCAACTATAACTTGGAGGAGAAGTTGGTGGAGAGGGTCTTGGATATCCTAATTGGTGGAAGATCCAACAAAGAACAACCATTGGATGGTTGGTTAGGTCAAACAAGCACCTAGGAGAGAGGAAAGGTTCTAGATTATCAAACCCTCTACATCATGGCCATTCCAACAATGGGCCTTTGATTTGGTGGGTCATATTCATCCCTCATCATCAAATGGACACAAGTTCATCATCACAAATACAAATTAATTCACCAAGTGGGTAGAGGCAGTACCTCTCATTGTAGCAAATGGAAAATCGGTAGCCATGTTCATACTCAATTACATCATCTATAGGTATGGTGTACCCTCTTCTATAATCACTGACAAAGGGGGGTAGTTTAAGAATAAGGATCTGAAGGAGATATGCTCTAAGTTAAAAATCACTCAAAAATTGTCTTCTGTCTATTATCCTTAAGGTAATGGATAGGAAGAAGCTTCAAACAAAACAATCCTTAAAATATTGCATCATATAGTTCAAAAATATGGATGAGATTGGCACCTCTGGATCAATCCAGCTCTCTGGGCATATAGAAAAAGTATATGAAAACTGACAGGGCCCACACCCTTTTCTTTGGGTTACAGAGTAGATGTTGTGCTACATATTGATTTTTATATTCCTACTCTACAAATCTCTCTAAAAGGCCTCATTATTGATGATGACAACATAATATCTCTGCTGCAAGAGCTAGAACTACTAGATGAATGTTGGCAAGTGGCGTTCGATCACCTCAAAGAATATAAAAAGAGAATGTCTAAGAGCTACAACAAGAAGGTTGGACCAAGGAATTCCAAGTGGGTGACCTCGTTCTGAGGGAGAACCCTAAGAATAAACAACATTAGGTCCAAAAGGGAAAATTTGAACCAAATTGGCTTGGTCCATATGTTGTCACTGTAGTGTTTGGGTCTGGCACCTATCAAATATCTACCATAGAAGAAGAGAAACTCAAGGAGATGATCAAGGCCCTTCATCTGAGATGGTTCTATAGCTAAGACATCTTCAGAATGCTCATGTACATAGTAATGTCCTAAAAAATTCAAAAAAACTACAAAATGTTGTGAAAAAATTCAAAAATTATGGAATTGTACTACCTGGTGGATGAATTTTGTCATGCACAAATTCTCCTAGTCTTACAAGAAAAGACAATAATGGGAATTACTATCTTCTTATTTTCTTCCAATATCCATATGGATAAGTTTTTGTATACCTCGTCACGAGGGCACATGGCTTATGTTGGCTCTGGTTTAATGAGATTTCCCATGGTTCTACAACTATATCCACCTATTCAAGAGATCTACTCTATATCAGAAAATACCAAAAAAATTCAAAAATTCAAAAATACAAAAAAATTGAGAAAAAGAAAAAAAGTGCCATTGATGAAAACCTGGCAAACAGGCATCATGGTAGCAAAAAAAGAATTTCTACCAAGAAGGTGAAAACCTAGTAAAAGGTGCCTCTTGTTCTACAATGATTTATCTATCACTTGGCTCTGTATATTTTCTTTCCTACTTTCTTTCTTTCCCGCTCTCATTTGTGCTTGCCTTCAAGACACCAACTTACATGGATTAAAACTGGTCATATGCTAGGGGCAACCTTCCTAATCCAGGGGGCAGTGTCCTATAACTTTTCGGATCTCCTTCGCATGAGTCATCAGTGGTTCTCACTGTGTCTATCTACTGATGCCTATCTATTACTAATATCTATCTCCTTAAGAATCTCTCTCTCGACAGTCACCATCTCTCTCTCGACAGTCACCGGTAGTTCTCAATGCATCTGTGCATTGTCACTATCCTAATTTTTTGCACTTTGGAATCAATCCATTATAGTTGGAGTTATACTCAAATGCTCTTTCTCTCAATACTCTATCTTGGAGTTGTACATAGCTTTCAGTCACTTTCATGACACTTTGGTTCTCCTAAGAACCCTCCTGACTTGACATGACCCAGTGTCATACCTTGGGGGAAAATCCAGTCAAATATGTCCTCTCCATATGAGTCAAGATAGTCATCAATATTCACTACTAGGGGCATGAGTCCCAATTTGATCACATATTCAGAGTCAGTAATCTTGTCACTTCCCAAGGACAACTCTATACTAACACAAACAGGTGTTTCTCAACACCACAATCAACAATGTTTCTTAACACTATCTTTTGAGACATCTGTGTTTTTCAACACACATTGGATATTACCAAAATAAACATATCGATAGCAATCAAACACCAATCACTCACAAGAACAATGGTGTTTCTCAACACCCCTATACATATACACATCCAGAAAATTTGAAACTGGCTGAAGTATGTTGAACTTATCTATGTATGCTGCCTGTTCTCATTGATTTTGTTAATCCTTTCTTTGTCTACTACTTGTTTGTGTGGTCCCAATGATCTGACAACATCAAATAACCAGGGTGTATGTGATAAGAGCTTCTGCATTAAGATGGAAAAGCCTCACATCCCCAGATCTTGTTTATTTGTATGCCACGGTGAGGTCGGTACTATCTCCTTAACTGTTATTTATCTGCTTTTTTACTAGTGTACTCTTACTATATCAAACTAGAAACAATGTTCAATTCATCTAGGCTTTTGTGACCTGATGCTTATGTTAGTTTCCCATATCTTATCTGATGAAATTCATATTCATATCATTATGGTTGTAGTGGCACGAGTAAGGATTGTATCGACTCCAATGTTCCAAAAATGCTCTATGATGACAACTATTCAATGGGTCCAACAACCACGTCCTAGGAATTGCAACTTGCATAGGATTGCACCTTCATTCTAGCATAGGATTTCACTCTCATTCTCGCATAGGATTGCACTTTCATTCTAGTATAAGATCTCACTTGCATCTAGCGTAGGATTGCACTTTCATTCTAGACATGCATCGCCACGACATTTCTATGGTCACTTCATTATGTTCTCTTGGATTTGTATGAGGAGGGACTCTTATTCAACATTCTAGCTTCATCACGACCGCCCAAGTTTTCAATCCTCACTCTCAATCTTCAAAAGTGGCTATATCGATTGCTCTGAATCCCTTTTGAGGACTGAAATCAAAATCTAACACTCCTATATAGCTCAAAATCACATTTTAAATTTTTTGTGACTGACGTGATCGGATGCTTGTGCAATCAAATTTCTAATGTCACTTTCTTGTCAGAATCATATCCAATCAAAATTCTCTCAATATCTTTGATAATTTTCATCAAAAGTCAACTTTGGTCACCCTGGTCAAACTTAGTCAATCAGACCTTGAAATCACTCAAAATTGTTTCTAAATCTTCCAGATTCTTTCGTAATCTATTTTGAGTACTTCTTGACCTTTGATTCAACATATATCTATGATATATCTCTTTAAATCACCATTTTGACATTTCATCTTTCCATTTCACTCCTGACAGGGCAGGATGATTACATCATTAAATCACTATCAAATCTATTTTAATCAATCTAATCTGATTTTCTAAAATCCTCGTTGCTAGGTAAACTCATTACTTGGGGCATGTTCAGTTATCATACTTCATAGTCAAAACTGAGTATTCCATAATATTGAATCACTAGGGGCATCTATGTTCCTTACATCTTGTCATCTATTAGGTGTCGGGGCAATCTAACCTTGACTACTGAGAATCAAGCTTCATTTTGGAGATGATTCTTGAAATCTCATTATTTGGTATTTGAGCGATCTAACTCAGATCCCTGAGGGTCAAGCTCCATTCAGGATATGATTCTCAAAATCTCATCTATTAGGAATTGGGGAAATCTAACCTTGACTCCTGAGAATCAAGCTTCATTTTGGAGATGATTCTTGAAATCTCATTATTTGGTATCTAAGCAATCTAACTCAATTCCCTGAGGGTCAAGATCTATTCTAGAGATGATTCTCAAAATCTCATCTATTAGGAATTGGGGTAATCTAACCCTGGCTCTTGAAAATCAAGCTCCATTCTGGGGATGATTTTGAAACTTGATATAACTGGTATCTGGGCAATCTAGCCTAGATATTGGTGGACAGTCCTAAAATATCTACTAACTATCTTTCAAATGGATAGGTATTGGGGAAATCTAACACTGACTCTTGAAGATTGAGTCTCATTTTGAGTACAGTCTTTTGAAAGGTGGAAATCTATTAGGTATCTAAGCAATCTAACTCATATCCCTAAGGATCAAGCTCCATTCTGGAGATGGTTCTCGAAATCTCATTTATTAGGTATCGGGGCAATCTAACCCAGATTCTTGAGAATCAATCTTTGTTCTGAAGATGACCCTCAAAAAATTGATCTAAATGGTGTCTCGGTAATCTAACCTAGACTTTGGAGAGTTAAGCTCTATTTTGGAGATGGCTCTAAAACCATCATCAATTCTTGAAATCAATTTCAACTATTCTTCTATGCTTCAGACATCATACTATTCTTTGAATCAATGCACTGCTCGCACATCAATTTGAAGAGGGGAAAAATGTAATACCCCAAAATTGGCTTCTTGCAACCCTAACCAATTTTGTTTCATTTATCAATCTTCTGAATCATTAAAATCCTATTGAACTAGGCAATTTTGAGTTTCGACTGACTCTACTTGACCTAAGAGTCAAATGCAGAAAATCCTAAATCTGCATTAATCACATATTGTATTTAATTCCTAAATATCAATTACAATTGGCTAAATAAACCCTATGATTTTATTAATTTAATTACAAAGTCCTAGCACTTCAATTAAATTAAACTCACCCTTTTAGCTAAAATACATAAAAAAGAATTAAATAGTATTTGATTATTAAATAAATACCCTCATTTCAATAATTGAACTTAATTGTTCAAATAATTGAGAAAATATATTTATGAGATCATATTCTATTTATTTAATTAAATATTTTCTCCAAAATCTTCTCTCCAGTTCAGAAATAGAAACTTTGAGGTAACTATGATTTAAAAGAGAAACAAATCAGTTAAACTAAAAAAGACAACATTTGACTGTTTCTCTGAAAAGAAACTTGCTATTCTCAACTGGATTTCAATATGTTAACTATTTCTCTCAAAGGAAACTTTCTATTCTGAACGGACTCTTAGTCTATAAAAGAGCCCTCTTAGTTCTCATTCAGACTAGTCTTTGAATTTGTAGTATTGAAGTTATTTGAATCTTTAATCTTTTCTTGTTTTCTAATTGAATACATTGTTATTAGAATTGTTGCAATAGATTAATATCATGCTAGCTTAATCATTCATAGTTTAAATTATTTTCAAGAAATCTTAATTTGAATAATCATTGTCAATTTCTAGATTAGCTTGTATATTTCTTATTCTTAGTTCAATATCTCATTTCTAGATTAATTTCATACTCATTTGTAGGTTAATCTAGTTTTTCACATTCATTTCTAGAATAAACTAATATCTCTCATTTCTAGAATAGCTTTGCATTTACACATTAACTCAAATCCTCCATTCTAGTAATGGTCTATGGTTGTTGGACTCTTGAACACTGAGAGATTATTCAAAACCCCAACTAGATAGGAGGCAATAGGTCGACACATGCTGGAACACCCCAAAATTGGCATCTTGTAACCATAACCAATTTTGTTGAATTTTTCATTCTTCTGGTTCATCAAAGTCCTATTGTACTAGGCAATTTAGAGTTTTGACTGACTCTACTCGACCTAAGTGCCAAATGTAGAAAATCCTAAATCTACATTAATCATACATCATATTTAATTCCTAAATATCTATTAGCTAAACAAACCCTATGATTGAATTAATTTAATTATAATATCCTAGCACTTTAATTAAATTAAATTCATCCTCTTTAGCTGAGACACATGAAAAGGGATTAAATAATATTTAATTATTAAATAAATACCCTCATTTCAATAATTGAATTTAATTATTCAGATAATTGAGAAAAACCTATTTATGAGGTCATATTTATTTAATTAATTGGATATTCTCTCAAAAATCTTATCTTTGTTCAGAAATAGAATCTTTGAATTAATTGTGTTTTAAAGAGAAAGAAAACAATTAAAATAAAATAAAATAGAATTAAATCAAAGAAATAAAATTGTTAAAGCAGAAAGAAAACAATTTATTGTATTCTTTTAAAGAAAGCTTTCTATTTTAAACTAGCTTTTCTATCTGTTTTATTTCAAAGAGGAAAGTTTCTATTCTGATTATCTCCGAGTCTATAAAAGAACTCTCATTCTCTCATTCAAACTCCCACTCATTTTTATGCATTGTTAGAATATTGAATTATTGTCACATTTCTTGATAATCTCATATACAATAATCTCATTTTTGGAATAGAATAGTTTCAATTTCTAGAATAATTGTATTGAAATCATGTCTTACATTATCTTACACCTTTCAATTCTTAGAATAACTGTGCATTGCATTGCATTCATGGAGAAAAATCCTTCGTTCCTAGATTGGTCTATGTTTGTGAGACTCTTGTTCTGAGAGAAATTTTGAAAACCCCATCTGGATAGAAGGCAATAGGTCAAATCATGCAGGTAGAAAAGATGAATAATCTCATATTCAGTCTTGTGTGTATCTGATGAAGAAGGACTATGTTGAAGTGTATGGTGAGTTAACAAGGCTAAATTTACCACATACACCAACTCACATGGATTGAAACTGGTCATACTCTCAGGGCAACCCTCTTGATCTAGGGGGCACTGTCCTTTTACCTTTTAAGGATCTTCTTCATATCAGTCGCCAGTGGTTCTCACTGTGTCTGGCTACTGATGTATAGCTTATACTACGATCGCTTCATTTGAGCATCTCTCTCACGTCAGTCACCAGTGGTTCTCACTACGTCTGCCTAATGTTGCTATTCTATCGAGATTGCTCACATTTGTTACAGTTGGAGTTATACTCAAATGCTCTATCTATCAATACTCAATCTTGATGATTCTATGCTTTAGTTTGTACATAGCTTTCAGTCACTTTTGTGACACTCTGGTTCCTTTGCGGACACTCCTAACTTGTCATTGATTCAGCGCCATACACTTGGGGTCAATCACATCTAGTTTTTCCTCACAACATACGTCAAGTCATTCATCATTACTTGGGGGCATGGGCCCCCCATTTGATCACATCTTTGGTTTACACCTGAGTCAGTAATCTTGTCACTTCTCAAGGACAACTCACTACTGACACAAGCTGGTGTTTTTCAACACCACCATAAATAGTATTTTTTAACACTATCTTTGGACACATCTATGTTTTTCAACACACATCAGATATCTCAAATGTAAACATCTATCGATAACAATCAAACACAATCCACGCACAAGCACAACGGTCTTTTTCAACACCTCTAAACATGAATATATTTAAAAACTTTGAAATTGGCTAAGCTATGATTGAATATTTCTTTGTATGCTGTCTATTCTTATGGATTTCATTGATATTTTATGTCTACTTCTTGTTGGTGTATTCCTGATGATCTGGTAACGTCAAATAAATAGGGTGTATGTGATAAGAGCTCCTGCCCTAAGGTGGAACAGTCTCACATCCCTCGATATTGTTTACTTGTATGCCATGGTGAGGTCGGTGCTATCTCCTTGCCTATTATTGCTTTGTTTGTTTATGCATGATCTCACTCATGGTTATCTTGGCTTTGAATGCCTCGATACTGGTGTACTCTTGCAACATTAACTGGAAACTATGTTCAGGTCATCTTGGCTTTTGTGCCCTGGTGCTTACATTCATTTCCTACATTTTATTTGATGATAAGTCATATTCATATCCTTATGATTGCATTGTAGCACCAGTAAGGGTTGTATCAACTTTGATGTTCCAAAAAAAATGCTCAATGATGATGATTATACGATGGGTCTCACAACCATGTCCTAGAATTGCACCTTCATATTGCATTTTCATTCTAGACTTGCATTGTGATAATAATTCGGTGTTCTCTGCATTTCATTCTTCTGGGTTCATACTTTGGAGAGTTCTTCTTCACTATCCTAGTTTCATCATGACTACACAGGTGTTCGATCCTTACTCTCATTTCTTCACATGTTCTTTTGGTTAGCATTTGTTGTCCTGCATGAGATTTTAGTAGCCTACATATTCATATTCATAACTCATTATCATCTACACATGGCATTTACATTTCTCATTCATAAATTGCATTTACATGAATCATCTACATACATCTATACATGTGCATTCCATACATTTACATATATTTAAAACATGTTCATATATTTGCATACATTCTAATCATTTAAACATTTAAGCATATAGGAAACATTTCATAAAAGACAATAT
The DNA here is from genome assembly GCA_018584345.1 of Thuja plicata. Taxonomy (NCBI): domain Eukaryota; kingdom Viridiplantae; phylum Streptophyta; class Pinopsida; order Cupressales; family Cupressaceae; genus Thuja; species Thuja plicata. Next base: position 473,502 of record MU223272.1, read on the forward strand.
GACACCTGTAATGATACCAAAAGATGAGCTCATATATATATATATATATATATATATATATATATATATATATATATATATATATATACCCAATGTGTCGATACAAATACAAATGGTTCTACTCGAGCATGATTGATCTCAAAATAATGATATGATACAAGGATGCCAACGCATCAGATATATCCTATGATCTCTATCTATCAACAAAACCTAACTCTAGCCCTCTCCCTCATCACCTAGAGGAGGTGGAGGTGGGGCCCTATCTGGAAAAGGAGGCATCTGTGCTCCCTTTGATCCTCGTGTATAGCTCAAAAATTTGGCCACTTGGGATGCCTTGTCAGGCACTGCACCTATATATGACGCATAGTAGTAGGCCGCCCGTGCAATCTAATGTCGCACTTCCTCCTGAGATGCCCGTAACTGCTCCTGGAGATACTGTATCTCCTGATCTCAATCCAATAGTCATGTGTCTTGCATAGCCACTTGTATGGTTAGGTTTGCAACCTATCTCGAGAGCTATCTAACTGTCTCCCACAAATGATGCTATGGGTCCTGCACTGTATCCTGCATAGGTTGATCCTCCTGCATAGGATCATCCTATTGTCCCTCATCTTGTGGAGGTACCTCCTTCTCCTTAGTAATATATGCTACCAGCTATTGCCGAGACTATCTCGCACTACCACTGCTGCTAGCCCCTGCATCCATCTCCATTTTCCATGCAGGGATGTCAACCATTGAGCTTTTTGAATTTGCAATCTAACTTTAAACGATCATATCTTGCACATTTAAGGTCCAAATTAAGTGCAATTTTTTTTTATTTTGGGTAGAATTGTCTTAAGTTTTCTAGGATTTTCTTAGTTTCTATATTTTAGTCATAGATTTATCAAAAATTGTATGTTTTTATCATTGTACATGTCTAATCCTCTATTTTGCAGCTTCCAAAGCCTCATGCGGGCTCATACGGTAACATTTTTGAGTGCAACTTTTTTTGAAAGTGTGTGATTTTCTATCTACTCTCTGAATATGTGATCTATTTTATGATTTTATAATTTTGATAATGTCGACTAATCTTTGGCTTTGATTTTCATGTGATTATCTTTTGTGTACAGCCTAATAGTGGTTTGCAGGACGCTGAGATAAAGAAAAAGCCATCATAAAACTTCTAACGTGTTTATTGCAGGACATTGAAATGAAGAAATGCATTACAAAATACTAATGGGTTTATTGCAAGATGTTTGTCGAAGACCTCGTGTGTTTCCACAAATTCTTATATCTATTTTTAGTAGTTAAAACATACTTTAGTAGGTGCTTAAAATGAATCATTGTCTTGCGTGATTGAAGTGTTTTTTAGATTGTAATCCTAAGAACTACATGAACCTATCCTCTCCCCTCTCCTTTATAGATCTTGGGTGTAAGATAAAATCATGTGATTCTTCTAGAGTGGCTACCTCCCAAGAGTTTTAGTAGAGCTGGTGAGAGTGGATGCCCAACCGATAACAGGCTAAAGCCAAGCCCTTCTGAACCGGTATATAAAAAATGTCATTGTGATTAATCTCATAATGGACAAGTGTGAATTCATTGTGGCAACCAAAATCTCCTCTAGTACCCTAGTGGTGCGTTAAAGTCCTGACATCGTTAAGGTGAAAGCCTTTCTTTGAAAGGATTGGGAGAGCCCCCTTAATTGGGAAAATGACTTGATCACAACCACCTGAATGGATGACCTTACTACAAACTGTTGTTCTAGTTTCCAAAAACCCTCTATCTATTGGCGTAGAAGGTCAGAGACTGACTAAGATGCCCCACATTTTTATGGCTTTTATTAGAGATAACAACCCTTTGGGAAGAAATTCCTTTGGGGTTCAAAGCTTTGTATGCCTGAGAAGTGAGTGCATATGTAAGGAGGAGCCCGTGCTTCCAAGCTTCTAAGTTATCTACTAAGAGTAAGCATAGCTGAACTTTGGTTCAAGTGGGGATTCAACAGATACTATCCTGGCTATCCTAGGATTGTGATGTTCTTGTTCTAGTACTACAAACATTATGTTTAATGTGTTTTACGTGGGTGTATCATTTGAACAATCGAAAATATCGTCAAAACACACAAAGTGTCAATCTTGAACATGTCCAAAACAATCTGTAACTTGAACTATTTGTCAGAAAACAACATGATTTTATCTTGGGAAACGTAAACTGGTCTCAACAATCTGATTCTGTAAATGTCCTTTTTTCAACATTTGCATAGTTTCATGTGACATTTCCCAATCTTTGCATCATTCAGTGAGAATCTTCGCATGATACGTAGTATACTGTCGTGTGACATTTGGCAACAACGCCATTAATTTGTCATCTTTTTATCTGCCAATCAAGAGCATTTCTTCATGTGAATACTGCAAAGTGTCATGTGGGTTGGTGAGAATCTTCGCATGAAAGAGCATTTCTTTGAGCAAAACTGGAGTCTTTTGTCCAAAAAAGTGAGCTAAAATTTGTCACTCAAATATTCTTCTATCAAATCTAGTCTCTGATATGGGTCTATTTTTCTGCCATCTATCTTCACACAGTCTAAAACTTGGTTTCTTGGGTTGAGAATTGCGTGATTCTTACTTAAACTGGTCTTGTCTCATGTCTTTTTGATCTCTTTCATCTATGTCGTCATTCCTTGTGTCGCAATAGTCATCTCTTTGCTGTTCTAGCCTTATCTCCGATGATTTGCACCAAGGATACTTCACCTTCTGGTACGTTCTGTGCAATCTTTGAGACAGTTTCAAGTTTGGTCCTAGTTCACATCTCTTGTTCAAAACTGTCTATGACTGTCACGACTCGAAGTGGAAAAAAATTTCCTTCAATCAATCAAGACGAATCTATGCTTTCCACACCATTACCGACTACATCTATTGAGGAATCATCTCAATCTCCTTCTCTGATACATTGACCTGACAATAAACGGTCATTTCCTATGGATCTTAGTCAGGTTCAAAATCCTTTGTTCCAAGAAGATCCAAATTCAGAGAACACTCAATATTTTCATACCGAGTCTTTACACATTGAATCCTTGCATTCTAGCAAGATGGTAGATCATACCCTATCAGGAGAGGCTAGCAAAAATAACCTCTTTAAAACTTGGGGTAAGTCCCATTCTCAAGACCCCCCTAATGATGTAGAGGTAGAAATAACTCAAGAAGAGATTGCACAAGCTCATGCTAATAAAGATTTATGTAGAATGACGGGAGTTCTCCTAGCTGAGGAAAAAGAAAAAACCATTCTTGAACTAGCCAATCAAGGGGCTAAGTTAGCTTCCAATTATGCTGTAGAAACACTTGTTGAGAAAGAGGAAGAAACTAAAAATTCTTGCTTACACAAAGAAATGCAAACTATGCAAGAGCAACTCTCTAAACTCTTGAAAGAGAAAGACAAACCTGTTACAGAATTCACACTGGAAAGCATCTATCCTTTCCCATTTGACCAAGATCTTCACATGCCTCCTTTTCCCAAAGGAGTTGAACTTCTAAAATATGACAAATACTTGGGTACATCTGACCCTCAAGACCATTTAAGAGAATTTGGTGCTCTCTCCATGGAATTCATACATGACACAACCTATCTCATGTGTCTTTTCTCACATAGTTTGGGAGGGTCGTCTATGGAATGGTTCTCTAGACTACCAACTGGCATCAAACATTTTGATGAAATTGCCAATTTATTCCTACAACACTATTCTCACAACATCCAACATCCGGTTCATATTTGAGATCTTTGCAACTTGAAACAAAATCATGGGGAATCCTTCTTGGCATTTCTCCAAAGATGGAGACAACTTTATACATGATATTATCTCAAGATACCTGAATCTGAAAAGTTGGACATCTTTCTTTATAATCTTCTCCCCAACTTTGGGTATCAAGTACAGCTACAAGGTCCTCTAACCTTTGATGATATGATTAAACAAGCTGTGAGAATCCAAACCGAGTACACAATTTTCTAGACCTAAACCTTAGGATCCTAGGCCCAAGTGTTAGTTCACTCCTTTAGGAGAACCTCTTGAGGTAGTTTACAAGACTCTTGAGGACAACCATTTACTCACTCTATTGGATAATTCATGACCTTATGATCCACAACCAAGACCCTCTTGGTGTCATGAATCCTCTTATTGTGATTTTCACCAAAACAAAGGTCATAAAATAGCTACTTGTCTTCAATTGTGGCATACAATCCAGGATCTCATCGATAGTGAGGTTATTGTTGTGGGAGTTCACAACAAAAATTTTGATCACCAAGCTTTCAAAGACCCATTTCCTCCTCATGGAAAAGGTGAATCATCTAAAGGAAAAAATACTGATCCTATACATACACCAATAATGACAATGTCATTAATATGGTTGAACTTGTTGATGCTGAATATTGTAATGTCATCATTCTCAAGGGAAAGGAAGATACTTCCAAGTCCAAAACACCTTTCATTGAGTTTCTACTCCTTATTCTTCTAAACAAGGACAGTCTCAAGTGAGTGCTAACGTTGTCACTCGATCTCGCGCTAAGATCATCCTCAAAGGCCTTGAGCCTTCTATACCTACATCAACTCAACTTTCATACAAAGCTAAGGTTGACTTTGCTAATAAGAATCCCAAAGTGGGTTCCTCATCTAATGCTTTCAATTACAGCATTGTTGATCAATTACAATGTACTAATGCTCAGATAACTATTTTTGAGCTCCTAAAAATCTCCCCTGCTCACAGGGAAATCTTGGACAAAGCCCTCACTGAGGCAAATGTCCCAAAAGATCTTGATCTCAACTAGTTTCAATCTATGGTAGGTCACTTTACCTCCTCACATTACTTGTCTTTCTCTGAGGAAGATGACCATGTTCTGAGTCACCCGCATAATAATCCTCTACACATTGAAGTCATGATTGGTCCAAAGTGTGTTCACCGTGTTCTCATAGATAACAGCGCTAGCCTAAATATTTTCTCTGCTAGTTTCCTTATTGATTTAGGCTATGGAAAATATTGCATTGATGCTCGGAAAAAGACTACCATTAAAGCCTATGATGAGGAAGAACATAAATCTAAGGGGCTAGTTGTGTTGCCAATCAGAGTTGGTCCTGTTGAACGAGATGTTATCTGTCAAGTGCTTGACATTCCTTTGGCATACAATATTCTATTAGGAAGGACATGGATCCATGAAATGCAGGCTATCCCTTCCACATACCATCAATATATTAAGTTCCCATTCCAAGGATCTGAAGTGACTATACCTGCTAATACACACTATGATTGCAATGCTCTCACAAAATTTGCTGACATCTTTGTGCCTACGAACATAGAATCTATTGAACTCTTGGAGAACAAATTAAAAGAAATGGGAAAGAGTTTGACAATCAAAGAAACTAACATGGGAGGATATTAGATTGAACCTGTGCTATCTATTACATCTTTGCCTTTGTCTCCCTGTTCTTTTGGGATACCTTCTGAGAGCACTAAACCTTCTATGATTACTCCTCCAACAAAGTATGGTGATACCTTTGTACAAGCCATAGTACCATTAGAAGAAGAAGCTAAAAATAGAGCTATCAAATCTTGGATCTATAAAGGAGAGGACAATTTTGAACAAACTCCTCCTTATGACATGAAACCTGAGAAATATGGCAAAGTTTTATCTATTATACAACATTTTGGATACAAAGGAAATGGTCCCATAGGTGCGAATCATAAGGGCTTGATTGCACCACTTGAAGCTATTGGTCATAGAACTCGTGACTCTATTGGTATAGGCTTCCAAAAACTCACATTCCAACTGGGAATAAACAAGTTTGTAGCTCGAGAAGATAAACAACCAACACCTGAAGAAATACCTAAAACTGTATAATCTGAAGACAACTCTGATGAGGATACTTTTCCTTATCCCATTCCTCTAGACCTGGCAACATTCTTTGCTGAGCTAGGTAACTTTATACCATGTGTCAGTACCATAGACACTGATAGAAATTCTGATACCACCATTTCACTTGCTCCATTAACTTATGAGGAGTGGAAAAAGATATATACTCTAAATCCTGGTCATCAAGGTGATTTATGCATACCACCACACTTTCAAGAACAATTTAACCAGGAATTTTAGTCACTTCTCATTACACAAGAGGCAGCTGATGCTACAAACACTACTGAAGTACCTAGGTCAAAAGGTTCTCATCTGACCATAGCAGAGGTTCTAGGTAGAAATCATCCCAATTGGGGACAAAGAGTTGATTTCACTCATGTTCTTGATATGACACCTAATGATGAAATGAGCTCTCATGAATATGAGTTCGACAGCTTGTCATATGCCACTTTTGACAGAGATACAAATACAACTAATACATATGAAAACCTTCTCGAAGTAGGTGAATTTTCTAATGTAGGGTCACATGAGTCTAACTCCCTAGATGTTAACATGTCATCTACTATGGTCGCTAGGAATCAAAAGAATTCGACTATACCTCTGGATGAGATCACTTTAGGTCTCGACTTGCTTGTCCATGCCTTTGATGATTATACCATGAACGCACTTGAACCTGTCACTCCTCTTTCACTTCACCATCCTAAGATTATAAACTGGAACTCTACCTCCCCATCTAACGAAGTCCTTACATTCTAGAATGATTACGCTCTTGCTTGATACCTTCACACTGTCGAACCTGTAACGTCCTCCACTAGCAAAGAAAGTGTCAATATGACTGAGTTGGACATCAAGTATCTTAGTCACATAATCAAAAGAAGAAAAAATAGGCACTCTGATGACGAAAACCACATCATGTCAGTATCATAGCCTAAATAAAAGACGTATCCAAGGGTGAAAACCTCTTTGAGGCTCCTGAAGATGAGATACTTGATGCGCTCCCGAGTGATTTCTAGGAGAGATCATCTGTGCTTATTGAACCAACTCAACCTATCAACTTGAGTACAGAGGTAGAACCTCAGATTATTCACTTGGCACAATCACTATCAGAGGCAGAGAGAGAGGAATTCACTACATTCTTCAGAAACAAAAAGATTAACTTTTCATGGAAATATTCAGACATGCTGGGATTAGACCCTAATCTAATCATGCACCATTTGTCCATTGCACTAGGTGTCAAGCCTATCAAGCAGAAGCTTCGCAAAATGCATCCACATGTAGCTCTACGTGTCAAAGTTGAATTAGAGAAACTTCTTAAGGCAGTGTTTATCAGAGTCATTGATTATGCAGAGTGGATCTCTAATATTGTTCTAGTATCAAAACATGATAAATCTATATGAGTCTGCATTGACTTTAGAGACTTGAATTTGGCATGTCCTAAGGATGATTTTCCATTGCCTAATATTGATATGATCATAGATATGACAGTTGGGTATGAAATTTACTCACTAATGGATGGTTTCTCTAGCTACAACCAGATAAAAATTGTGCCCAAGGACCAAGAGAAAATAGCTTTCACATGTGCCTGGGGCACCTTCTATTGGAATGTCATGCCCTTTGGACTCAAAAATGCTGGTGCTACATATTAGAGAGCTATTACTACTATATTTCATGACATGATGCATAAAACAATGGAATATTATGTGGATGACACTTTGGCTAAGAGAATGCACCGAAAGAAACATCTTGTAGATCTAGGTCCTATACTAGATCGTATGGAACAATTTAGTCTGAGGCTTAATCCTAAGAAATGCGCATTTGGCATAAAATCTGGCAAATTACTTGGCTATATCATTTCTGCCAAAGGCATCGAAGTGGATCCTGCAAAAGTATAAGCTATCATGGAAATGCCACCACTGAAGAATATCAGACAAATGAGAGGACTTCAAGTCCAACTGCAGTCTATCTGACATTTTATCTCTCAACTGGCGGATAAGTAACAAACATTTACCAAGACTCTACACAAAGGTGTGACTTACCAATGGAACAAGGAATGTGATGAAGCCTTCACACAAATCAAATAGTATCTTGCAAACCCGCCGATCTTAATGCCTCCTATTCATGGGAAGCCACTTATACTATATATCTTTGCTATAGATGCATCACTCAGTATCCTATTGGCTCAAGAAGATCAACACAACAAAGAAAGTGATATATATTACATTAGCAAAACTCTAGTCTCATATGAAATGAAATATTCTTCTATAAAGAAGGCTTGCCTTGTAGTGGTGTTTGCTTCACAAAAATTGTGGCACTATATGCTGGCTCATACTACACGTCTAATTGCTAAAATTGATCCTCTGAAATATTTTCTCAGTAAAGCTACCCTTACAGGTAGACTAGCTAAATGGGTCATGCTCCTCAGTGAATTTGATATTCAATATGTGGAAAGAAAAATCATAAAAGGGAAAGCAACTGCAGATCAATTGGCGGAAGCACCTCTAGTAGATCATCAACCATTGCACATTGAATTTACAGATGAGTCCATATTACTGCTTACACACTGATCATGGACTATGTTTTTTGATGGTTCATTCACCCAACAGGGGTCAGGTGCTGGGATACTGTTCATTACACCTCAAAGGTACTCTTTACCAAAAGCATACAAGATGTTGTTTCCTTGTACAAACAATATTGCTAAGTATGAAGCCTTGATTAATGGTATAAAGATCGCCCTTGAGTGGCGAGTAGACGAACTCAATGTCCTTAGGGATTCACAGTTGGTCATCAATCAATTAAACGATATCTATCAGATAAGAGATGACAAGTTGGTTCCTTATAAACGGCTGGTTGATGATCTCAACAAGTATTTTACTCACATCACATTTCAACAAGTTCCAAGGGAAGATAATAAAGCAGCAGATGATATGGCTACTCTCACCTCCATGCTACAGATTCCAAAAAATGATTTTTGACATGAATTCCTATTGGAGATGTTACGCTACCCAACCTATGATTCCCCTAATTCCAAGATGATCTATTCTGTCATAGGACATGAATCATCTCACTACCATAATATCTTCTCCTACCTTCGTGACCAGATTGTTCTGGACACTTACACCCAGAATGAGAAATGTCACTTAATCCACAGTGCTTCATGGTTCATCATCATCGCTAATGACTTGTATAGACATGGTCTAGATGGTACCCTCCTTAGGTGTTTAGAACCCGATAAGTCCAAAAAGGCATTAGTAGAGGTGCATGAAGGCATATGTGGGTTCCACTTTAATGGCCTGACATTGGCCCGTAAACTTATTAGAGCTGGTTACTATTGGCCAGATATGGAAAAGAAGCTACACAGTTTGCTAAGTCTTGCAAACAATGTCAACTACATGGTAATCTAATTCATGCTCCAGCCAAGGAGCTTATTCCCTTCATTACTTTCTGGGCATTTCAACAATGGGCCTTTGACTTAGTGGGTCATATTTACCCCTCATCCTCAAATGGACATAAGTTCATAATCACAGCTACAGACTATTTTACTAAGTGGGTGGAGGCAGTCCCTCTCACCATTGCCAATGGCAAATTAGTAGCTATGTTCATTCTCAACTACATCATCTGTAGGCATGGTGTACCCTCAACAATAATCATTGATAATGGGGGACAATTCAAAAACAAGGATTTGAAAAAGCTATGCTCTAAGTTTAAAATTACTCAACATTGGTCTTCCATCTATTATCCTTAGGGTAATGGATAGGCAGAAGCATCCAACAAGACAATCCTTAAAATCCTGCACCAGATAGTGCACAAATCTGGATGAGATTGGCATCTCTGGATCAATCCAGCTCTTTGGGCTTACAGGTTTAGCATAAGAACACCAACAGGGGCTACTCCCTATGCTTTGGTTTATGGAGCAGATGTTTTACCAATTGAGGTTGAGATTCCTTCTTTGCGAGTCTCTCTGAAAGGCCTCATTACTGATGAAGATACCAGAATATCTTGGCTACAAGAGCTAGAACTACTTGATGAACATTGAAAAGTGGCGTTTGATCACCTTAGAGCATACTAGAAAAGGATGTCCAAGAGCTATCACAAGAAGGTTAGACCAAGGGATTTTCAAGCGGGTGACCTCATTCTGAGGGAGAACCCTAAGAATCAACAACAATGAATCTAGAAAGGGAAGTTTGAACCAAATTGGCTCGGTCTGTATGTTGTCACTGTAGTGTTTGGGTCTGGTACCTATCAAATTTTTACAACTGAAGGAGAAAAAATCAAAGAGCCCATCAATTCTCTTCATCTGAAATGGTTCTATATTTGAGACATCTTTAGTGTGCTAATGTATATAGTCAAGTCTTGAAAAAATCCTAAAAATATAAAAAAGTCCTGAAAAAATGATCATCTTAGTGAAAACCTAGTGATAGGCACTTTGATGTATCTCCAAAAAAATTATATATTCCAAAAATACAAAAAAATTAAAAAATTAAAAAATACAAAAAAAGAGAAAAAGAGAAAAGGTGCCATTGATGAAAACCTTGAAAACAGGCGTCATGGTAGCAAAAAAAGAATTTTTGCCAAGAAGGTGAAAACCTAGTAAATAGGTGCCTCTTGTTCCACATTGCTATATCTATTGCAACACCACTTGGCTTTACACATTCTCTTTCCTGTGTTGCTACTCTCCATGCTTTCCTGCTTACATTTGCTTTTAGTTCCCGTCAAGACACCAACTCACATGGATTTAAACTGGTCATACTCTCGGGGCAACCCTCCTGATCTAGGGGGCACTATCCTATTATCTTTTTTGGATCTACTTTGTGACAGTCACCAGTGGTTCTCACTACGTCTTCCTACTGTCACTTAGCTTATACTAAGTTCTCTTTCCTTGAGAATCTCCCTAACATCAGTCACTAGTGGTTCTCACTGTGTCTGCCTACTGATATCTAGCTAGTCCTACAATCTCTTCACTTGAACATCTCTCTCACATCAGTCACCAGTGGTTCTCACTATGTCTGCCTACTGTCACTGTTCTATTGAGATTACTCACATCCGTTTCAGTTGGATTTGTACTCAAACGCTCTATCTATTGATACTCGGTCTTGATGTTTCTTTCTTTAGTTTGTACATAGCTTCTGGTCACTTTTGTGACACTCTGGTTCCTTTGCGAACCCTCTTGACTTGTCATTGATTCTGCACCATATGCCTGGGAGCAACCAAATCTATTTTTTCCTCACAACATATGTCAAGTCAGTCATCATTACTTGGGGGCATGGGTCCCCCATTTGATCACATATTTGGTTTACACCTAAGTCAGTAATCTTGTCACTTCTCAAGGACAAATCGCTACTGACACAAACTGGTGTTTCTCAACACCACCATAAATAGTGTTTTTTAACACTATCTTTGGACACATCTGTATTTTTTTAACATGCATCAGATATCTCAAACGTAAACACCTGTCGATAACAATCACACACAATGCACTCATAAGCACAACGACATTTTTTTAACACCTCTAAACATGAACACATTCCCAAAACTTTGAAATAGGCTGAGCTATGATTGAAAATTTCTTTGTATGTTGTCTATTCTTATGGATTTCATTGATATTTTATTTGTCTACTACTTGTTGGTGTAGTCCCGATGATTTGGTAACGTCAAATAAATAGGGTGTATGTGATAAGAGCTCCCGCACTAAGGTGGAACAGTCTCACATCCCTCGATCTTGTTTACTTGTATGCCATGGTGAGGTCGGTACTATCTCCTTTCCTATTATTGCTCTATTTGTTATTGCTTTGTTTGTTTACGCATGATCACACTCATGGTTATCTTGGCTTTGAATGACTCGATACTGGTGTACTCTTGCAACATTAACTGGAAACTATGTTCAGGTCATCTTGGCTTTTGTGCCCTGGTACTTACATTCATTTCCTACATTTTATCTGATGATAAGTCATATTCATATCCTTATGGTTGCATTGTGAGGCCAGTAAGGGTTGTATTGACTTTGATGTTCCAAAAAATGCTCAATAATGATGATTATATGATGGGTCTCACAACCATGTCCTAGAATTGCACCTTCATATTGCATCTAGCATAGGATTGCATTTTCATTCTAGACTTGCATTGTGACAATAATTTGGTGTTCTCTTCATTGCATTCTTCTGGGTCCATACTTTGGAGAGTTCATCTTCACTATCCTAGTTTCATCATGACTGCATAGGTGTTCGATCCTTGCTCTTGATTCTTCACATATTCTTTTGGTTAGTATTTGTCGTCCTGCATGAGATGTTAGTACCATACATATTCATATTCATAACTCATTATCATCTACACATGGCATTTGCATTTCTCATTCATATATTGCATTTACATGAATCATCTACATACATCTATACATGTGCATTCCATACATTTACATATATTTAAAACATGTTCATACATTTGCATACATTCTAATCATCTAAACATCTAAGCATATAGGAAACATCTCATAAAAGAAAATATGAAACATGTGATGATACCAAAAGATGAGCTCATATATATATCCAATGTGTTGATACAAATACAAATGGTGCTACTCAAGCATGATCGATCTCAAAATAATGATATGATACAAGGATGCCAACGCATTAGATATATCCTATGATCTCTATCTATCAACAAAACCTAACTCTGGCCCTCTCCCTCATCACTTGGAGGAGGTGGAGGTGGGGCCCTATCTGGCAGAGGAGGCATTTGTGCTCCCTCCGATCCTCGTGCATAGCTAAAAAATCTAGCCACCTAGGATGCCTCGTCAGTAATCGCACCTATATATGATGCATAGTAATAGGCCGCCCGTGCAGTCTGATGTCACACCTCCTCTTGAGATGCTTGTAACTACTCCTAGAGATCCTGTATCTCCTAATCTCGGTCCAATAGTCATGTGTCTCACACAACCACCTGTATGGTCAGGTCTCCAACCTGTCTAGAGAGCTATCTAACTCTCTCCCACGAACGACGCTATGGGTCCTGTGCTGTATCCTATGTAGGGTGATCCTCCTACATAGGATCATCCTGTTGTCCCTCCTCCTTTGGAGGTACCTACTACTCCTTAGTAATCTGCGCTGCTGGCTGTCACCGAGACCGTCTCATGCTACCCCTGGCTCTAGCCCCTGCATCCATCCCCATCTGTCGTGTAGGGATGTCAACTTGTACAGTCTGAGGTTAGGGACCCTGCTGTAACCCCGACTGTGCCCTCTACTGTGGTGGGGGCATCTACATCTGTTGTGCGACCTATGGCTAAATGACCTATGGGGGTACCACATGCCCTTGGCCTGCTATTCCCACTGGATCAGTGAATCTCAGAAAAGGGTGTGTAATGAAGTGCTCCCTATACTTGGCAATCACACTTCCATCTGCCACATCCTGTAGGTAATCCCACTAAACTGGGACCAATGTGCATATATCTATCATCATGCACCCCTGGTCCAACTTCATCCCCCAGCCTCTCCTTATCTCATTAGTAAATTGAGAATAAGCTGTGTACTCCTAGGAGATGTCTTGTGGGCGACCAAACTGCCACCATACCCGCTTTTGCAAGAATCTCTCAATGACTATGATGGTGCAACCTATCATCGCACTTGAATAGAATGTATGACTCAGCTTCTCTATTGCGTCATCCCAAGCCTCTGTCAACTTCCAGGGCCTCCATATCATGCTGCTAAATCATCGAGCTAAGCTCGCTACTGATCAACCTTACCCAGTGCGGGCTGGGTAATCATCCCCCTATATTGACAGATATAAGACTCCAATGGCTGCCTCATATCCTCGCAAATAGGCCTGGTAATGGGAAGATGCTCCTAGGCCCATACCTGTAGTACAAAGACTCTGACTGCCATGCTCTTCGCCTCTCGATAGGCAATCTCATGCATCTCATGATACATGTGTGCCAACATACACTGACCCCATCCATAGTGTCAAGGTCGTGCAATCATCTGCTGCAGCACCCATCCCCAGCCACACTCTAGACCATGTTTTCCATGATCAGGCATCAGGTAGCATCCAAGGAAATATGCTAGCACTATGGGCAACCTATGAGTTGGAACATACTCGCTAATCAGGACCTCCCACGGGATAGCTCTACCCATAACGAGATCATCCTGAAAGATCTCCCTCAAGGTTGTTGTCCCTAATCTGGGCTGTATCTCATACTCAACTTGAGGACCATGGAATTGTATCCTTAGGATCTGGTATATGTCCTCGGGAGTAATAGTCATCTCCCCCTGGGGTAAATAAAATGTGCTCATTTCTGAATGGAAACACTCAACCAAAGCTCCCAATAGTCTGTGATTGACCCAAATCTTGGGTACATCAAATAGTCTACTCAATCCCAATGTACCAATATGTGCTATCTCGGCATCATCCAACTGAGATACCAATCTACTGATAGCCAAATGATGCGATCTAAATGCTATATCTAGAAAGTCAACTTGCAAGACATACAAACAATAGAGCACTATCAGTAATCGACAATAATCAAAGCATAACGAGATAATAAAGCATTCAAGACATCCTATAGATAGTAACGATGTTGACACAAAATCTATTGGACGCGACACAGATTGATTTCATATTCTTTTTTACCACTTTTTCCCATGTGAAGAAGTAGATTTTCAGGCGAAGTTCTCTTTCGCGCGAAGTTCTTCAGGTCACGCGACATTGACATTTTGCGTGAACTTTAATGCCTATTCACGTGAGAAAACACCCTCTAGAAGGGTTTCTCATGCAAAACTGGGTACTCTCCCGCGCGAGATTCTACACCGAGGAGCATGAAACATTATTTCTTCACGTGAGATTTCCCTACGGGGCACGCGAAGACCCGTGACTCAAATTTTAAAAATGTGACAAAACAATGAAAAATTGACAGAAATTGAACAAATTTGAATTACAGAGGGGTTTGCCGACTACTTACTAGAGGTCCATATGCTGCGGGCCGGCTATGTCTCCTAGATCACTCGAATCGATGACTGCTGTAGGGGACCACCATTTTCATTTTCAACTCAGAGCTCAATTCCCAAAAGTCAAACAGTTCAAATGATTTGAAAATGATCTTTTTTGTCCTTATATAGGTTTTGACCTAATTTTTCAAAGTGCTCTATTTTGCGCAAAAATTGCACCACTACCTAATTTGACCACTATGAATCCATTTTCGTGATCGAAATCAAAATCTGACACTTCTATATAGCTCAAAATTGCATTTTAAAATTTTTGGGACCGACGCAAATGGACACTTGTGCAGTTGACTTTCTAACGTCGCTTTCTTGTTAGAATCTTATCATATCATCATTTTCTGAAATCTTTGACTTTTTTTCCTCAAAAGTCAACTCTGGTCAACTTTGGTCAATCCTAGTTAAAGTTGGCCAACCAGACCACGACATTGCTCGAAATTGATTCTGAATCTTCAGAATTCTTCTGTAATCTATTCTGAGTTTTTCTTGATCTCCTACTCAACATCTATCTGTGATTTTTTTTCTCTCCATCATCATTATGATGTGTCATCTTTCTATTTCTCTCCTGAGGGGCAGGATGAGTACATCATTAAATCTATTTTCAATCAATCTGATTTGATTTTCAAAAGTCCTCATTGCTAAGGGCATCTCATCACTTGGGGCATGTTCAGTTTTTTATACTTCATAGTCAAAACTGGATACTCCATAATCAATAAGGGCATCTTTGTTCCTTACATCTTGTCATCTATTAAGTATCTGGGCAATCTAACTCAGATTCTTGAGGATCAAGCTCCGTTCTGGAGATGGTTCTCAAAAAACTATCTTTTGGGAAAGGTATCGGGGCAATCTAACCCTGACTCCTAATAATCAAGCTCCATTCTGGAGATAATTCTAAATCTCTATTTACTATCTTTTGAGATAGGTATCAGGGCAATCTAACCCTGACTCTTGAAGGTTAAGCCTTGTTCTGGGGATAGTCTTGTGAAAGATGTCAAACTAACCAGTGTCTTGGCAATCTAACCTAGATATTGGGGGACTAAGCTTCATTCTGGAGATAGTCCTAAAATCTCTATTGATTATCTTATTGGACAAGTATCGCGGGAATCTAACCCTATCTCTTGAAGGTTGAGCCCCATTTTGGGAACATCCTTGTGAAAGATATTAGTCTATTTAGGTATCAGGGCATTCTAACCCGGATCCCTGAGGATCAAGCTTCGTTCTGGAGATGACCCTCAAAAACTCTATTTGACTAACATCTTGGCAACCTAACCTAGACTTTGGAGAGTCAAGCTTTGTTCTAGAGATGGCTCTAAAATATTTGCATCATCAATTTTCAAATCTATTCTTCTGTGCTTCAAGCATCAGACTATTCTTTGAATCAATGCGCTGCTCGCACATCAATTCAAAGAGGGGCAAAATGTAACACTCCAAAATTGGCATCTTGCAACCATAAACAATTTTGTTACATTTTTCATTCTTCTGGATCATCAAAGTCCTATTGTACTAGGCAATTCTGAAATTTGACTGACTCTACTCGACCTAAGTGTCAAATGTAGAAAATCCTAAATCTGCATTAATCATACATCATATTTAATTCCTAAATATCTATAAGCTAAACAAACCCTATGATTGAATTAATTTATTATAAAGTCCTAGCACTTTAATTAAATTAAATTCACCCTCTTTAGCTGAGACACATGAAAAGGGATTAAATAATATTTAATTATTAAATAAATACCCTCATTTCAATAATTGAATTTAATTATTTAGATAATTGAGAAAAACCTATTTATGAGGTCATATTTATTTAATTAATTGGATATTCTCTCAAAAATCTTATCTCTATTCAGAAATAGAATCTTTGAATTAATTGTGCTTTAAAGAGAAAGAAAACAATTAAAATCAAATAAAACAAAATTAAATCAAAGAAAGAAAACAGTTAAAGTAGAAAGAAAACAATTTATTGTATTCTTTTAAAGAAAGCTTTCTATTTTAAAACTGGCTTTTCTATTTGTTTTATTTCAAAGAGGAAATTTTCTATTCTGATCAACTCTGAGTCTATAAAAGAACTCTCATTCTCTCATTCAAACCCCCACTCATTTTTATGCATTGTTAGAATACTGAATTCTTGTCACATTTCTTGATAATCTCATATAGAATAATCTCATTTTTGCCTTAGAATAGTTTCAATTTCTAGAATAATTGCATTGAAATCATGTCTTAGATTATCTTACACCTTTCAATTCTTAGAATAACTATGCATTGCATTGCATTGCATTCATAGAGAAGAATCCTTCGTTCCTAGATTGGTCTATGGTTGTGAGACTCTTGTTCTGAGAGCAATTTTGAAAACCCTGTTTGGATAGAAGGCAACAGGTCGAATCATGCAAGCAGATAGGATGAATAATCTCATATTCAGTCTTGTGTGTATCTGATGAAGAAGGACTGTGTTGAAGTGTATGGTGAGTTAACAAGGCCAAATTTACCACATACACATGCAGACATGCAAGATGGATGATTTCATATCCATTCTTGTATGTGACTGGTGAACAATGACCATGTTGAAGTGTATGGCTAAGTAAGAAGGCCACATTTAGCATATACATGCAACATTTTGACATTTCATTGTGTTCTCTTAGATTTCATATACTGAGAGGTTCTTCTTCATCACTCAGGCTTCATCACGATTGCGTAAATGTTTGATCCTCGGTCTTAATATTCAAACTGTTCTTTTGGTTAGCATCCATCATCCTACATGAGATGTTTGTACCATATACACTAAAATTTTATAAATCATTTCCATACATATCTACGTCCGCATATCCATCTCATACATAAATCATAAGCATGTGCATTTCATACATATTCATCAACATGTGCATTTTCTACATCTACTTATATTCAAAACATGTTCATCCATTTTCATACATCTAATAATCTAAACATCTAAGCATATAGGATACATCTCATAAAGTAAAACATGACAAATGCAACGATACCAAAAGACAAGCTCATATATATATATATATATATATATATATATCTCAAAGTGTCGATACAATACAAAATGGGTGCTACTCGAGCATTGTCTATCTCAAAAAATGGTGATACAATACAAAGATTCCAACGCATTAGATAAATCATGTGATACGATCTATCCAAAAATGCCAACTCTAGCTCTGGCCCTCTCCCTCATCTTTTGGAGGAGGTAGAGGAGGAGGCATATCTGGAGGAGGTGCTTCCTATGCACCCTCTGAACCTCTAGCATATGATGAAAATTTGGGTGCCTACTCTTCTCCATCAGGAACTACCCCTGCATAGGCCACATAGTAGTAGGCTTCTCGGGCTATCTGCTACCATGTCTCCTCCCAAGATATCTCCCACTGCTCTCAAGCCTCTCGCAACTCTCGGTCTCTTTCCATAAATCGGGCATCTCGAACTACAACTTGTATCTACAAATCCTCAATCTGCCTCTGTAGCTGCCAGACTCTCTCTAGGGATCTACACAGATAATCTTGTGCCTGTGATAATGGGTCTCCAGGAAATAGACCCTGCTGTGGCTACTCCTGTTGCTGATCATGTTGCATGGGGTCCTCCAGCATGGCCTCCTGATCAGCCTTCTAGGTCCTCTATCAGGACCGTCTCTCCTATGTACCACTGCTACCTGCACTAGGATCAATGCTCATGGGTAGTACAAGAATATCTACCTGGAAGAAGCATGTGTGAGGCCTCTGATGTAGAGGCGGCTATGGTACCTTTTGCTGTGGCACCTATGGGTGCACTACCTATGTTGGAACCCCCATACCAACTGGATCTATGAAGCGCGGTAACAAATGAGTAGAAAATTACTCTTGGTATGGCGTTGTCATACCCCCATTCGCTACCCCAACCATGTAATCCCACCAAGTCAAAACTAGTGATTGAGCATCTATCATGCATCACCTGGTATCTAATTAGGCTGACCATCCCTTCTTCACCTCATTGGTGAAGTAGGCATAAGGACAGTACTCCTGAGATATGTCATGGGGATGGCCAAACTACCGCGAGACACATGTAAGTGCGAATCGCTCAATAATGATAATAGAATGGCCGATAAGTGGTCGTGAGAAAAACATATAGCAGAGCTACTCTCTAGCATTGTCCCAAGGCTCGGTCAACCTCCATGGTCACCATACTATGGCTACCTGATCATCGAGTAGAGCTCTCCACTGCTCTATCTTACCCAGTGCGGGCCGAGTAATCAAACCTCTGTAACTAAAAATATATGGCTCTAAGGGTAGCCTCATGTCATCATAAATGAGCCTGATAATTGGGAGGTGCTCCCATGCCCACACCTGTAAAATGAACATGCCAATGACCATACTCTTTACCTCTCTATAGGCAATCTCATGCATCTCATGATACATGTAGGCCAGCATACACTGACACCATCCAAAATGAGAAGGCTTGGCTAGCATACGCTGTAACATCCAGCCCCATCTATACTCCAAACCATGCTGACCATGATCTAGCATAATGTAGCAACCAAGGAAGGTTGCTAGAACTATGGGTAATTGGTGCCCTGGTTCGTATACTCTGATCAAATCCTCCCACGGGATAGCTTGGCCCATGACTAAGTCATCCTAAAATACCTCTCCTAGGGCCGCTGTACCTACTCTTGGTTGAACATCCTAATCTACTCTAGGTCCATGAAAGGGTATCCAGAGGATCCTTTATATGTCCTCAGGCATCACTGTCATCTCACCCTGTGGAAGGTGGAAGGTGTTTGTTTCTGAATGGAAACGCTCCACCAAGGCTCCTAGTAGTCCTTGATTACCCGAATCTTGGGTACCTCACAAAGATGGGAAAGGCGTAGAATGTCAATGTGCACTATCTCCCTATCATCCAGCTATCAAACAAACCCATTGATGGTGGGATGATGTGATCTAAACATAATATCCATGAAATTGACCTGCAAGATATGCAAACAACAACAAATGATCAGTACTCGGATGCAAATATTATTTCAAATAATAAAGCATTACGAACATCCTTCGCAAGGCTACAAAGAAAAAATGATGTGCTAATCAACTAAAGGATGATTCGCTATGACTCAAAAAAATAATAGCTCTTTAACTCTGTGTGTATAAGCAGCATTTCGCACGAAGAAGTTTAATGTTTCCCGTGAAGGTTTACTTTCGCGCAAAGTTTGATGCTATCTCATACGAGAAAACCCTCTTTCTGAAGGTTTCTCATGTGAAACGTGAATGTCCTCCTGCACGAGCTTTCATGTGAGGTCCGGCGAAGAACTACTTTTGTACACTCTTTTGTGCAAGCTTCTTCATAGGCCCGCGTGAAGAACCTAGTTCTTCACATGAGAAGCCACTAGCTGATTCCTAAAAATGTGAAAAACATTGAAAAATTCAATGAAAAGTAGTAAAATATGAATTGACAAGGAGATAATTGATCACTTACTAGGGGCCTGTACACTGCTGGCCAACTATGACGCTTGGATCTCTCAAATTGATGTGTACTCACAGGGACCACCATTTTTTGCTCAGAGCTCTTTTCTCTCCAAATGTCAATGAAGGCAAATGATTTAAAAAAGACACTTTTGGCCCATATATAGGTTTTGACCTAATTTTCAAAAGTGCTCTATTTTGCATGAAAATTTCACCCTTGGCTAAATTGACCACTCTAAATCCATTTTTCGGGTTTGAAATCACAATCTGACACTCCTATATAGCTCAAAATTGCATTTTAAAATTTTTGGGACCGACTCAATGGGACACTTGTGCAATCAGCTTTCTGACATCGATTTCTTATTATAATCATGTCTAATCAACATTTTCTCAAAATCTTTTAACTTTTCATCAAAAGTCAACTCTATTCAAACTTGGTCAACTGGACCTCAAAATCCTTCAAACTTGCTTCTAAATCTTCTGAATTCTTGTGTACTCTATTCTAATTTCTTCTTGACCTTCGATTCAACTTCTATCTATGATTTATCACTTTCAATCTTCATTATGACATGTCATCTTTCCATTTTTCTCTCGAGGGGGTAGGATGATTACATCATTGAATTCTTCAAATCTATTTAAATCAATCTAATATGATAGTCAAAAATCCTCATTGCAAGGGGTATCTCATTACTTGGGGCATGTTCAGTTTTCATACTTCATAGTCAAAATTGGGTATTCCATAATATTGAATCACTAGGGTCATCTCTATTCCTTACATCTTTTCATCTATCAGGTGTCGGGGCAATCTAACCTTGACTCCTGAGAATCAAGCTCCATTTTGGAGAGGATTCTCAAAATCTCATCTATTAGGAATTAGGGCAATCTAACCCTGGCTCCTAAAAAAATCAAGCTCCATTGTAGATATGATTTGAAACTCGATCTAGCTGGTATCTGGGCAATCTAACCTAGATATTGGGGGACTAAGCTTCGTTCTAGGGACAGTCCTAAAACCTCTACTAACTATATTTCAAATGGACAGGTATTGGGGCAATCTAACCCTGACTCTTGAAGATTGAGTCTCTTTATGAGGATAGTCTTTTGAAAGGTGGAAATCTATTAGGTATATGAGCAATCTAACTCAGATCCCTGAGGATCAAGCTCCATTCAAAAGATGGTTTTGGAAATCCCATCTATTAGGTAGCGGGACAATCTAACCCAAATTCTTGAGAATCAAGCTTCGTTTTGAAGATGACCCTCAAAAACTTGATCTAACCAGCGTCTCGGCAATCTAACCTAGACTTTGGAGAGTTAAGCTCTATTCTGGAGATGGCTCTAAAACCATCATCAATTCTCGAAATCAATTTCATCTATTCTTATATGCTTCAAACATCAGACTATTCTTTGAATCAATGCGCTACTCGCACATCAACTCAAAGAGGGGCAAAATTCAACACCCCAAAATTGGCATCTTGCAACCCTAACCACTTTTGTTGCATTTATCAATCTTCTGTATCATCAAAGTCCTATTGTACTAGGCAATTCTGAGTTTTGACTGACTCTACTTGACCTAAGTGTCAAATGCAGAAAATCCTAAATCTGCATTAATCACATACTGTATTTAATTCCTAAATATCAATTATAATTGGCTAAATAAACCCTATGATCGAATTAATTTAATTACAAAGTCCTAGCACTTTAATTAAATTAAATTCACCCTTTTAGCTAAAATACATAAAAAAGAATTAAATAATATTTGATTATTAAATAGATACCCTCATTTCAATAATTGAACTTAATTGTTCAAATAATTGAGAAAATACATTTATGAGGTCATATTTTATTTATTTAATTAAATATTCTCTCCAAAATCTTCTCTCCAGTTCAGAAATAGTAACTTTGAGTTAACTATGATTTAAAAGAGAAACAAATCAGTTAAACTCAAAAAGACAACAGTTGACTGTTTCTCTCAAAAGAAACTTGCTATTCTCAACTGGATTTCAATAAGTTAACTGTTTCTCTCAAAGGAAACTTTCTATTCTAAACAGACTCTCAGTCTATAAAAGAGCTCTCTCAGATTTCATTTAGACTAGTGTTTGAATTTGTAGTATTGAAGTTATTTGAATCTTTAATCTTTGTTAGTTTTCTAATTGAATACATTGTTATTAGAATTGTTGCAATAGATTAATATCATGCTAGCTTAATCATTCATAGTTTAACTTCTTTTCAAGCAATCATTATTTGAATAATCATTGTCCATTTCTAGATTAGCTTGTATCTTTCTTATTCTTAGTTCAATATCTCATTTCTAGATTAATTTCATACTCATTTGTAGGTTAATTTGGTTTTGCACATTTATTTCTAGAATAAACTAATATCTCTCATTTCTAGAATAGCTTTGCATTTACACATTAGCTCAAATCCTTCTTTCTAGTAATGGTCTATGGTTGTTGGATTCTCGAACACCGAGAGCTTATTCAAAACCCCAACTAGATAGGAGGCAACAGGTCGACTCATGCAAGCATGCAAGATGGATGATTTCATATCCATTCTTGTATGTGACTAGTGAACAATGACCATGTTGAAGTGTATGGCTAAGTAAGAAGGCCACATTTAGCATATAGAGGTTGTATTTATATTATTTATTTATTTTAAAATAAATAAATTAATATGGAAAAAAATATTTATTTGTAAAAAAACCAATTTTTTTTTTTATTTTATTTACTTTAAAGAAAGAAAAACAAAAAAAGAGAAAAACAAACGAAGAAAAAGAAAACCAGAGTGGGGGCCACGTAACCCCATTACTAAGATTTATTTTATTTATTTATTTTAAATAAAGGTTAATTTGAAAATGAGTTTGTCTATCTTATTTATTATTTATTTAAAATTTGATTAGATTAATTAGTTAAATTCATTTTTTTATATTAGTTTATTTATAAATGTTTATGGTTAATATTTATTGATTGTTAATGTAGATTAATTTATATTATTTTATTTATAAATTAATTTATATTAATTTTGTTAAATTTTTTATTTTTAAATTATAATTGATTTATATTTTCTTTAATTAAGTATAATATTTAGGTTATAACATAAATCGTTAAGTTCTTATATTTTAGATTATATATTAGTTCTAAATTAAATTTTATATTTAAATTTAAGAGTTCGATTATGAAAAATTTGGAATGTATTTATAAGATCCTAAGTTAATAATAATGGATTGGGGATATGGATAATTTAATTAACTCAATTAATTTGGGGTGTGACTTAATGTTAATTATATTGTTTGATCAGAAGATAGTTTATATATGGATATGTTATTTTAATTGGAGTTTTATTTTGCCTTTGATGTGGTTAATTGTCATTATGGGTAGAGTGATGCCCTAGGAGGGATTTTGTCTTCTGGGACTTGAATTATTTTAAGATTTTATCTCTTTTAATCTTTGGATTTTTGTGTGGAAATTATAACCATTTAGATCTCTTGATTGGTTCTTGTATTGTTTTGTATACATCTATTGCTTATGTTGTGTATTCTCTGAGTCTCCAATCATTATGTTATTTAACCACGAAAAGGTGACGACTACTTTTGTGTTGAGTCCTAATTATCTTGGTCACCTTATTTCTATTGTTATGGTGGTTTAGTGTTCTGAATGATTATCTTATAGATTATGTTACTCCATGTTTGGAGATGGGTTCTTGTGATGTTTTGATGATCATTGATTTGGTGATGTGATATGTGAATTTGCATTATTCTGTTGAGATGTTCAGTATGGGATGGATAGTTTGGATCCTTGTATAATTTTATTTTTTATGTTCCAACATTTTCCTTTGGGATTATCTTAAAAAAAGGAGGAGGAGACAACACGTTGGGAAACCCATATCATAATCCCAGGAAAAGCTCGAATGACCTTTACTATTCTAACATGATGGGTGGCTATAGTTGGTCTAGAAGAGATCTCCATTTCCTCTGCCCAATGCTTGCCATTGATGGCTACCTGGTGTTTGCCATCCAGATCTATGCATGGTGATTTATGAGAAGTCCTCATGGATTTGTTTTTTCTTTCTTTAGGTTCTTTTGGTTGGAGAATTAGGGTAAGTTATCTAGCTATGTAGTAGGGGGTCACTTGCAATAAGTGTCCAGGCCCACAAGTGGCAGCCATGATCGCTTATTGTAAGTTTTCTTAATCAAGTGATAACATAATACATAATTGGGTGTTTAAAATAAATTAATAAGATATGGTACCTCACCCATTCTTGAGCGGTTATTTAGGCTAAGATGGAGGATTAAATGATACTTTCCACCCTATGAGGTATGGTTCTGGCATAGTTAATGGCTTCATCTAGTTTAGGAGTCATTGATACCGTATATGGTCACTTATGTATTAGGGTCCAAAGAGACTACTAGGATGAGACTTAAGGTTTAGACGTATATGATGACACCTTCCTATACACAGTCTAGGTTTCCTACATGTGTCAGTTTCCCTAGAGTTAGAGAACTATCGGGATCCCATTACTTAGTTGTCACTGCCAGCTTCTTTGGTTCTATTATCCGAGTGGGGTCTGTTGTTATCTCCTCAACACAGTGGGAGTAAACCTTTTTCCACATGGTTGGGTGGTAGTGATGCTTATTACCATTGAGATCTAACATTTGTGACTTTATGCTTGAATGATCCTTGATGTTGTTGTATCTTCTTGTTCTTCTTTTTTGGAGACTTATCTTAGTTTTCTTATCTTATATTATGTATCATTTTATTAGTTGTGACATTCTTGGATTATTGTATTGTACTTCATACTTGGGTTTACCACATACCCTGGAACTTGTGCAATGGATGTTGGTTCATTATGATATCAATTGTATCTAGGTTTCATTTATGGCATGATGTTATTGTTATTCATTTGCATTACTTGAAGATTTTATATTCTTTAATTACTTTTAGTAGATTAGTTAAATTACAGAATTCTACATCATGGAACCCTTAGGATTTGTAATCCGTAAATGAGTTGCAATTATGAGTATGTATTGTCTTATCTTATATTGATTGTGCATTGTTATTCCTTTTCAATTGTAACTCATTTATAAAAATTGTTCTGCAAACTTAGTAACATGTTTTAAGTTAATCTCCCTTGGGTTTCCTAGCGGGGCATTACACTTGGTATCAGAGCCCGAGTTTCTACACTTGGGACTCTGGGATTTTGTATGCCCACTAGGTTTTTAGTTCTTGACCATTGTAACTCATAATCTGTAGATAAAAATTTGTAAGTTGTTTATTTTATTGTGTTTATGTATGTTACCTTAGCGGCTGGCTATTGTGTTTGGGTGCATTCTCTAATGTGTCTAGGATGTTGTATTCTTAGGTGTCATGGAGCACTTACTCCCTTGAGTGTGGCTAACACTAGTCACTTTGTTATGTGAAATATTTTATGATGCATTATTTATTTTAGGTTTTGATGATTTGTTCGTATTATGTCTCAGCTAGCATTAAATTTTTGAACTTTCTTTTGCTTGGACTAGTCATCTGATTCTCTTTTTGCTATCTATTTTGTGACACTGGTCACACTTGATTTGCTATTGACACTATATGCTTTTATGATTTAATGTTGAATTGATTATTCCCCCATTTGGGAGTTTTTTTAGATTTTGTGATGACTATTCTGAATGTTTGATACTGCCAGCTCAGTTTTGTGAAAAGTGTTGTTTCTATCATGTTCGTTATGGACCTCTGATAGTATGTGTAAGGGAGGATATTGTAGATAATGGTTCTAGGGTGTTTTATCATAGTAGGACAATTGGGTCAAGGACCTAGGTCCCCAATTTAATTATGCATTGTATTCATAAGAGAACCATTGTAGCACATTTATGTAAACCTTGTAATCTTTATTTGTTTATTGGCTTCCAAGAGTAAGCCTAATTTTAGGGGGGTGTATGTAGTGCCTACTCATAAGTTTAGTTTCAATAATGATGCCAGAATATTTTGGTTATTTTCATGATGATTATGTATATGTTAGGATGATTTTACTCACCCGATACTTGCATGTGTATGGTTGGCATATATCTTTTACATTACCAAGTAACATGTTTATCTTATATTTTTGTATGATGTGTCTGATATGGTAGAGGATAGAGATGTAGGTACTTGCATTGTGAGATCCACAGGTTTGATCAATTCCTGTCATTGTCTATTATATATATATATATATTATGTACATGCTCAACTTTGTGATGCAAGTTTATAGGTATTGGGCATTGACTTCCCTGAAATTTCAGGATGAGCATGCCTTATCTCAATATCTCAATGGTAAGAGAGGGGAGATAACAGACGGATCCAAATCCCAACTTAAGCCATTATTTTCCTGAAATAGTGGACAAACATCTTATTTCTACCTTCTAAATTTGTCAAGGTGACATCATTCATGAACTCTTCATTTGTGCTTGTTTATAGTATTTTGGGTTTAGTCTGTTTTGTCATCATGTTATCTTGTCATGTGTTTGATGTGATTTTTGTGTTAGTTGGTTGAGTGATTTATTAGATTAATTATGTAATTAATAATTAAATCTTATTAAATTTAGAAATATTAAATATGCTGTTATTTAATTAATGCAAATTAATTAAATACAAGTATTAATTAAAAAGACATAATTAAAAAGTCTAATTTTGGGAATAGAGGATTTAATTAATTATTAAATCCAAAATTGAAATTTAAAAGCATAATTAATGAATTGATATTTTATTATCAATTTACATGTTATTAATATGCTAAAAATATTATTTGTTAATTAAATCATATTAAGCAATTAAAGTTCCACATTCATTTATTAAAATTAAAATATAAATTTAAAGTAAAAAGCGGAGTTAATTGGCTAAATTGGAAAGTGCATGTAATTATCAATTAAATTATTTTTTGTACTCAATTGTAAGTTGAGTTTTATTTTTCTGATTTTTTTATTTGAGTTTTCAGTTGAGTTTTCTTTTAGGGTAGCATGAGTTTTAGAAACCCTAGGTTGAGTAGGTTTTCTTTATCAGGTTTCTTTTGGCCTTTCTTGCACACACAGGTTACACAAATTTTTATAGGATTTTGGATCTGGATTTGGATTGAAAAAAATTTATGATAGCTTAGGTTTTTCAAGGTTTTAGATTGTTCTTCATGGCTTCTGTCAACTAGTGATTTGAGGTAGGGTTTGAATCCTTTATTTCAGTACTCAAATCCCCGTCTTCTATACGTTTGAGATACTAAAATTCCTTGTGTGAAATTCTTTGTCTACTTCATGTTTGTCAATCTTAGAATATGGTTATTGGTATTATTTTGTGGTTATATTTTCTTGTTTGTATATCGAATATGTAAACCTTAATGTTCAATTTAGAGGAAACTATGTTTAGAAGAATCTGTTAAAACCTTAGGCTCTCTTTGAGAAAATTTAGGCAAACATTAGAAAACTTGAAATTGATTCAATTAAGGTTTGATTAAAAAAGTTTGTTAAAACCCTTGGTATTAAACCATACAAATTTGATAGAAACCATTTTAGAATATTTGGTTAAAAATATATGTTTTAGGAAATAAACGAATTTGTTTCTTAGAATTAAAATTTAAAAATAATTATATTTTTCATCTTGCTAGAATGTTCCTTCTATTAATAAAATTAATAATAATAAATCAATACAATAAATAATTATTTGTTATATATTTATATATAAAAATGACCTCTTTATTGAATTAAAAAGAAAACAATTTTTTTTGAATATATGATAATTGGTATCCTTTAAAGATTATTAAAAAAAAGAAGGGTTGTATTTATATTATTTATTTAAATTAATATGAAAAAATAATTTATTTCTAAAAAAATAAATAATATAATTTTTTTTATTTACTTTAAAGAAAGAAAAACAAAAAAGAGAAAAAAAACAAACAAAAAAAAAACCAGATTGGGGGCCACGTAACCCCCATTACTAAGATCTACTTGTATTTTTTTTAATGAATAGTGCCTTTCATATTAAGTTAACATAAAATTTACATATTCACAAAAAAGGGGCCAAGGGACATAAAAATCACCCCGTGAGAGTTCACACGATGTCCAACCAGAAACTGAAACTAGAAACTATTCATAAAAAAAAATATAAAGCCTTCAGGCTGCAATAGCAGCTCGAGCCGAAGGAGGATCTCTATCATCAGAACCCCAGGCATTCCTGAGATTGACTAGAGGGTCAAAAACTGACTAGCCATTAGAAGCATCATCTTTATCTTCTTTCTCCTCCACTTGAGGTAGAGAAATAGCCAGAGCCAGGCAGGGGAAGGACAACTTGGAGGAAGGGCCACCATGAACATCAGGAGCATCAGGAGGAGCAGACATAATCAGAGCCGGAGACCAGGCGAAGATGCGGCAAGGTGGAGAAGCCGATCAACACCGTCAACCATCATAGCCACCCCTGGGAGAGTAGTGGCCAGGATCCTACAACCGCAGAGTGTGGGAGAGGTGAGCCAAAGAGCTACAAACACGACGATGATCTTTGGGTGGAGTATAATTTGCAGGAACCAAATCAAGAGCGACCTGAGAAATCATACAGGGAGCATTGCCCCAATGATTGAGAATCTCCTGAAGGTGGGCCACCTCTAGAGCCACTTTATTGGCTTGCACTTGAATCTAAATCATAACATTGTTACATATACAAGATTTATTATACAAAGAAATATTTATATCAAGAAAGCTGTGAGTGAAAAGAACAACATTCCTATATTTCCATAAAGTGAACAAAGTCTTCATCTTGAAAGTATGCCAAATCTGGGTAAACTTGGAAGGATGTCTCAGAGAGTCTCCCAGGAAAATCATCTGCCAAGAGAAGGGCTTGGGCCAGAATAGCTTAAAAAAGTCATGAATCAACTGCCAATACTATTGAGCTCTCCTAGAGAAACAAAAAATGTGTAAAAAAGACTCAGGGTTCCCACAAAAGGGACACCAAGGATCAGAAAAACCCAGGGGTTTAAGCTGAGGGCCCAAAGGAAGACCTTGGAAGAGAAAACACCAAGCAAAGAGAGCCATCATGGGCTCAATAATAGGAGACCATATGATCTGGAAATGAGAGTTGTAGTGGTGAGGTGAAGAGTGCAAATGCTATCTCTGGTTAAGAGTGTCCATAATGGGAAGATGAGGAGACAACCATCTATAACTGTAAAATATAAAAATGAATGTGTGTTATAAAGGTGGTGCTTTTGTTCATTAGAGTGTAAGATATGAATAATGATGTGGGGTAGAAATTGAGTGTATTATTGAGATAGTGGAGAAGGTAAGATTATCCTCTTAGCCCCAAATTTCACAAAGGAAAGATCCACTTTGATCAACCATAAGAAAATGGTTAATGCACAAATGCATCAATCAATAAGAAATAAGAAGGAAGAAGAAATCCTTAAAATCTAAAATAATGGATGAAGAGTATATAATGGAATTGATTGATACCTTAATTAAAATGAATTGAAGACAAGTACTAATCTCAAAATATAGCGTATTTGGAAAAGCCTATTTTCTGATGTTTGTGTCAGGTTTTAGGAAATTATGCAACCAGATCTGAAACAAAAATGTAGAGACAGAAAAAACTTAGAAATATTTTCATTTTCTAAGTCAGGTCAACCTTGACCGCTTTGGTGGGGTGCAATTGTGCCCCAAAATTTTCAACCTTAACCTGCACTACTCTGACAGAAATTTTGTTCGCGGATATCGAAAGTTGGCCGAAAAGGGTATCCAAATCTGATCTAAAATTTGTTGTCCTATACCTATACCTGCAAGAATTTTGTTTTTTGTTTTTTGGGGAGGGGTTTGCCTTGGTCAAACCCCAATTTTTGAATTAACCTTATTATATAATTAAAATTGCATAAATAAACAAATTCACCTTGCTTGTATAGAAACTCTTGTGGAGGATTCGAATCCTTGGATCCACAAGTATGTATGCACCAAATGAATGTAGAATGTAGGAGGTAGGATTTATAAAATAAATTTCTTGTAGATCTTCAACACCCATCTTGAATGGATCTTGGAACAGGAAAAGGCTTACATGAATGTGGATGGAGAAATGTTCAACAAGAGGGCTCCATAGAGCTTGAATCCTTCAATGGATACCAATGGATCTCCTTAATGAATTGAATTCTTGAATGCTCTTGAATGCTTGAATTCTTGAGAATAAATGATTGCTTCAATAGATTATCCTTCATGTGCATAGGTGAGCATGATCTTTCATGTGTATGCCTTATGGGTAGAGAAAATGAGAGGAAAAAGGCTTCCTTATATATGAATCTAGGGAACAATATTCTGAAGAGGCCTACATAGGAGAATTCAATTCCAATTAGATATATACCCATAGAAGTGGACCTATATTAAATATAATTTCAAGGTTCACTTCCTCGAAGACCGAAATAGCCAACCCGGAAATGGGAATTAAATCTTTCTAAAGCCCAACATCTGGAAACCTTGGAAACATGAAATCTGTACCCTGGGTTAGGATCAAGCTGGTTGATTCTGACCTAGGTTAGGGTCAAGCTTAAACTTGAGCTAGGTCAGGGTTGATGAAAAAATTGACCCAGAAGGTCGACCTTGACCCTGAGCTTAAGAATCTTAAGTCTACAGTTTAGGAAGCCAAAAATAGGACAGAGAGAAGTGGAAAATGGGACAGAACAGGGGGAAAAGCTAGATCCAAGTTAGAGACACATTCAAGGGGTTTTACATGACCCCAAACCACTTACTCGAAGGGCTAAACTAGTCCAAAATGGAATTTCTTCCATTTTATGACTATACATTTAGCCCCTAGTTTAGCAAGAGTATGGACTCGATGCAAACTCTAGGTAAAGGAGATCATAGAGAAAATATAATCTTGTTGAAATCAAAAGGGACAAATAAATCCTCAAGCCCCTAGGCACTTAAGTCTTTATCAACCCTAAGATCACGATAAGAGAGACATCAGTAGTCAAAGATAAAAAGAGAGAGGGTGTGATTACCTCGCCCAATGAGAACCTAGGGTGTAACTGGAAAGATGGAGTTGAATCGCCTAGTGAATGTGGCTACTCACTAGTTAACCCATCAAGGTTTTACTCTTGGGAATATTCTACTCCAAAAGAGAAAAGCCAAAATATAGAGAGATCCAGTCTTAACCTGACACCTTCCGACTTTAAGGGATCAAGAATATTTTTATATTAAAACTGGAGGGATCAAGAGATCCTTGTAAATTGAAATTGGAGGGATCAAGAGATCCTAAAAGGTAAAAATCCATGCTTTAAGGTTTAGTCTATAATCCATAAAGGGAAAAAAAAATAAGTTGTAAGTTTGAAAATATTTTGGAAGTGCTTATGTGCAAAAAGTGAGTAGAGCATATGCCCCCATGTTAAAGTCATTGCTAACAATTTAACAGGAGCAATGGATTTAACAGAAACATAAAAAACTCCACTGATTATGTTTTCACTATGAGATGCCCGCAAGAGAAGACAAATCAAGGGAAATACCACATAAACATACAGAAAAAATAGAAGGGATCTACCAACTGCAGGGTCAGTATGATTATAATGTAATATGAATATATAGATATGATATTATTGTAAATTAATTGACATCATTCCCCAAATAAAGTATAACTACAATCACAATGGAGGAAATAAAATGTAAGAGTTATGAAGAAGAGTGTTTTCGGACCACAACCTGGAGACCAAAAATAATCAGTGCTATCATGTCGCAAATCCAAGCGGACTACACAAGGAAAACATTTATGAACAATAGCACAGGTACAACATAACATGAAACAACATATAGAAGAATAGAGATACATATAGAAGAATTGTACAATAGATTCAATTATTTTATCACCTTGCACCAACAAAGTAACAAGGGTCATATAAAAGAATCTAACAAACATTTAGAAAATAAATTACACAAGAAGCATAATACAACATGCAAAAACATAAAAGGCTACCATGGAGGATAATCCAATCAAGCGCATTGCTTACCCTCCCCATCTTGGTTTATATCATTTAGGGAAGGTGGGAAAATCACAAGAGGGACTAGATCCAACATAGTAGGAATGATAGCCAATTCCAAAAGATGATCCTCTTCAGAATCGCAATGTTCGATACTAGGTGTAATTATTAGTTGGGTGGAAAGCATATGAGGTAGATTAGTATCAAGATCAATAGTCTCATATTCATCATTAGCATCAGTAGGATCATCCAGATTATCTTCTTCATCAAGATTAATTGAAATAGAATCTAAAATGCGAATGGAGTTATCATAATTATTCATCTTAACATCATTATTAGCATTAAATTCCTCCAACACATCAGGCATAGGCTGGTCAAAAGAAGGTAAAGAATTTTGAAGAATAGAAGCATGAGCCCTAGCTTGAGCTCAATGCTTCTTACAACATTCATTAGAAGATTGTTTACATTTTTTATTGTTTGAAATATTTTGAGAACTAGGAGGAAAAAAAATGGGTTCTTTCATAGGTTCTATAGGAGGATTAGTAGGATTCTCAGTAGGTTGTAAAGCACCACTAGGAACTTGATTGATAGAACTAGAAGCAATTGATAAAGGAGGTAAGGAAGGCGTGGGAAAAAGACTTAGGTTAAGATCCATATGAGGTATGCTTAACTCAAGAATCTTGTGATGTTTATAGGCTTGATATGAGAGAAAAAGGTTATCAGGTCAAGAAGAACAAGAATTAGGTAATGAAGGCCAAAAGAAGCTAAGGGTAGCACAATCCCTTGGCCTAGAAGGTTATTATAAGCTATGATTAATCATCTTCAACTAGTCATCATGAATTAACTTAATATACTAATGGATAGGAGAAGAAATGGCACACATGGTAGTCAACCAAGGAAGACCAAGCCTAACTTGAAACTGATCCAAAGTAGGGACAATGACAAATGTAGTGTCCACCACTTTACCATAAATTTCAACAAGTAAGTTATTAGAACAAAATTATGGATATAGAAAACCATTACAAGTTTGGATCCACACATCATATGTATCATAATAATCATGTTGTAAGTTATTCATAAAATGGTTTTCTTCAGTGATGACAATGACTAAGGAAGTAAGATCAACAAGACAAGAATGTGTAGGTATCTTAGAAATCCTAGCATAAATGTAAAGGGGAGACCATCAAGAGCTTTAATGGTCTCAGAATCATCAAAGGTGATGGAGAGTTCCCTAGGTCTTTTATCCTTAGGTTGTTTTGAAGGTTTAGATTGAGTTTGAATTTGAATTTGAGGTGGAGGTGAAGGATTTTGAATGATAGGTTGAGATGCAAAAATTCACTACACAT
Organism: Thuja plicata; assembly: GCA_018584345.1. Taxonomy (NCBI): domain Eukaryota; kingdom Viridiplantae; phylum Streptophyta; class Pinopsida; order Cupressales; family Cupressaceae; genus Thuja; species Thuja plicata. The sequence continues at coordinate 507,078 of MU223272.1, forward strand.
GATTAACAATATCATTGAGATTGAATCCATCATTGAATCATAAACAATATCCATAGAAGATGGCTGAGAAATGGTATTAGTATCATGTGTAGGAAAAGGATTCGTATAGATTTGAAGGTTTTGATTAGGAGGAGAGACAAATTTTTTCCCACTACCATCAAAATTATCAATAGATAAGGCATTAGAATCAATTAAATCTTAAACCTTATGTTTTAGGGAATAACACTTCTCAGTATCATGGCCATTTTGACAATGGTATTGACAAAAGGCTTTGGGATCAAATGATTTTGATTCCATCATAGTAGGAAGAAGAGGTCAAATAGGAGGTAAAGTAATCATATTAGCATTCAAAAATTTACTCATAATAGAATGTAAAGATTTAGAAAGAGGAGTAAACGTACGATTTAAATCAAAATCAGTGGATGCATAAGTGACATTATGGGTTGCAACAACAACTTGATCAGCAACTATATTTGTTTGTTTATTGATTTTGATATAGTTGTTAGGCTTCTGAAACTTGTTGGGATTAGGAGAAACATCACTCTTACCAACTGGAACAAGAGCCATTGGAGTGTTTCTCTCAAATTGACTCACTTGTAATTGATAATGATGAAGCACTGCACAAAGTTGTTGATAAGAGGTAAATTCAGCAAGAATTTTTTTATCTCTAATATCCTCTTGCAAATTTGAAATAAACATATGCTAAATATCAATATAAGGAACATGATAGGAAATCAGAGCATAAAAATGCTTAAATCTACCAATAAATTCAGTCAATTTTTTCTTAGTATTCTATTTACAATGCATCAAATCAGTTATGGACACTTGCGAACCAATGTTATTTTGGACCTGTTCGATAAAGGTATTAGAAATTTTTGGAAAAGAATAAATAGAATAAGGAAGCAAGGAACAATACTGTTGCAAATCCTTATCACAAAAATTTCCAGCAAACAACTTGGCTAAAATCCTATGGTCATGATCATAGTCAGTACAAAGGATATTAAATGTTTTAACATGAGTGATAAGATCTCCCTTACCAATGTAATTCTCAAGGAAAGGCATATCAGTTTTTTGAGGGATAGAAGCATGAATAATTCCTAAGGATAAAGGACTACCCATGTCACATGTAGGAATACTAACCTTGGATTGAGTTAAGGATGCAAGTTATTGTTGTAAAGAGGACATAGTTTGAGCCAAACTAATAATTGTGGAATCATTATAAGAAATAGGAGGCATAGAAACATTAGGAACACTAGTAAAAGTGTATGAAGTAGTACGCATAGAAGAAAAAACTAGTGGAACACCTGGAACCATAGTTGGAAGAGGATTGGAATATGTAAAAGGAACGCTACGGTAAGAAGGTCGTGATGTAGAGGGTTGACAATCTAGAGCTTTCCTCACTCCAGGGTGCTTATTTGACTAACCCAACCATCCAATGGTTGTTCTTTGTTGGATATTCCTTCCATTAGGATCTCCAAGACCCTCTCTACCAACTTATCCTCTAAGGTATAGTTGGTTTTTAGAAGACTTCAAGGTTTCTAAGCTTAACTAGTCCAACTAGTTAACCAAAAGCCTAGTTTCCTCCACTAGAACTCCACCTAGAATGCCAATCCTCTACCTAGGATCTTCCCACACATTCACCAAGACACTAAAAAACTTCTTGACCCATTCTTGGTAATTTTTCACTCATTCCAATACTCCAAGACTCTTTACCAATCCATTTGGTCCTTATTTCACTAGGAGGCCTAATTGCTCAATTCCTAGCAGGTCTATTTCCACCGATTTTGGCCAAATGATCCCAAAATATCCAAATGAATCCAAAAAAAAAATTGAAAATATTCAAGAAATCAATCAACCCTATCAAAATCCAAAACTCTGACTTTTGAAAGCACCCATAACACTAGTTTCTTGTAGGCCCTAAATTATAGCCTATTAATTAGCCCTCTGGACCAGTCAACAAAAATAATTGTTAAACTTGTCTCCAATATTTTATTCACCTCCTCCCACCTTTTAATCCTCTTAGGAGACCAACTAGGGCATTTGGAAATTCCACTAAGTCTTTCCAAAAAGGTTATAAGTGCTTACTCAAATTCTTTCTTCTCCCTGTCTTGGCTCACCTGGATTCACCAGTCAGCCATAGGTTTTCACTTTTTTCCTAGGAAATAAATTGAAACAACAAGAAAGGAAACCAAAATCCTATCTAAAAACCCTAACCCTATTTCCCCCATGGTTTCAGTCAATTCCACCATAGGGTTCTTAGGTTAGAGCCATTTCTAGGTAGGTAACACTGTATTGTCTCTGTCAGACCAGTGGCCTATAAAATCCTCTAACTATACATTACAAGCACTTGAAATAAAAATATCTATTGAAAATGAAATTTTAAAGGAAACACTACACTTCCATAGAGCTTGATCACCTACACCAAACTATACATAGTCGTACAGTAGCGAAGATATAGTGCAAATTACTGAAACACAGATACAGTCATCCGTACAGGGGTGTCAGAAGTAAATGTTTCAATCCAAAATTTCATTAACCTCCTCCAAAAATCTAATCCATTCTCATATATCAAGCATATGGTAGTTACAAATAATATAGTTACATTTTGCAAATTATTGCAAAAGTTGCTCAAGCGACTTTTTAAAGTTGCTAGCAACATTTTGTGTCTTGAGCATTTTGACCTTGTTTGTCAACTCGATGATTGATGTTGACTTCTAAGATCCTAAAACACACCTCTAACCCATATGTAGGGTCCTAAAACACACCTCTATCCCATATTTCACTACAATGGCAACTTTACACTATTTGAAGCCAAAATGATCCAAAACACCTAATGAGCACTAAGGCTCTTACAAGCATGAAGCTAAACTATCATTCCATCTATCCCCTTGGATATTATTCTAACACACACAGAAAAACCTAAATCAACCTTAAAAAACACTAAAAAATCAAATAGGGAGATGCCCTGCACCATACTCCCCTGGAAAAAATAACTCAAGTCCCTTGAGTTAGGAGGTCTTCAACGGTGACCTCATGTTTCAAAATGTCTATATCTATCATCCAAATGGCCTCAACTTCAAACAGTCCCTACCACTTGATGAGATACTCCTTGTAGTTACCCCTCCTTGTCTTCTTTATCACTTTTGAATCCAACACACTTTCACATTTCAATGGCGTTTGGGGGGGGGGGGGGGGTTAAGTCTTTCAGCCAANGGGGGGGGTGTTAAGTCTTTCAGCCAATCAAAATCCTCCAAATCTGCAAGTGTAGACAAAAATGTGTCTAGTGATGGTCCCTTGTAAGGGTACAAGTCACAAACATTGAAAATGGGTGAAATTCCCAAATCAGGAGGCAACTCCACTTCATAGGCATTCTTTCCATACTTATGCAAAACCTTCAGTGGCCCTATCTTCTTCATGAGTAGTTTATTTGGTTGAACCTTGGGTAGCCTCTCCTTCCTAATATAGGCAAGTAATAGATAGCCAACCTTGAACTACAAATCTCTCCTAGTCTGATCAACTTTTTTTTTGTATTTCTCTACTTGTTTTTGTAAAGTCTTATTGACTTGATCATGTAGCTCCTTCATCTATTCTGCAAATGACTCTCCTTGTGCACTCCTCTTGTCCTTCAAACTGAGATCTGTCAATTCCAAAATCCCTCTAGGATTGACCCTATACACTATCTCAAAGGGGCTCTTACCTGTAGTCCTATTAATGGAGTTATTATAGGCAAACTCTGATTTCCCTATGATGCAATCCCATGACTGTCCATGTTGTTTAGTCAAACACCTTAGCAAGTTCCCAAGTGACCTGTTGAATACCTCCATTTGTCCATCTGAATGTGGATGGTAGGCTGAAGAGAAAGACAAGTTTGTTCCAAGCATCTTCCATAAGGTCCTCCAGAAGTGACCCACAAACTTACTATATCTATAACTTACAATATTCAGTGGCAATCCATGGATCCTCACAATGTCCCTAAAGAATAGAACTGCAATCTGAGAAGCATCATTTTTTTTTCTTTCATGTAATGAAGTGTTCCATTTTTCTAAAACGGTCCACCACTACAAACACACTATCATGTCCCCTAGGTTTCTTTGGTAACCCCAAAACAAAGTCCATAATAAGACACTCCCAAGGTCTTTGGGGGTATGGATAGAGGTTGGTATAACCCACTATTGCTGCTTTTTCCTTTTCCCTCTGACAAGTCTAACATTGTTCTACAAATCTCCTATCATCTGATTGTAACTTAGGCCAATAGTAGTGCCTACTCACTTTCTCCAAAGTTTTGTCCACTCCAAAGTGGCCCCCCAAGCTGCCTTGGTGTTTCTCCTCCACAAAGTTTTCCATCATTGAACATTAAGGAATACACATGAGGTGACCCTTAAATAATAGGCCCTCCTACAACATAACCTCACTGAAATCAACTTTGAAACCCTGTTGAAACTTCTCACCTGCCTAATAGGCTTCTCTGAAGTCTTTTTCCTCCTTGTAGAGATCCTTCAAATCATCCATCCCTACACTTTGTAATTTTATCTCCTATATTGTGAGTACTCTTCTACTAAGAGAATCTTCAACCTTGTTTCTAACCCTGTTCTTGTGCTTTATGACAAATGTATAAACCTGCAATGATTCTACTCGCTTCAAGTGCCTCTGATTCAATTTTTCTTGCCCATTCAAGAAACTTAGAGCATGGTTATGAGTGTAGACCAAAAAATCCCTAGGTAATAGGTAGTGTCTCCACTTCTTAAGGGATTTTACCATAGCATATAACTCCAAATCATAGGTGGAGTACTTTTGTTTAGCCTCATTTAGCTTCTCTGAGAAGAAAGCCACATGATGTTCTTCTTGGATTAACACTGCTCAATTAGCCAATGTACTAGCATCACACTCTACCACAAAGAGTTGATTGAAATTAGGAAACCTAAGAGTAGGTAGTTCTGCAATCCTCTTCTTTAACATTTCAAACCCTTGGTCTGCTGCCACAGTCCTTTCAAACTTGCATTTGATTCCACCTTTTATGGTGTTAAGTATAGGGGCACACACATGACTGAAATTTCTCACAAACTTCCTATAGTAGGAGGGAAACCCATGGAAAATCCTAACATCCCCTATGGACCTAGATGCAGGCCATTCCAAGATGAACTTAACTTCATCAGGGTCCATCTTCATACATCCATTAGCAACCACAAAACCAAGGTAAACTAGTTCAGTTTTGAGAAACTCACACTTTTCTTGATTTATCATCATCTTCTCTTGATGTAGCTTCCTTAAAACCATCTCCAAATTCTTCAAGTGATCCTCCTTTGACCTGCTAAAGATCAAAATATCATCAAGGTAAACTATTACAAACTTACCAATGAACTCTGCTAGCACTTCATTCATGAGCCTCATGAATGTGCTAGGTGCATTGCTTAGGAGAAAAGGCATTACTAACTTCTCATATAGCCCTTCATTGGTATTGAAGGCTATCTTCCACTCATCACTAGGTCTCACTCTTATCTGATGGTATCCTGACTTTAAATCCACCTTACAAAAGTAACAAGATCCTCCTAGATTGTCCGTCAAATCTTGTATTTGGGGCATTGGGAACCTATACATAATTGTGATCTTGTTTATAGCCCTAGAGTCCATAAACATCCTCCATTTTCCACCCTTCTTTGGTGAAAGTACTATTGGTACAGCACATGGGATCAAACTCTTCCTTATTAATCCCTTATCCAACAAATCCTGAATCTGTTTTTCTATCTCTGCATTTTGGCTTGGTGTCATCTTATATTCTTCTTTGTTTGTAAATTTTCTGTAGTAATAAGGTCAATTTGATGACTCACATCCCTCATAGGTGGTAAGGCACTTGGAAACCCATTTTCTACTATGTCATGATATGTTTCCAACAATTCTTGTATCTCTGGTGGCAAACTGACTTTCTCTTTAGTTTCCTCCTTTGGTTTCACCAATACTACACAATAGACTCCTTTATATTTCTTCATGGCCTTTAGAAACTCTTTCCCACTCAATAACATCACACTTGTTCCCACATGCTTCTCCTCATTAGGCTTTGGTAAATGATCCATCTAAAACTTCTTCCCCAACTTGGTGATCACATAACTATTCTTTTCTCCATCATGTATTTCTTTGACATCATACTACCATGGACATCCTAGAAGTATATGACATGCATCCATAGGTAGTATGTCACATAGGACCTTTTCCTTATACTCCCCAATCTCAAACTCAACCATAGTTTTTTCATCTACTACTATTTGTTGACCCTTATTCAACCATGAAACCTTATAGGGTGTGTTATGAGGTATCCTCCTTAGTTTCAATTTGTCCACCATCTCTATAGATACTATATTCTTAGTGGATCCAGAGTCCACTATCACTTTGCAAATCTTCCCATGAGACCTACAAGGTTTTTTGAACAAGTTTTTCCTTTTGGGTTTCTCTATAGTACTAGGCACTTTCAACAAAGTTCTCCTTAACATAAGGTTCTCTCCATCCAATACTGGCCCTGCCTTTGAGATGGGAGAAGTAACACTTTGTGTGTCATCCTCTTTTACCAACTGATTCCTTCTATCCCCCATTGAAGATGAGGAATGCTTTTCAGGACACCTACCCATTGTGCGACCCACTTGATTGTAGTTATAGCATTTTCCAGTGAAGACTGAATTGGATCTTCCTTAGGATTGAAATCTTCCCCTAGGAGGCCCTCTTCCTCTATATCCTCCTCTCTAAAAGGATCCCCTAAACTGATTGCCCCCACTTTTATCCATAGACTGATTATCTTCCTGTCTGTTAGGGCTCTGTCCTCTACCAAAGTTACTTCTTCTTCTTTGGAACCCTCTATTACTGCAGCCACCTCTTTCCCTTTGATGGAAATCATTCCTCCTTCTAGCCTTGTCCTCTTCTCTTAAGACCAATTGGAAACATTTGTGCATACCATTAGGAGCCATCATGCTGATCTCATCCTAAATTCCTTATCTGAACCCATTGAGGTACCTTACCACTTTCTCCATTTCTTCTTCTCATCTTCTAGCCCTTAGGCTCAACTTGTGAAACTCCTCTATGTAAGCACTCACTATCATCTCCTTTTGTCTAAGGTTCTACAACTTTTGGTACGTTTGGATTTTGTTGACGGGACTTTATGATTGGGTCCGCCAATGGAGGTAAGTTGTTACCGGGTACCGGGGTACTGGCCAAATTCATCTATAAAGGTTATTTGGGGAAATGAGATTCCCTGAGCCTCCAAGCACATGAGAGTCAGGTCTAGATAGTGTGAGGCTTGGTTGGGAGATGTGACTATTTTTGAGGGGGATAGCTGGTTATCTTCAACTCATCAACTCCAGAGATTCAGGTAAGTGGGGTTTCCTCCAAGCATGCTTTTTACTTAACAAATAAACTAAAAAGGATCTTGTCGAGTTAGAAGTATTTCATCTACCTATAGTTATGCTAAACATTCAAAACATCGACAATGCTCTAACACACTACACTAAATACCAAAGAAATATACAACCATGAGCTTATATTTTTTCAGTAGCAAAGGAAAGAGGTCATTAATCTACTTTAAGAATCAGAGAAAAGGACGTGAAGAACACAACATAAAATACCATTAACCCAAAAGACAGAATATAAACAACATCATTGTGAGAACCCTTCCTTTTTCATTAACATCTTTCTAGCAAGCACTGGTGCATGGTACAATGACGACTCTTGGGGAGCATTTAACTACTGAAAGATTAAAACTATGAGCATTGAGCTCTGGAACTAAGAAATGAGAAAATTTCTTTGCTATTAATTATGGACTGTAAAATCATCAATTTTTCCAACCCTTGGAATGAGGTCAGACTTATTATTTATACACATCTTTTTGACCTAACCCTAACCCTAACCCTAACCCTAACTTATTTTACACTTTAAAATAAAATACATTATCCGGTGGCCAGTACTACCTGCACTACGTTACAAAAAGCCTCAAGATAGAAAAGGCCTGACATTTCAGAAGAAAAAGACAAGAGAGATGGAGTGGAAGAATCAGCCTTGAGAAGAGAGTTAGGAAGGAGAAAGAAGAAATTTGATCCCCTAGGGATTGAGGCTACATGCCTCATAAATGGGAAAGCGATGCCCTATCTCTAATGTGCTAGGTGTATCTATGAAGCGGCGCCTTGGGAAGACCATCTTTCAGAAACCTCCCATCGATCTGATGTGCCTTGTTGCAGTTATCCATCTTCTGACAACCTTTATTAGTGTCCTGAAAGTGACTGGTTGACATTGGGATCCAAGACACAGGTCACATGAAGATTTCAAAAATGTGGGATCTAGAATTCTTGGATCTGGGAACTTGCACTCCCAAAGAATAAAGAATACAAAATATGATGCTGGGTTAAATTCTCCCAGATCCAAAGAACTTTATTGACTTATAATTTTTCCCAAGCCTCCAACACTTGGCTTATACTCTCCTCATCTATGCTCTGGATGCTGTCGCACCTACTACAGACAGCCTCCATTGCATCCTCAACCTCTCCGACCCCACTTTGGAATTTGTTCACCATTTTGATGGCATCATGCGACCAAATCATGGTCTTTGACAACTGGGACAACATGCCTTGATCAAAAAATCTCCGACCAGCGGATATAGGGATTCCATCCTTTTGTCGAACTTGCCAAGGACATGATCCTCCAGGGTACATGTTCCAGTGGTGAGGGGATCAAATTGTGATACCCCAACCATGAATGCCTGAAATAAGCCCAAGGGATATTGGGCACCTGTTAGCTTTTTCTTTAAGGTCTTAACCAGTTCCTTGCAAACCTCAATTTTGAGGGCAAGTCTGGAGTACTGGACCTAGAGGGAATCATATGATTCCTCCCCCAAAATACCAAACTCTATGGTAACCTCCTTGCCAATGTTGCGGATCTCTTCCAACCCAGCTTTCCATTTCTCATATTTTTTGAAGTCTTGCTCCCATATCTAAGCGGAGCTTCTTGCATGTCCAAGGGAAAGATCTACACTATAAAAGTTTGGGAGGGATGCCACCAGAAATTATCTCATCATTGTTATTTTCTAGGCTTCCCACCTGTCTACTACTTGCGCCTTTTTCTTCATCACACATAGTGAGTCCACGTCGCCCTGTGCAAGCGGAAATCCAGAAGAAGGGGTTCCAGGGTGGACTTCAGCCAAGGGCCATGTTAGTTAGGAGATTGGTGTTTGTCTCTCTTTCCTCCTGTAACTTCTGGCCCTATTTTGCATACCGGGCCTCTGTAGCCTTGGTAGCCTCTTTTAGCAAGTTCAATTTCCCTTGCTTGTCCCTTTTCCCCAGTTTGACCTCTGTTATATTATAGTCTTCAGGCCTTGCAGCCACTATATTTGTATTTTCCAAGGCTGTTGCAATGACCACAATGGTGCTACCTGCTGGGTTGGTCCAGAGAGTATGGACCACCCATCCCCTTTTGGGCTTCTTTGTTTCAGAACTCTTGGCCATCATCTTGGCAAGTGATAAGGGAGCGCCCATAGTTTCCGCCAGAGCTTTCCTTTTCTTGGTTTCTTCCAGCCATTGGGGCAGCTAGGGCTGCCTTGCTACCAATACCTATTCATTGGGATCTATTTCTGAATCTAGCGACGCATTTCCTGAGTCTACATTTTCTTCAGGTTCTATTTCCTATTCCTGTTCCTATTCCAGTCCTTTTTGTCCCTGTTCTTTTCTTTTTTCTTGCCCTCCGGAACCCTCAACATTTTCCACCATGCTGGCGTCCTCTATAAAATCACCTGGGATCTTTTCCCCAGTCTCAATTTATGTATTCTTAGGGATTTCATCTTCCCTGGTGGTACCGACAGCTTCTTCATTTTCTTCTCCCAAGACCTTTAGATCCATTGGTTCTTGTTGTCCTTGGGCCTTATTGGCCTCATCTTCTGCAATATTTTCTTTATCCATTGAGACATCCTTCAGAGATAGGTGAGGTCACTGGCCAAAATTTAGCAAGGTGGCATCTTTTATGACCTCATTGAAAGTGCGTTGGGGCACTTGGTCACCCAAAGTCTCCAAAGGCACCTGGAGTGTGATGGTTGGAGGTATGGTTGTTCCCTAGGGTCCAAGTTCTCCTTTCATTAGGGGCTCAAGTGTAGGCTGCCTTGGCATATCCGTGGTCCACTAGAATGGTAACTCTTCCTATTCGGGCTCTATTTGAATCTCTCCCTGAGCCTCTGGCTCTGATATATCCTTTTTTATGGGGACTTGTTCTATAGGGGCCTCTTTTTCTTGAGCCTCAATTTCCTTTACTGCAGTGTTAACACCCTGCTGGATCTCTAGAAGCTCCTCTGCTGAGAAGGTATCATCAAAATCATCATGTGGTGGAGAGGAGTCTGAGATATCCTCAAGTTCAGGAGAATCTGAACTTACATCCACCAGGGGATTCTCGGGCATACCAAGGGCGACACTTGGTATGGGGGTCACAACTACTTTGTTTTTCTTGATAAGAGAAGCCCTAGTGTCCAGAATACTGGAAGACTCTGCCTCAGCAAAAGTTTGCTTACTCACCATTGCTACCAACGAGGGAGGTCCTGTTGGGTGAGCAGATGCCACTAGAGTGACCGAGAGACTGGCAGCCACCTGTATGATAATTTTTTGACTGGCCAACTTTGTCGCCTCCATCTGATCATGTAGCTTCACCATTAGAAGTGTGGGAATGTAAGGGGATGCCTTGGGCACTGGGACTCCCTCCTTTTCTTTTCCTTTATTTTTACTTACTTCAGCAGGTGTAGCGGACGAAGACTATCCAACACTAGTTGAAGAAGGAATGGTCAATTTGACCGCTGCTTTCTTGCGGGTGCTTTTGGGGCACACCCAGGAAAAGTACCTGTGACTTGCTTCTAGGATGGGGTGGCATACCCCATCAATCGTTAGATCCTCCAGAATGGCCCAATCCACTGGAGGGAGGTCCAATTTATCTAACCCATGTCCTTTGTATGCTAGATCCTCCAGCAACCCACCGTCTTTGAAACCCTTCAGGAATGTCCAAAGGTTCAACACTTCTATGAGCCCTTTACTCATTCTTGTATGTTGTTGGGAACTGAGATCAAAGCTGTCATGGAAATCTACCCAGAAGTCTTCAATGTCATCTTCATGTAGGGGAATTTCCTTAGTAATGTGGCAATAATCTTTCCACGGGGATCATAATTCTTCTGGGTGTGGTTGAATTCAACCAGCCCCAATCCTTTTAACTCATTACCTACCTCCCGAGTCACGACGAGGCTGCATGTGTAATCCCCGCAAGTGAAGGGGAATGGAACATTAATGACCTCCTTCAATGTGAAGAAGGCATGCAGATCCATCATCTGCCTGCAAAACTCCAAAAGAATTATCCTATCCCCACAATACCAGGGAAGGAGGTAGGGCTTCCCATTGAAGCCTGTCACCCTGATGTATGTATGGTGCTAAAATTGAATAAAATATTGGCCATAAGAATTGACCGGTGTCATTGTCACCTGTGAGAGGTGGTACCCAGAATCTTGGGTAAGTGTAAGAATGTTGTGGTAAATGAAGGCGTCATTTACCCAGTAGAAATTATAGAAGCTTAGCTCCCACTGTAATTGGGGATAATGGTCCCAAGGTGTAACCTATCCCAGGCCGTTCCTGAGCTCTCCAACTATTCCCAGGCCTTGAAAAGCTGACCTTTGCTGCACCAATGCCCACAACACATATGAAGTCATGTAAAATTGTGAGTGTTGGGCAATGGTCCTCATCTGTGTATCTACATGATTTGATATAATTGCCACCCAGTTGAAAGTCTTGTTGTGCTTTGTTATGCAATATAAAAAATAATACATCCACGCCGAGAATTCCTGGGTGTGGGGCCATCCAAAGATTCTGCACAAAAATATTATGCCCACTTGAATGGGCTCCTTGAAATCCCCACAGGGAAATTCCAATTTCATTCTTTTATAGTCTCGCTTAGGAGACTTCAACAGTTATTATTGAGGTCCTTCCGGGAAATAATTTTGGCTTCACTGAATTCCTTTAGTGAGTTGGCCTTGGTTATTATGGTGGACCCTTTGAATTGTGGAATTCCCAACCTGGAAGCAAAGGTGGGGGCATCCAATTTGATGATAGTGAAGGGATATTGTAGCGGCCAAGGATCTGGAAGCTGAACTAAGTGAGTGGCTAGATTATACAATACTGCTAGCTGCCTGAGAAGTTCAGATGACTGCATCATGCATGGAAAGTTCACAACTTTGATGATGCCAAAGGCAGCTATTTAAGTGGCTATCTTATCCCCCTGCTCCTTCAACCTGTATATGGTCTGGATTAGACCCTGTAATTTGGCCCAAGACCTGGGGTCCAAATCTATCATCTCTTGAACCTTGGAGTCTATTTTAGATCCCAGAACACCTCCATCCTTCATATACTTGGAGGTAAAAGGTAGCTTTTCCAACATTCTTTCAATCTTCAATTTTGTGGCTACCTGGGTGGAGGTAGTTGGTAGTTTCGAACTATCAGGAGGTGCAAAATTGTCAGACATTTTTTATTATTTTATCAGCAACCTGCAAGACTGAAAAACTGTCAGGACATATATAAACATGAACCAAAACTCTAAGAGATTCTTCACCAGCCCACACCTATCAAACAACCATTAGCACATGTATCAAAAAGCTACAGAGTATCTAAAAATGAACATGGTTTAAGCATTCTAGAGTGTGTTAACATAGTGACAAGGAAAAGTAGAAGACAAGATCTCGTTGGGAGTCCAGAATCCAGACAATCTAGCCATTGTCGATGTGACTAGCAACAAGCCATACTTTGGTTGACGTGTGCCGACACATGGGAAAATGGCAGGCGGCATAAAGATAGTTATGGAATTGAATAGGACAAGTGGGCTAACATGGGGAAAAATTGAATTCCAGATTGGATGCATTTTAAATTTCATACATGAGAAATTAATCCCACCATTAATGTGATGAGACAAAGGAGAGAGAAAACCACCATGGTTTGAACCAGCGAGGTGCCGAGTTCAAACTGTGATGATGCTGTCTCAACGAGCTCTATCTTGTTGGGTCAAAATTCATGATAGAGCGCAAAGAAATCAATTCTTTGAGGGATATACATAGAACATATCTACACAATATACACAAAAAGTATAGGAGGGCCGAGGGCCAAAGCGTATACATATGAAAAATATAGAAATATACACCATTTACAATAATATACATCAATATATAGTACGTAGAGAAACTACCCTAAAAAAAATATAGAGTGTACAAAAATATACATTATCCTACACCTGCATAGAGGGAAGACAACCCTCTGGTAGAGATGACCCACCAATGGGTGGTAGACCAAATATAAAGAAAATGCAAAGATAGAAACAAAATAGAAAACCAGAAATGAACACAAAACAAAGTGAGGCAAAAACCAGAAGACCCAGCCTGGAATCCAAAGAATGGCAAAGGGAAGAAGTAATAAGACCTCTCTGCAAAAACTTTGACCTCCAATTCTCATGAACAACTACCAAAGATCAATTCGTTGTTACCCACTAAGCTAAGAGAAACTCATACTCAATTCACACTTAAATCGCCAATGAATCGCTCTAAAAACTCTAAGTGTTTTTAATCAAGATAACTGTGAAAATGACATGTAAATCTTATTTATACCCAAGATAAAAATAAATTTACCTTCTCTCCGCAAACTTCAGAATAGGCAAACCTCCAAAATCTAGACTCGGGGATTCCAAACAACCATGTCTTCTTACGAGAAGGAGACATGGTGGTAGAGAATTCTGGAGTCCAAAATCTGGCTTCTGGAAAGGAAATAACCAACTCCGGGACCAGGTCCTGGAGACACGAAAGACAAAAGAAAAAACAAAAAAAACCTCGTCAAAAGGAAATCCCAAAGAAGAAAACAAAAGAGACAAAGGAAAAGAAAAAAAGGCAAGAGCCAAAGCAAAAAAAAGGGGACCCAACATTTTGCACACAAAATGTAGGGACGGGTATGCAGGGCATAACAAATGGTGACTATCTGGGATGAATGGCTTAGCGCATTTGAGAACTATAGAATATTTGGTTAGGAAGACCAGAACTAATTGTTACTCGGAGCATCTTGTTTGCAAGGTGTGAAATGTCTAAGAAAATCTGGCCATACATGATTTAATCCATGATCTTTCATTAGTTGTGAAGTGTGTGCTTGGGAAGGAAATCAAGCCGATGACCTCTGGGAGAAGCAGAGAAGAGGCACTAAGCATATCAACCCAAATTCATCAATTTCACTCATTTCACCCAGATACCGGAGTTTCGTCCCATCTTTTCTTTTCTTGGTTATTTTTACTTTTTCTAAGTGGGAGGGCAGTACTTCTTTCACCATTAAGCTTAAGCTTAGCTAAATTCAATGGTGGTACTTCTTTCACCCCTCCACCCACCTTAATTTGGTGATTGGGGAAGGAAAACTCTAGACCTGGAAAGAATCTTTAAAAGTTCAGACTTGGGTCAATCAACTAGTGTGACCAACCTACTCTTGGTGTGTCTGATTACTTGCTCCTTTGATTTTGATTTTAACTGATTAGTGGACTTCTAGGGATAAATCCGATGAATACTGCTCATAATTTGCTACCAAACTCACAAAATAGCTCTGGAGACTAGACCAATTCCACCATGCTAACAATAGATTCTAAGTTCACTGGCATGCCAAAGGTGCCATCCTGGAGACTAGATGTTATGCGAAGCATACCAACCTACAAAAAGGGTGGAGCAAAACACTGGAAACCCGAAAAAGGAAACAAAAGAAAAAAAACCAAAAATGAAACCAAAGAGAAAGGGGCGGTCTTGGAGGATGGCTAGGAAAACTATTTACAAAGCAAGGCACCCTCAAACAGGGACACCGGGAAAGAAATATTTACAAGCAAGAAGATTTACATATGATATAGCCTTGGAAAAACCTGCCTCATTCACAGTAATGTTTGAGAAACTATCAATTGATAGGCAATGGGATGGGTTCTCTAGTCATGGTATTAAGGCGATATATATTTTCCCTGTAGATCTCTGAGATCAAGTACAGTCTGAGCCAAAGCCGTTGGAATTTGGTGTGCTTTCCTTTCTTTTCCTAGGCTTTATCCCACAAAAGGACCAAGTCTAAAATCTGAAAAGCCTTATATTGGGCTCTTTGGTCAAACCATCATTTTACCACTACTTGGTGATGCACAAAATGTTCAAGAGCTGCATTCTATTGTTCTCCCATCCACACTAGACTCAAGAACTGAACCTCCACAATATTACCCCAGTTGCCAAATTCCTGCATGAACTGCAAAACTAGGATATGTAAGTTAATTGGGAACACTGGGTTCTGGCCGTAAACCAGATGGAATGGGGATGTTCCTAGGGCTACCTTAATTCAAATGTGATCCACCCAGAGGGTGAATCTCAGCTTTGGGTTCCAATCCTGGGGATTATGTTCTAACAGGTGTTTGATCACTTCAAGCAAATTTTTATTTGTTGATTCAGCAATACCATTCCCTTGAGGGTAATAGTTGCTTGATAACTTCAGAGTGATATTTCAGTCATAGGTCCACTCAAGTAGTTGTGTCAAAGAAAACACCAGACCATTGTCACATACTATAGTGAAGGGCATTCCAAATATTGTGACAATGTTTTTTTCTAGGAATTTGATAACCACGTCTGCTGTGTTGTTTTTGTAAGGAATAGCTTCAGACCACCCAGTGCAATAATCAGTTGTAGTTAGGATATATCAATGGTTGGAAGAGGATTTGGGGTTGATTTCCCTGATAAAGACAAATTCCCATTAAGCAAAAGGTCTAACCTTGAAAATTGGCTGCAAGGGCATAGCCGGGTTACGCTCATGATGTGCCATGGTTTGGCAAGTATGGCACTTCCAGACATGAGTGTAGATATCTTTAAATATGTAGGGCCAATAGTATCTAGCTTGAAGGATCTAATGGGTGGTGGCATCGACTGAGCCATGCCCAGTTCCAAACTGCCCATGGAATTCTTCAATTGTTTTTGTAGCTTGGTCCCTGTCGATGCACCGAAGGTACACCCCCTCATAATTCATACGGTAAAGCATCAAGTTTTTGATCATGAAGTGGGCACTTTTCATCTGCAGGGCGTGACATTTTTTGGGAGGAAAACCCTTCAAACATCAATTATTTAATAAAAAGTACACCAAATCTGTGTACCATGGGTCTCGAGTGATAGACCCCACTGTGTATGTTTGACACTCGATGTGGGGAGTCTCTTCTGTCATCACTCGACATAGTCCCTAGCCTTAGAATATCTTCATGGGTTACATTTTTAAGTCATATTCCTGGAGGATGGCCATCCATTTCCCTTGTCTTTCACCCAATTCACTCTGCATCAGCAAAGATTTTATAGCCCAGTCTGGGATGATTTCATGCACCTTGCTCCAGAGAATGTAATGCTAGAATTTCTTCACACCGTGAGAAAAGACCTTCTTTTCAAATGATGAATACCAGACTTTAGCATTCTTGAAGGGGGAGATCATAAAAGATATTGGTCATTCTTCCCCCTTGACCTTTTGGGTCAATACTACTACGACAGAATGCAGCAAAGAAAATGAGTAAATGTAGAAAAGGGAGGGAGTAGTCTAGACTAGCCAGGACTGGTGCCTCCATTATTATCTATTTAATTTGGGAGAATGCCTACTTTTCTTTAGGACCCCACTCAATTTTGGTATCTTTATTCATCATCTTATTGAGTGGCTTCATGATTTTGGTGAATCTAGTGATGAACCACTAGATAAAGTTGATCTTTCTGAAGAAATATCGCATTTCTTTCTTGCTGCTGGGAATTTGCAGATTTAGCAACACTTCAACTCTCTCAGGGTCAATGAATATACCATTCTTAGAGATAATATTCTTGAGAAACTTCCCTTTAGTGATCCTGAATATGCACTTCTTAGGGTTGAGGGATTCCTGTACTGGCAACATCTCTCATAGATTTGGGTGAGGTGGGAAGAATGGTCACACCTATCCTAGGAAAAGACGGTCAAATCATCCATGTAGATGATTATGCGCTAGTTCACAAGGCCCTCAAACATGATGTCCATGGCCTTCTAGAATGTGACCCCTACATTAATCAAGCCAAAGGGCATTCTCTGATATGCGAATGTTCCCCACTTGGTGGTGAATGTCGTTTTGTCTCTATCTTCATACTTAACCATGACTTGGTTATAGCTGGAGTACCCATCTAAGAAAGACATCATTTGAGACCCATTCACTATCTGCAACACCTCATCCAATGAGGGGAGAGGGTGATTATCTTTCTTGGAGGCTCTATTCAAATTTTGGAAATCCATGCAATGGCAAATTTCACCACTCTTCTTTCTCACAGGGACCAAATTGGCAATCCATGTAGTATGCCGAATTAAAAATATTATCTGGGCTGACAATAACATTTGCACCTCCTAATTAATTAGAGGCTCGATCAGTGGGTTGAATGGTCATTACTTTTTCCATAAAGGCTTAGCATCAGGTTTCAGTGGGATGGTATGAGTCATAATGGATGTATCATATGTCTTCAAATCCTCATACCCCCATGCGATCACGTCTATGTATTCTTGGAGAACCGCGAGAATATTCTCCTTCTCCTCGGGGGAGCTGGAGGTACCAATGTGTATCATCTTTTCTTCACCAGGATGGCCGATGTTTACTTTCTCAAATTTTCCTCCCCCAGAGGAGGATGATATCTTTTCCCAGCTCCAAGGGTCTGAGTCAAAGATACGTTCAAGCATGACCATCCCTTTTGGGATGCTGTTGGTGGGTAGGTCCATGATCCCATCATCTTCATCACCTTTTCTAGTGTCATCGTGGTCTCGTTCCTCCACTATCTGGTCCTCAAAGACACCAACATTGGCCATGAAGGTCAGGATATGTTGATCATCCTTGAAAACCCGAAAGTGAGTGACATTATCTGGAATGGATGGGATGGGGATCATCTCAACAGAAAATCTCTGAATTCGTGAGCTGACCATGGGCTCAAGTGTGCTGGCAGAAATAGCAAGGGCGTCCGGGACATAATTTTGTCACTGGGGAATAAGATCAATCTCGAAGGCATTGAAATATTCAATAAGGCTGCATGCCCAATTGCGATATGCAGCCAGTCTCTTATCATGACACGTATATAGACTCTAGACCTATTTGACAATCAACTCCAAATCACCTAGGGCCCAAAGGTGAGTGATTCCTTTCCTTAATGAAAATAGGAGTCTAAGGACTAAGGCCTCATACTCCATGACATTGTTTGAGCAGTTGAACTACAGCCTGTAGAAGGTGAGGAAGGATTTTTCTCATGGGTTGATTAATTATACTCTGGCCCCACAACCATGTTTGGATCGGGACCCATCAAACTTAAGGGTCCATAGATCATCATTTGTCATCTAGAGCTGGGGAGGATGAGCAGTCTTTGGATTATCTTTGGGAGAATTGGGAGGATTTTCCTCTAGCTTTGATGGTGCATGGGTGAGGTTTTCCTCTAGAGGGGTTTAGGATTGAGATCCCTGGAGAAATGGAACCGAAGAAGTGCTTCCAGTAGGAATAATGGGCTCCGGGGAATCATGTTCATGCTCTTTGTTCTAGAGGGCGTCAATGTGTCAGGTAGTGACAAAAAGATAAGGCTCACACTCTAGCTCTGAATGTTTCTGATAATGTACTTGGAACCAAGTGCTGGACAAGAGTGTAGCAGGGGTCAGTATGGCACCCTAAGAGTTAACCTTAACCCTTAATTTTTCTTCTAGGTCTTGGGTTCTTTGCAAAACAATGGGATCTTCTCCCGGGGTGGAATTGAACGTTAATATTTAAAGGGGTTGGTACACCCTAGGGGAAGTCTCAGAGAATAAGACCTTGTTAATCCTCCCAAATTTGGTGAGGGCTTGTTTCATCTTTAATTCACCCACCATTTTTATAGCTGTTTTATCTAGCTAGATTACTTCACCATTAGATGGGGTGGGTCAAAATTTGAGCTTTTGGCATATAGATAGGGGCATGATGTTTCCTGAAGCTCCAGAATCTACTAGGCAGTTGTGTATGCTTTTGCCTTGTATGTTCAGGCCTAGTAGGAATGGAGGATCTTCAGTATTTCCCCAGAAGATGGCCGCATTGGCATCCTCAAAAGAGAGTCTTAGGTGGGTGACTGACAACTTCCAGGTTTCCCAAGAGCTTCAAAAGAGACTTATTCTGCTTGGGATAGTTTAGCAAAACCTCCATCAAGGTCATGGAGGTGGTGGTTTTTTCCAACGCCTTCATGATGTCAAACCTTCCTCCTGAGAATTGGTGGCTCCCTTTGACTGGGTCCTTTGCTTGATTAGAGCTAGAACTTTTTGGAGCGAGAGGTCAGTCAATTGTATTGTCCCAGGGAGGAGTGTCCTTGGGAGGTGTCAATGTGTAAATTAGTCCTTTACTAGCCTAGCTCTGAGTGTTGTAAGGAGCTCATGGGTTGGTGAAGGCATTAGCCTCAAAGTCTGAAATCGATTCCTCAAAGAATCCCTGTAGTTCAGATTCTTCTTCTTCTCTGGTGGATCCGAAGAAGACAGTCTCATAGGTAAATGCACCATGAGTTGGCTCTTTCATAGGAGGCTCTGGGGGAGTAGGATTAGAGGCTTGTTGTCTGTGTAGCTGGGAGATCGTGATGACCTTCTCCAGCATGGCACAATTTACCTCATTGTGGGAGCTTGTGTCCTGCAATCTACACCAATTAGTCATTGGCTGGAAGTCTGCAACTGGCATGAAATGGGATGGTCCAGCACCACTTTGGTTGGCATTTTTGTTTGGAGGTGGACCTTCTATATTTACATTTTTGTTCCATTGCTGTTGGTTGGGCCGAGGCCCGTTGTTGAAATTTCTTCCCCCAACATTGTTGTTTCGTTAGCCGGAGAAAATATTTCCTCTCTGGGAATTGGAGTTCTGGGGGGTGCATACAACCCCGCCTTCAGTTGACCCATGTCCATAGTGAAGGTGGACAACATTCGTTGGAGGGATTCAACCTCAACGGTCAACTGGGTGTTTGTGTCACAATGTGATGGTTGTTATTGTTGGTTCCCTGGGAAGGCAACAAAATTTTCTAGAGTCAAGGGAGACAATCCTCTAGTTGCAAATGACTGAAAGAAGGCACTCTAGATGGTTGTCTATGGTTGTTGTGTCTTCTATGACTAGTTCCAAGGGAAAGATTCAAGACCTGGTATTGTCTGAGTCTGCAATGGATACATATATTGGGCCTGTTAGTCTATCGGCGGTGGTGGGAGATTCATGGCCATCATGGGGGAACCCATTGCTAGATTAGGGTTATATCCCCCGACATAAGGAGTTCTACCGGGGACCATTTTGAATAGCATACTCTACCCAATTCCACTTGAGGATTTGTTGAGGCCGTGAGACAGTTCTAAGGCTAGATTGTATACTTTCACAAAAGTATCTCGGTCACTTAGGGTGGTAGTTCTCTACAGGAGAGTGGAAACAAATGGTTCCATCGCGTTGAGATAGGTCTATATGGTTACTTCCACAGATGGGATGAAAGGACCCGTGCACTGCTTCAAGGCACGTTGGAACCGGTGATTGAATGTTGCGAGGGGCTCATTTGGTTCCTTCCTGATGGAAATGAACTAGCTCTGGGACCAAGCTAGGTCCACATGTATGTAGAAGGCAGGCAAAAAGGCATCCTCCATGTCCTACCAATTGTTGATGGAGTTGGCGGGAAGGTTAAGGTACCAGTTCAGTTTGCGTAATCCCAGAGATAGAGGGAACATCTAGATCACAACATATTCATGCTAGATCTGGTGTCGATTCATGGCATCTTTGTATGCCTGCAAGTGTTCTTTTATGGTTTGTGAGCCTAGGTGCTCATATCATGGACAAATCTTTTCTGGGTGTGAGGGTAAATCATTGGTTGCACCCATAAAAGTTCCCATTGGGGACCTGGTGTTTATTAAATATGAAGCCATTAGGGAAGTTGAATTTTGACTAGGTTTAACACTGATTCCCACGATTGTCTGGGAGGTTTGGGTATTCTGTGGTAGGCTAGATCCTCAGACAATGGTGGCTGGTTTGACATTCAGGGTCTATTTCCTTCGAGCAGGGGCCTTGAGCTTGACAAACCTTTCGGGGTTGGGGGTTGATCTGAGGATTCTTTTGAATCTCACTAGGGAGAATGACCCAATCCCACTGAATTCTTGACTCCTAAAACTATGGCTTGAGGAACCTTCGAGCGGTGTAAAATCCAAATCCTGAGAGGGGGATGAGTTCATGCCCTCCTTCTAGCACCAGTTTTTCTTGATGGGACTTTGTGAATGGGTCTGCCAACGAAGGTAAGTTGTCACCAGGTACTAGGGTATCGACCAACTTCACCTATAAAGGTTATCCAGGGAAATGAGATTCCCTGGGCCTCCAAGCACGTGAGAGTCAGGTCTTGATAGTGCGGGGCTTAGTTGGGGGATAGCTGGTTATCTTCAACTCATCAACTCTGGGGATTCAGGTTAGTAGGGTTTCCTCCAAGCATGCTTTTTACTTAATAAATAAACCAAAAAAGATCTTATAGAGTTAGAAGTATTTCATCTACCTATATTTATTCAAAACATTCAAAACATCGACAATGCTCTAACACACTACACTAAATACTGAAGAAATATACAACCATCAGCTTATATTTTATCAGTAGCAAAGGAAAGAGGTCATTAATCTACTTTAAGCATTAGAGAAAAGGACATGAAGAACACAAAGCATAAAATACCATTAACCCAGAAGATAGAACACCAACAACATCATTGTGAGAACCCTTCCTTCTTCATTAACATATTTCTAGAAAGCACTGGTACAATGGAAACTCCTAGGGAGCATTTAACTACTGAAAGCTTAAAACTATGAGCATTGAGCTCTGCAACTAAGAAATGAGAAAATTGCTTTTCTATTAACTGTGCACTACAAAATCACCAATTTTGCTAACCCTTAGAATGAGGTCAGATTTATTATTTATACACATCTTTTGACCTAACCCTAACCCTAACTTATTTTACACTTTACAATAAAATACATTATCTAGTGGCCGGTACTACCTACACCATGTTACAAAAAGCCTCAAGATAGAAAAGGCTTGACATGTTAGAAGAAAAAGACAAGAGAGATGGAGTGGAAGAATCAGCCTTGAGAAGAGAGCCAGGAAGGAGAAAGAAGAAATTTGATCCCTGGGGTTCAAGGCTACATGCCTCATAAATGGGAAAGTAGCACCCTCTCTCCAATGCACCAGGTGTATCTCTGAAGCGGTGCCTTGGGAAGACCATCTGTCAGAAACCTCTGATCAAGCTGACATGCCTTGTTGTAGTTATCCATCTTTTGACAACCTTTATTACTGTCTTGAAAGTGACCGGTCAGCATTGGGATCCGAGACATAGGTCACGTGAATAATTCAAAAATGTGGGATCCATAATTTTGGATCTGGGAACTTGTGTTCCCAAAGAATAAAGAATACAAAATATGATGCCGAGTTAAATTCTCCCAGATCCGGGGAACTTTATTAACTTATGCTTTTTCCCAAGACTCCAACACTTGGCTTATACTCTCCTCATCTATGCTCTAGATGTTGTCCCACCTGCTACGAAGAGCCTCCATTTCATCCTCAACCTCTTCAGCCCCACTCCAAAATTCATTCACCATTTTGATGGAATCATGCAACTGAATCATGGTCTTTGACAACCAGGATAATCTTCCTTGATCAAAATCTCCACCCGGTGGATACAAGGATTCCATACTTTTGTAGAACTTTCTGAGGACATAATCCTCTAGGGGTACATGTTTTGGTGGTGAGGGGATCAACTTGTGATACCCCAACCATGAATGCTTGAAATAAGCCCAATGGATATCAAGCACCTATTAGCTTTTCCTTTAAGGTCTTTACCAGTTCCTTGCAAACCTCAATTTTGAGGGCAAGTCTAGAGTACTAGACATGGAGGGAATCATATGATTCCTCTCCCAAAATACTAGACTCTGTGGTGACCTCCTCGCCAATGCTATAGTTCTCTTCCAACCTGGCTTTCCATTTCTCAAAATTTTCTAAGTCTTGCTCCCATATTTGAGCAGAGCTTCTTGCATGTCCAAGGGTGAGATCTACCCTGTAAAAGTGCAAGAGGGACTCCACCATAAATTCTCTCATCACCATTATTTTCTTGGCTTCCCACCCATCTACTGCTTGTGCCTTTTTCTTCATCATGCACAGTGAGTCTACATCGCCCTATGCAAGTGGCAATCCAGAAGAAGGGGTTTTGGGGTGGAATTCGACCAAGGGCCGTGTTAGTTACACTAGAAATGTGAGGAGATTGGTGTTTGTCTCTCTTTCCTCTTGCAACTTCTAGCCCTATTTTACATACCGGGCCTCTATAGCCTTGGTAGCCTCTTTTAGCAAGTTCAATTCCCCTTTCTTGTCCCTTTTCCCCAGCTCGACCTTTGTTATATTATAGTCTTTAGGACTTGCAGTCGCTGCATCTGTATTTGTCAGGGGTGTTACGATGACCACAATGGTGCTACCTACTAGGTTGGTCCAAAGAGTATCGACCACCCATACCCTTTAGGGCTTCTTTGTTTCAACACTCTTGGCCATCATCTTGGTCAGTGATAAGGGAACACCCATAGTCGCCGCCAGAGCTTTCCTTTTCTTGGTTTCTACTAGCCATTGGGGTGGTTGGGGTGGCCTTGCTGCCAATACCTATTCATTGCGATCCATTTCTGAATTTGGCAGTGCATTTCCTGAGTCTACATTTTTTTTGGGCTCTATTTCCTATTCCTATTTCGGTCCTTTTTGTCCATGTTTTTTTCTTATTTTCTGCCCTCTTGAACCCTTGAAATTTTCTGCTATCCTGGCATCCTCTAAAAAATCACCCGAGATCTTTTCCTTGGTCTCAATTTCTATATTCTCAAGGACTTCATCTTCCCTGGTGGTATTGACAACTTCTTCATTTTCTTCTACTAGGACCTTTTGATCCATTGGTTGCTACTATCCTTGTGCCTTATTTGCCTCATCTTCTGCAATATTTTCTTCCTCCATTGGGACATCCTCTAGAGGTGGGTGAGGTTGCTGACCAAAATTTAGCAAGGCGGAAGCTTTTACGACCTCACAAAAAGTGCTTCGAGGCACTTGGTCACCCGAAGTCTCCAAAGGCACTTGGAGTGTGATGGTCGGAGGTATGGTTGTTCCTTGGGGTCTAGGTTCTCTTTCCATTAGGGCCTCGACTGTAGGCTGCCTTGGCATATCTGCGGTCCCCTAGATCAGTAACGCTTCCTTTTAGGGCTCTATTTGAATCTCTCCCTGAGCTTCTTTCTCTGATATATCCTTTT
The DNA here is from genome assembly GCA_018584345.1 of Thuja plicata. Lineage (NCBI taxonomy): Eukaryota > Viridiplantae > Streptophyta > Pinopsida > Cupressales > Cupressaceae > Thuja > Thuja plicata. The sequence goes on from MU223272.1 coordinate 531,399, forward strand.
CTATAGGGACTTATTCTTCTGGAGGGGCCTCTTTTTCTTGATCCTCGATTTCCTTTACTGCAATGTTAACACCCTGCCGGATCTCAAGAAGCTCCTCCGCCGAGAAGGTATCATCAAAATCATCATGTGGTGGAGAGGACTCTGAGATATCCTCAAGTTTGGGTGAATCTAAACTTACATCCACTAGGGGCTTCTCGGGCATACCAAGGGCGACACTTGGTATGGGGTTTGTAGCTACTTTTTTATCTTGATAAGAGAAGCCGTGGTGTCCAGAATACTGGAAGACCCTGCCTTAGAAAAATTCTACTTACTCATCATTGCTACCAATGAGGGAGGTCCCATTGGGCGAGTAGATGCCACTAGAGTGACCGGGAGACCGATAGCCACCTACATGCTAATTTGTTGGCTGGCCAACTTTTTTGCCTCCATCTGATCATGTAGCTTCACCATTAGAAGTGTGAAAATTTGAGGGGATACCTTGGGCACTGGGACTCCCACCTTTTCTTTTCCTTTATTTTTACTTACTTTAGCAGGCACGGTGGATGAAGAAGGTCCAGCACCGACTGAAGAAGGAATGGTCAATTTGACCACTGCTTTCTTGCGGGTGCTTTTAAGGCACATCTAGGCAAAGTACCTGTGAATTTCTTTTAGAATGAGGTGGCATACACCACCAATCATCAGATCCTCCAGAGTGGCCCAATCCATTAGAGGGAGGTACAATTTATCTAACCCCTATCCTTGGTATTCTAGATCCTCTAGTGGCCTGCCATCTTTGAAACCCTTCTAACATGTCCAAAGGTTCAGTGCTTCCACGAGCCCTTTACTCATTCTTGTATGCTGCCAGGCCCTGAGATCAAAGCTGTCCTGGAAATCTACCCAGAAGTCTTCAATGTCATCTTTGTGTGGGGGGGATGCCCTTGGTAGTGCAGCGACAATCTTTCCATGGGGATCATAATTATTTTGGGCGTGGTTGAATTAAACCTGCCCCAATCCTTTTAACTCATTAATTTCCTCCTGGGCCATGGTGAGGCTGCATGTGTAATCCCCACAAGTGAAGGGGAATGAAACATTAATGACCTTATTTAATGTGAAGAAGTCATGTAGATCCATCATCTGCCTGCAAAACTCTAAAATAATTATCCTATCCCCGTAATACCAGGGAAGGAGGTAGGGCTTCCCATTGAAGCCTGTCACCCTGATATATGTATGGTGCTAGAATTGAATAAAATATTAACCATAAAAATTGACCAGCGTCATTGCTGCCTATGAGAGGTGGTACCCAGAATCTCAGGTAAGTGTAAGAATGTTGTGGTAAATGAAGGTGTCATTTACCTGGTAGAAATTATGGAAGCTTAGCTCCCACTGTAATTGGGGATAATGGTCCCAAGGTGTAACCTATCCCAGGCCATTCCTGAGCTCTCCAACTATTCCCAGGCCTTGAAAAGCTGACCTTTTCTATGGCAATGCCCACAACACATATGAAGTCATGTAAAATTGTGAGTGCTGGGCAATGGTCCTCATCTGTGTATCTACATGATTTGATATAATTTACACCCAGTTGAAAGTCCTATTGTGTGTTGTTATGAAATATAAAAAATAATACATCCATGCTAAGAATTCACGGGCATGGGGCCATCCAAATATTCTACAAAAAAATATTATGCCCGCTTGAATGGGCTCCTTGAAATCGCCGCGGGGAATTTCCAATTTCATTCTTTTATAGTATCGTTTAGGAGACTTCAACTAGTTATTATTGAGGTGCTGCCAGGAAATAATTTTGGCTTCACCAGATTCCTTTAGTGAGCTAACCCTAGTGATTATGGTGGACCCTTTGAATTGTGGAATTCTCAACCTGTAAGAGAAGGTGGGGGCATCCAATGTGATGATGGTGGCGGGATATTGCAACAGCTAGGGATCTAGAAGCTGAATTGAGTGAGTGGCCAGATTATACAATACCGCTAGCTACCTGATAAGTTTGGGTGAATTCACCATGCATGGAAATTTTGTGGCCTTGATGATGCCGAAGGCAGCTAGGTAAGTGGCGATCTTATCGCCCTATTCCTTCAACCTGTATATGGTATGGGTTCAACCCTGTAATTTGGCCCAAGACCCAGTGTCTAGATCTGTCTTCTCTTGAACCTTGGAGTCTATTTTAGACCCCGAAACACCTCCATCCTTTAGATACTTGGAGGTTAGAAGTATCTTTGCCAACATTATTTCAATCTTCAATTTTGTGGCTGCCCAGGTGGAGGTAGTTGGTAGTTTCAGACTATCAGGAGGTGCAAAATTGTTAGACATTTTTGATCAGTTTATCAGCAACATGCAAGACCAGAAAACCGTCAGGACATATATAAAAACAAATCAAAACTTTGGGAGATTCTTCACCAGCCCACACCTATCGAACAAACATTAGCACATATATCAAAAATCTCTAGAGTATCTAAAAATGAACATGGTTTAAGAATTCTGGAGTGTGTTGACAAGGTGAGAAGGAAAAATAGAAAACAAGATCCCGCTAGGAGTCCAAAGACCAGACAATCTAGCCATTTCCAATGTGACTGGAAATAAGCCATACTTTGGCTAACATGCACCGATACGTGGGAAAATGGCAGGGAACATAAAGACAGTTATGGCATTGATTAGGAAAAGTGGGCCGACATAGGGAAAAATTGAATGCCAGATTAGACGCATTTTAAATGTCATATGTGGGAAATTAATCCCACCATTAATGCAATGAGACAGAGGAGAGAGAAATCCACCATGGTTTGAACTAGTGAGGTGTTGAGTTCTAACTATGGTGACTCTGTCCTGACGAGCTCTATCTTGTGCGGTTAAAATTCATGACAGAGCGTGAAGAAATTGACACTCTGAGGGATATACATAGAACATATCTACATAATATACATAAAAATTATAGGAGGGCCAAGGGATGAAGTGTATACACATAAAAATATAGAAATATACACCATTTACAATAATATACATCAATATATAGCATGCAGAACAACTACCCTAAATCAAAATATAGAGTGTACAAAAATATACATTATCCTACACCTACACAAAGGGTGGACAACCCTTTGGTAGAGCTGACCCACCAATGGGTGGAAAACCAAATAGAAAGAAAATGCAAAGACAGAAACAAAACAAAAAATTAGAAGTGAACACAAAACAAAGCGAGGCAAAAACTAGAAGAACCAACCTGGAATCTGAAGAACAACAAAGAGAAGAAGCACTAAGACCACTCTGCAACAACTTTGACCTCCAATGCACATGGACAGCTACCAAAGATCAATTCATTGTTACCTACTAAGCTTAGAGAAACTCACACTCAATTCACACTCAAATCGCTAATGAATCGCTCTAAAAACTCAAAGTGTTTTTAATTGCAGTAACTGTTAAAATGATATGTAAATCTTATTTATACTCGAGGTAAAAAGAAATTTACCTTCTCTCTGCAAAATTCAGAATAGGAGAACCTCCAGACTCTGGGCCTGTGGATTCCAAACAACCATGTCTTCTTATGAGAAGGAGACATGGTGGCAGAGAATCCCAAAGTTTGGAATCTAGCTTCTAGAAAGAAAACCAACTACGGGATTGGTTCCCAGAGACACGAAAGACAAAAGTGAAAACAAAACAAACCTCACGGGAAGGAAAAAATGGAGAAGAAAACAAAAGAGATAAAGGAAAAGAAAACAAGGCAAGAGCCAAAAGAAAAAAAAAAGGGGACCCAACATTATGCACACAAAATGTAGGGATGGGTATGCAGGGCATAACATATTTCATAATTAGTAGGAAAGAATTGTGCCCTCAATCTAATTTTCATCCTCTCCCAAGAAAAAATAATTTTATTTCCACTGCTTACTCTATCATCCTACATCATGTTCCACCACACCAATACAGACCCCTTGAGTCTAACCTTAGCATAGCTGACCCTCTTCTCCTCTAATATTTCTTTGTAATCAAATTGGTTGTCAATGGCTTCAATCCAATCCAACAACACTTCCTCATTTAGGCTACCACAATAATATGGTATATTTTCCATGCTATGCTTGTTTAAGGACTTAAAGGCATCTAAGAACACCTTTTTTTCTTTGTCCATGTTAGGCTCCTTCCCTTTGTTAGATGACTCTTCTGACCGACTTTCATCATCTCCATCACTCTCATCTCCCCATTCTGTGATCTTCTGTTTTCCTTTTATCTAAGACACACTAGCCTTCTCCAAGAGGGCCTAAACCAATTCCACTATGGAATCCCTACTCATTTCATTAGGAGGCATGTTATCTACCTCTTGAATTCCTTCCACTTCAGACATACATAATCTCCAAGATAATATGGCTCTGATACCACTCTGATGTAGAGGGTTGACAATCTAGAGCTTTCCTCACTCCAGGGTTCTTATTTGACTAACCCAACCATCCAATGGTTTTTCTTTGTTTGATCTTCCTTCAATTAGGATCTCCAAGACCCTCTCTACCAACTTTTCCTCCAAGTTATAGTTTGTTTTTAGAAGACTCCAAGGTTTATAAGCTTAACTAGTCCAACTAGTTAACCAAAAGCCTAGTTTCCTCCACTAGAAATCCACCTAGAATGCCAATCCTCTACCTAGGATCTTCCCACACATTCACCAAAACACTAACACACTTCTTGACCCATTCTTGGTCATTCTGCACTCATTCCAATACTCTACCAATCTATTTGGTCCTTATTTTACTAGGAGGCCTAATTGCTCAATTCCTAGTATGTCTATTTCCACCAATTTTGGCCAAATGCTCCCAAAATATCCAAATGAATCCAAAAAAAACATTGAAATCCTTAAGAAATCAATCAACCCTATCAGAATCCAATACCCTAACTTCTAAAAGCACCCATAACACTAGTTTCTTGTAGGCACTAGATTATAGCCTATTAATTAGGCCTCTGGACCAGTCAACAAGAATAATTGTTAAACTTGTCTCTAATCTTTGATTCAACTCCTTCCACCTTTGAATCCTCTTAGGAGACCAACTAGGGCATATGAAAATTCCACTAAGTCTTTTGTAAAAGGTTATGAATGCTTACTCAAATTCTTTCTTCTCCCTATTCTGGCTCACCTGGATTCACCAGTCAACCATAGGGTTTCACTTTTGGCCTAGGAAATCAATTGAATCAACAAGAAAGGAAAAAAAAATTAGATCTACAGACCCTAACCCTACTTCCCCCTTGGTTTTAGTCAATTCCACTGGAGGGTTCTTAGGTTAGAGCCATTGCTAGCTAGGTAACACTGTATTGTCTCTGTCATACCAATGACCTATAAAATCCTCTAACTTTACACTACAAACACTTGAAATAAAAATATCTACTAAACATGAAAGCTGAAAGGAAACACTACACTTCCATGGAGCCTGATCACCCATGCCAATCCATACACAGCCGTATAGTAGCAAAGATACAGTGCAAATTACTGAAATGCAGATACAGTCATTTGTACAAGGGTGTCATAAGTAAATGTTTCAATCCAATATTTAATTAACCTCCTCCAAACATCAAATCCATGCTCATATACCAAGCATGGGGTAGTTACAACCAATCTAACTACATTTTGCAAATTCTTGCAAAAGTTGCTTGAGAAACTTTTCAAAGTTACTAGCAACATTTTGTGTCTTGAGCATTTTGACCTTGTTTGTCAAATCGATGATTGATGTTGACTTATAAGATCCTAAATAGGATATGTAGGGTCCTAAAACACACCTCTAACCCATATTGCAGTAAAATGGCAAATTTACACTATTTGAAGCCAAAATGACCCAAAACTCCTAATGTGCACTAAGGCTCTTACAAGCATGAAGCTAAACTATCATTACATCTAACCCCTTGGATATTATTCTAACACACACACAAACACCTAAAGAAACCTTAAAAAATAATAAAACATCAAATAGGAAGGTTGCTGTTGACGGGGATTTTTGATCAGGTCCGTCAACAGATGTAAGTTGTCACTGGGTACCGGGGTACCAGTCAACTTTGCCTGTAAAGCTTATCTAGGAAAATGAGATTCATCAGGCCTCCAAGCACATGAGAGTTGAGTCTTGACAGTGTGGGGCTTAGTTGGGGGATGTGACTATTTTTTTTTGAGGTGGATAGCTGGTTATCTTCAACTCGTCCTCTCTGAGGATTCAAGTGACTGGGGTTTCCTGCAAGTGTGCATTCATTTTACAATTAAACTTCAAAAGATACTGCAGAGTTAGAGAGATTTCATCTACCTATAGTTATACTAAACATTCAAGACATCAAAAATTCTCTAACACACTACACTAAATACCAAAGAAATATTACAACCATCAGTTCATATTTTATTAGTAGTAAAGGAAAGGAGGTCATTAATCTACTTTAAGTACCAGAGAAAAGGACATAAAGAACACAAAGCATAAAATACCGTTAACCCAGAAGACAGAATGCCAACAACATCATTGAGAGAACTCTTCCTTCTTCATTAACATCTCTTCTGAAAAGCATTGGTACATGGTACAATGGTGGCTCCAAGGGATCATCTAACTACTGAAAGCTTAAAACTATGGAGCATTGAGCCCTACAACTAAGAATTGAGAAAACCATATTGCTATTAACTATGGACTGCAAAATCATCAATTTCACAGACCCTTGCAATGAGGTTGGACTTATTATTTATACACAACATTTGACCTAAACCTAAACCTAACTTATTTTACATTTCACAATATAATACAATATCTGGTGGCCGGTACTACCTGCACCATTCTAAAAAAGACCTCAAGATGGAAAAGGTCTGACATGTCAGAAGAATAAGACAAGAAAAGTGGAGTGGAAAAATTGGCCTTGAGAAGAGAGCCATGATGAAAGAGAAGAAATCTGACCCCCCGGGGATCAAGGCCACATGCCTCATAAATGTGAGAATGGCACCCTATCTCTGATGTGCCAGGTGTAACGTTGAAGCGAAACCTTGGGAAGACCATCTGTCAGAAAACCCCTCATCGAGCTGACGTGCCTTGTTGCGGTTACCCACCTTCTAAAAACCTTTATTAACTTCTTTGAAAGTGACTGGTTATCTTTGGGAACCAGGACATAGGTTACTTAAAGAATTCAAAAATGTGGCATCCAAAATTCTAGGATCTGGGAAGTTGCATTCCAAAAGAATAAAGAAAACAAAAACACATCTTTCGCTGAACATCTCCAAAATCTAGAGGGCCTTATTGCTCCTTATGATTTTTCCCAAGCCTCTAACACTTGGCCTATGCTTTCCTCATCTATACTCTAGATGCTATCCCACCAACTACGAATAGCCTCCACTACTTCCTCAACTTCTCCAACCCCATTCCTAAATTCATCCACCATTTTGATGGTATCATGCGATTGGATCATTATTTTTGACAATCTAGATAACCTGCCTTGGTCAAAATCTATGGCTGGCAGATACACGGACTCCATTCGCTGATCAAATTTGTTGAGGACATAGTCCTCTGAGGTACATGTTCCAGTGGTGAAGGGATAAAATTACAATACCCCGACCATGAATGCCTTGAAGAAACCCAAGGGATATAGGGCTTCCGTTATCTTCTCTTACAAGGTCTTAACCATTTCCTTGCAAACATCAATTTTGAGGGTAAGTTTGGAGTACTAGACAGGGAGGGAATCATATGATTCTTCTCCCAAAATTTTGGACTCACTAGCGACTTCCTTCCTGATGTTGTGGATCTCTTCTAGCCTGACCTTCCACTTTTCATACTTTTCTAGATCTTGCTCCCATATAATAGCAGAGCCTTTTGCCTAGATAAGAACATAATCAATCTTGTAAAGGTTCAGGAGGGATGCCATCATAAATCATCTCATTGTGGTCACTTTCTTAGCTGCCTACCCATCCATGACTTGTGATTTCCTCTTCATTATCCGCAGAGAATCCTCATCGCCCTGTGCAAGTGGAAATCTAGAGGAAGGGGTTCTAGGGTGGACCTCTGACAAGGGCTATGTCAATTCTGCCAGGAGTGCAAGGAGATTGGCATTTGTTTCTCTTTCCTCTTGCAAATCCTGGCCCTACTTTACATATCTAGCCTCTATTGCCTTGGTGGCCTCCTTCAGTAAATCCAGCTTAGCTTACTTGTCTCTCTTCCCCAATTCTACTTCTACTACGTTGTAGTCTTCGGGCCTTACGACTGTTGCATCTGCATTAATAGGGGGTGTTGTGATGATCACAACTATGATACTGGTTGGGTTAGTCTAGAGAGTATGGACTACCCACGCTTTCTTGGGCTTCTTAGCCTCAGTATTTCTAGCCATCATTTTGGCCAACAAGAGTGGAGCGCTTATGGTTGCCACCGGGACTTTTCTTTTCTTAGATTCCACCAACCACTAGGGTGGTTGGTGTGGCCTTGCTGTCAATACTTGTTTGTCAGGATTCCTTTCAGAAACTGGTGGTGCATTCCTAGAATGCACATTATCTTTGGGCTCTTTATCCACTTCTCATTCTGGTTCCTCCTGTTCTTGTTCCTTTTCTTTTTCCTATTCTCCGGAACCTTGAATGTTTTCTGCCATATCGATGTCTTTTGTTGCTCTATCTGGAGCCTTCTCTCCAGCCTCAATCCCTTCTATATTTTCAGGGACTCCATCCATCCAAGTTTCATCTCTTTCTTTATTCTCTTTATCTGGGAACTCTTGATCCATTTTCTACTGCTACTCCTAGGTCACATTGGCTTCATCTACTAGAGCGTTCTCCTCCACTGAAATATCCTCCAAAGGTGGGTGAGGTCATTGGCCAAATTTTAACAAGGTGGCCACTATTATTACCTCACCGAAAGTGCTCCAAGGAACTTGGTCACCCAGAGTTACCAAAGGTGTTTGAAGTGTGATGGTTGGAGGTTTGGTTGTTGCCTCAAGTTTGGGTTCTCTGACCATTAGTTTCTCATTTGTGGGCTGCCTTGGTATATCCCTAGTCTCCTGGACCGGTATTATTTCATGCTAAAGCTCTGTTTGAATTTCCTTCTGAGCCTCTTGCTTTGATGTATCCCTTTCTATGGGAATTCCTTTGTTATAGGGGCCTCCTTTTTGTCCTGAGCTGCAATTTCTTCCACTACATGGCCAATACCTTGCTAGATCTCCAAGAGCTCCTTCGCCGAGAAGGTGTCATCAAAATCATCGTGCGAGGGAAAGGATTCTAAGATATCTTCTAACTCCAGAGAGTCTAAACTTAGTTCTACCAGAGGCATCGAAGGCAGGCCGGGGGTGGTGATTGCACTTGGTGCAGGGGTCACTATTGTTTTCTTCTTCCTTATGAGTGAAGCCCTGGTATCCAGAATGTTAGTAGACTCTGCCTTAGCAAAAGTCTTTCTACACAACATAGCTGCCAATGAGGAGGATCCCACTGGGCGAGTAGATGCCATTAGAGTTATGGTGAGACTAGCGGATACCTACATGCTTAGTTGCTAGTTGGTCAGCTTTGTTGACTCCATTTGTTGATGCAGATGGGCCATCAGAAGTGTAGGAACCTGGCGAGGTTCCTTGGGAACTAGGGTGCCTTCTTTCCCTTTCCCTTTTCTTGTGCTTTCTTTAGCGGTTGCGACAGACAAAGAAGGTCTGATGCTGGCCAAAGAGGGGATGGTCTTCTTAATTTTTGATTTATTTTAGGTACTTTTACGACACACATGGGAAAAGTACTGGTGACTTGCCTCCAAAATGGGGTGGCTTACCCCTTCAATGGTTAGATCCTCCGAGATAGACCAATCCACTCGAGGAATACCTTGTTTTTCCAGCCCTTTTCCTTTGTATCCTGGATCCTTAGCAGCCTATCATCCTTAAATCCCTTCAGGAAGGTCCGAACGTCTAGTGCTTTCATGAGCCCTTTGCTCATCCTTGTATTTTGTCAGGCTTGGAGATCAAAACTATCCTGGCAGTCTGCCTAGAAGTCCTCAATGTCCACTTCATGGGGCTCAGACGCCCATGGTAGTACTGTGGCAATCTTTCTGTGGGGATCATAATTTTTTCCGGCATGGTGGAATTCCACCAGCCCCAAGCTCTTCAGTTCATTATCTTCCTCCCGGGTTGCGGCGAGGCTACATGTGTAATTCAAATAAGAGAAAGGGAATGGGCCATTGATGACCATCTTCAATGTGAAGAAGGCATACATATCCATCATCTACCTGCAAAATTCTAAAATAATAATCTTGTCCCCGCAATACCGGGGAAGAAGATAGGGCTTCCCATTGAAGCCTGTCACCCTAATGTAGGTGTGATGCCAAAACTGAATAAAATACTGGCCATAAGAGCTGACCAGAGTCATTGCCTCCTGTGATAATCTATACCTAGAATCTTGGGTGAGGGTTAAGATATTATGGTAAATGAACGCGTCATTTACCTGGGAGAAGTTTAGGAAACTGAGCTCCCACTATAACTGGGGATAATGATCCCATGGTGTGACCTGTGCTGAACCATTTTTGAGTTCTCCAGCCATTCCCAATCCTAGAAAAGCTGATCTTTTCTATGCTAACACCCACAACACATATGAAGTCATATCAAACTAAGAGGTCTGGGCGACGGTCCTCATTTGCGTATCTACATGGTTGGCTATGATAGCCACCCAGTTGAAGGTCCTGTTGTGTGTGGTGATGCAGTATAGAAAATAATACATCCACACTGAGAATTCCTAGGTGTGGGGCCATCCAAAAACCCTGCATAAAAATATGATTCTTGCTTGAATGGGCTCCTTGAAATCCCCATGAGGAATTTCCAACTTCATTCTTTTGTGGTCTCGCTTTTGATTCTTCAGCTACTGACTGTTGAGGTGTTACCGGGAAATGGTATCGGCCTCACTAAATTCCTTGAGTGAGTCGACCCAGGTGAAAACAATAGACCCTTTGAAATGAGGAATCCCCAACCCAGAATAAAAGGTTGGAGCGTCCAAGGTGACGATTATGGTGGGGTATTGTAGTGGTTGGGGATCTGGAAGTAGGACTGTGCAATTAGATGCACTGTACAATACTGCTAGTTGCTTAATTAATTTTGGTGACTCCACCAAACATGGAAAGTTTGTAGCCTTTATAATGCCAGAGGCAGCCAAGCAAGTGGCCATCTTGTTTCCTTTGGCCTTTAACCTGTAAATGGTCAGGATCAGACCCTACAATTTGGTCCAGGTTCCAAGGTCCGTATTTGTTAATTCCTAGACTTTGGAGTCCACCTTGGACCCTGAAATAGCTCCCTCCTTTGGATACTTGGAAGTTAGGGGCAGCTTTGCCAGTATTCTTTCCATCTTTGTCTTTGTAGCTACTTGGGTGGAAGTGGTGGGTAATTTTGGATTATCATGAGGGGAAAAATGGTCAGACATCTTGGATCAATCTATCTGCAACCTGTAAGACAATAAAATCATCAGGACATATATAAAAATTAAGTTGTAACTCCAGGAGATTCTTCACCAACCTGCACCTACCAAACAAGCATTGGTACATACATCAAGAGTTCTAGAACATCTATAATGAACATGACTTAGCATTCTAGAATGTGTTAACAAGGTAGTAGGAGGAAGTGAAAGACAAGGTCTTGCTGGAGGTCTGGAGCCTATACAAACTAGCCGTTACTGATGTGATTGGAAATAAGTTGTACTTTCATTGATGTGTAACGACGTGTGGTAGGATGGCAGGTGGTGTTAAGGAATTTATGGTGACAAGTGAGTTGACATGGGGAATTAAGTGCCAGATGGGACATGGTTTGAATGCCCACTCGTGGGAAATTAATCTCAACATAAATGTGATGAGATGGAGAGAGAAAGCTACCATGGCTTGAACCAGTAAGGTGCCAATTTTGAACAGTGGTAACTCCATCTCGATGAGCTCATCTTTGCGAGGAAAAAGGCATGATAGGGCATGAAGAACTCATGAGCTCAGATGGATATATAGAACATATACATGCACAAAAATTATAGAGGGCTAAGGGCCAAAATAGATATGCACAAAATATACAGAAATATACATTATTTATAGATATATATAAATAATATTAATACATGTACACCAGCTACCCTAAAAAAAAATACAAAATGTACACTAACCTACAGCTACATAGAGAACGGGCAATCCTCTGGCAGAGCCAACCCACCAATGGGTAGAAAACCAGAAGCAGAAAACATGGAAAACAAACCAAAACTAAAAATGAAAAAATGAAGGCAGGGACCAGAAGGCCTACCTAGAAATCCAAAGAATGGAAAAGAGATGGCACTAGGACTTCTCTGTAATAGCTTCAACCTCCAATGATCATGAGCAACCACCAAAAATCAACTCATAGTTATCCACTAAGCTCAGAGTAATTCACACCTAATCGCACTTCAAATCGCCAAGGAATCACTCTAAAAAATCTAAGTGTTTTTAATTGCGGTAACTGTAAAAGTGACATTTAATTTATATTTATACCCAAGGTAAAAATAAAGTTACCTTCTTTCCTGCAAACTTCAGAACAGAAAAACCCTTGGACTCTGGGCCCAGGGATTCTACCCAACCATGCCTCCTTACGAAAAGAAGACATCGTGGAAGAGAATCCTGGAGTCCAAAATCTAGCTTTGAAAAAGGGATAACCAACTCTGGAACCGGGTCCCGAAGACATGAAAGGCAAAAGAAAGAGAAAACAAACCTCATGGGAAAGAAAATCTGGAGAAGAAATAAGGAAAACTAGGAAAACAAGGCAAGAGACAAAGCGAAAAAGGGGACCCAACATTTTGCACACAAAATGTAGGGATGGGTATGCAGGGCATAACAAATGGTGACTATCTGGGATGAATGCCTTAGCACATTTGAGAACCACAGAATCTCTAGTTAGCAAAATTGGAACTAATCGCTACTCAGAGCATCCTATTCGCAAGGTGTAAAGCATTTTGAGAATCTGGCTCATGCATGATTCAATCCATGGTATTTCATCAGTTGTGAAGTGTGTTCTTTGGAAGAAAATCAAGCTGATGACCTCTTGGAGAAGTAGAGAAGGGGTACTAAATATATCAATCCAAAGTCGTCAATTTTGGTCATTCCTACCAGATACCATAGTTTTTATCCCTTCTTTTCTTTCCTTATTATTTTATTATTTTATGGATAGAAAGGGTGGTACTTCTTTCACCATTAAGCTTGATCTTAGCTAAATTTAACGATGGTACTCCTTTCACCCTTCCACCCACCTCAATTTGTTGAACGGGGAAGAAAAACTTTAGATCTAGAAATAATTCTAAAAGTTCAGACTTGGGCCAACAAACCAATGCGACCGATCTACCCTTCGTGTGTCTGATTAATTGTTCTCTTTAATTTTGATTTAACTGATTACCATACTTCCAGGTATAAATCTCATGAGGATTACTCATATCCTATTATCAAAATCACACAATAACTTCGGAGACCAGACCAGTTCCACCATGCTAACAATATATTCTGAATTCAACCAAATATGGAAGGCACCATCTCGGAGACTAGATGTTATGCAAAGCATACCAGCCTATAAAGGGGGAGAAAAACATTGGAAGCCCAAAAAAGAAAGAACAACTAGAAGAAAAACAAAAGGAAAAAGAGGCAGTCTAGAGGAACACTAGCAAAACTATTTACAAGGCAAGGCACCCCAAATGGGGTACCAGGAAAGAAGTATTTACAAGCAAGAAAATTTACATATAGTATAATTCTAGACAAATCTGCCTTACTCAAAATAATGTTTCAGAAACTGTCCATTGACAGGTAATGGGATAGGTTCTCTAGTCATGGTATTAAGGCAATAGGTATTTTCCCCGCAGATCTCTGAGATCAAATATGGTTCGAGCCAGAGCCATTGGAATTTGGTGTGTTTTCCTTTCTTTTCTTGGGCTTTATCCCATAGAAGGACCAAGTCCAAGATCTAAAAGGCCTTATACTGGGCTCTTCAGTCAAACCATCATTTTACCACTGCTTGATGATGTGCAAAATGTTCAAGGGCCACGTCTCTTTTCTCCTCCATTCACACTAGATTCAGGAGCCAAACCTCCACAATATTGTCCCGGTTGCTAAATTCCTACATGACCTGTAAAACTGGGATCTATAAGTTAATGGGGAACACTGGGTTCTATTCATAATCAAAATGGAATGGGGATGTCCCCAGGGCAACCTTAATTTGAATGTGATCTTCTTAGAGGGAAAGTCTTAGCTTTTGGTGCCAATCCTGGGGATTCTGTTCTAACAGGTGTTTGATCACTTCAAGTAAATTTTTGTTAGTTGATTCAGCAACACCATTCCCCTGGGGGTAATAGTTTATAGAGAAATTTAGAGTGATCTTCTGGTCATAGGTCCATTCTAGTAATTGTGCCGAAGAAAATGCTGGACCATTGTCACATACTATAGCAAAAGGCATTCCAAATCTTGTGACGATATTTTCTTTCAGGAATTTGATAACTATGTCTACCATGTTATTTTTATAAGGTATGGCTTCAGACCACCGGGTGCAGTAATCGGTAGAAGTCAAGATGTACCAGTGGTTGGTAGACAAGTTGGGGTTGATTTCCCTGATAAAGTCAAATTCCCATTGGGCAAAGGTTCTAGCTTCGAACACTGGCTGTAGAGGCATGGTTGGGTTCCGCTCATGATGTGTTGTGGTTTGACAAGTATGGCACTTCCAAACATGAATATAGACATATTTAAAGATATAACGCCAATAGTATCTAGCCTGAAGGATCTGATGGGCGGTGGCATTAGCTAAGCCATGCCCGTTTCCAAACTGCCTGTGAAATTCTTTGATTATTTTTGTAGCTTGAACCCTATCGATGCACCAGAGGTACACTCCCTCATAATTCCTCCAAAAAAGTGTAAAGTTTTTTATCATGAAGTGTGCGCCTTTCAACCACAAGGCGTGACATTGTTTGGAGGCAATCCCTCCAGGCATCTATTATTCAACAATAGGTACACCAAGTCAGTGTACCATGGATCTTGAGTGATGGACTCCACTGTATATGTTTGACATTCGATGTGGGGAGTCTCTTCTGCCATCGCTCTACTTAGTCCCTGGCATCAGACTATTTTAATGAGTTGTATTTCCAAATTGTATTCTTGGAGGATGGCCATCCATTTCCCCTGTCTTTCACCCAATTCACTCTACATCAGTAGAGATTTCACCACCTGGTCTGGGATGATAGCATGCACCTTGCTCCAGAGAATGTAGTGCCATAATTTCTTCACAGCGCGGACATGAGGAAAGGCCTTCTTTTCCAAGGATGAATACCAGACTTTGGTGTTCTTGAAGGGGGAGCTCATGAAAGCTATTCGTCATTCTTCCCCTTCGACCTTTTAGGTCAATACTGCCATTGCAGAATATGATGAAGCAAAGGAATAAATGTAGAAAGGGAGGGAGTAGTCTGGACTAGCCAGAACTGGTTCCTCCATTATCATTTACTTGATTTGGGTGAATGCCCATTTTTCTTCATGACTCCACTCAATTTTTGTATCTTTATTCATCATCTCATTGAGTGGCTTTACAATCTCAGTGAATCTAGTAATGAACCACCAGACAAAGTTGATCTTTCTGAAGAAAGACCTCATCTCCTTCTTGTCGTCGAGCATTTGTAGGTTTAGCAACACTTCAACTCTCTAAGGGTCAATGGATATACCCTTCTCAGAGACAATATGCCCGAGAAAATTCCCTTTAGTGACCCCAAATATGTATTTCTTAGGGTTGAGGGATATTCCATACTAGCAACATCTCTCACAAATCTGGGTGAGGTGAGTGGAATGATCACGCTTTTCCTGGGAAAAGATGGTCGAATCATCCATGTAGATGATTATACACCGATTCACAAGGCCCTCAAACGCAATTTCCATGGCCTTCTAAAATATGGCCCCTACATTAATCAAGCCAAAGGGCATTCTCTAAAAATAAAACATTCCCCAATTGGTGGTAAATGTCATTTTGTCTCTATCCTCATATTTAACCATGACTTCGTTATATTCAAAGTACTCATCCAAGAAAGACATCATTTGGGATCCATTCACTATTTGCAACACCTCATCCAATGAGGGGAGAGGGTGATCATATTTCTTGGAGGCCTTATTAAAATTTCATAAATCCACACAAAGGTGGATCTCGCCACTTTTCTTCCTCACAGGGACTAGATTGGAAACCCACGTAGTATGCCAGATTGGGAAGATTATCTAGGCTAACAACAGCTTTTGCACCTCCTAGTGAATTAGAGGCTCAATCAGTGGGTTGACCAGATGCTGATTTTGCCAAAAAGTCTTAGCATTAGGTTTGAGTGGGATGGTATGAGTCATGATGGATGTGTCATATGTCTTCATATCCTTATAGCCCAATGTGATCATGTATAGGTATTCTCAGAGAACCACGAGAATCTTCTCCTTCTCCTCAGGGGAGTAGGAGGTGCCAATGTGTAGCATCTTCTCTTTACCAGGCTGGCTGATGTTCACTCTCTCAAATTTTCCTCCCTCAGACGAGGGTGATATCTTTTCCTAGCCCCGAGGGTCCAAGTCAAAGATTTTTTCAAGTGAAACCATCCCCTTAGGAATGGTGTTGGTTGGTAGATCCATGATCCCGTCATCTTTGTCACCTTGTCTAGTGTCATCATGATCTCTTTCTTCCACTATCTGGTCTTCAAAGACACAAACATTGGCCATGAAGGCCAGGATATGCTGATCGTCCTCAAAGACCTAAAAATGGGTGACATTATTTGGAATGGATGGGGTGGGGATTATCTCAACTAAAAATCTTCAGAGTTGTGAGCTGACCATGGGCTCAAGTGTACTGGAAGAAACAAGAAGGGAATCTAGGACATAATATGGTCTCCAGGGAATGAGATCGATGCCAAAGGAATCAAAATCTTTGATAAGGCTCCATACCCAGTTATGGTATGCATCTAGCCTGTTATCGTGACAAGTGTATTAACTCTGGATTTGTTTGAAAATCAACTTTGAATCACCTAGGGTCCAAAGGTGAGTGATTCCTTTCCTTAGTGCAAATAGGAGTCTAAGGACCAAAGCCTCATACTCTATGAAATTATTCATGCTATTGAACTACAGCTATAGGACACAAGGAAGGATTTTACCTACGGGTTGATTAATTCTACTTTGGCCCCACAACCCTTTTTCGATCGGGACCCATCAAACTTAAGGGTCCACAAGTCGTTGTTTGTTGTCTGGGGATGGGAAGGCGAAGTGGTCTTTGGATTGTTTTTGGGAGGCTTAGGAGGATTTTCATCTGGTGCTGATGGTATGTGGGTGAGGTTTACCTCTAGGGGGAATTTTGGTTGGGATCCTCAAACAAACAATGTTATAGAGGCACTGCCAATAGAAGTATTGAGTCCCAAAGAATCAACTGTGTGTTCTTTTCTCCAGAGGGCATTGATGTGCCAGGTGGCAGTGGCAAGGAAAGGCTCACACTCTAGCTCCAAATGTTTCTGGTAATGTACCTAGCACCAAGTGCCAGGTAAGAGTGTGGTGGGGGTTACTGCGGCACCCTCAAAGTTAACCTCAACCTTCAATTTTTCTTCTAGGTCCTGAGTTCTCTGCTGGACTATGGGATCCTCCCCGGGGGTGAAATTGAATGTTAAGATTTCAAGGGGTTGGTACACCCCTAGGGAAGTCTCAGAGAACAAGACCTTATTCACCCTCCTAACATTGGTGAGGGCTTGTTTCATCTGGGGCTCACTTTCAACCCAGATCTTGTTAGATTCTCCTTCCCAGGGGAGCTATAAGTGGGAGAAGTTGGTCAAAAAGTATCTATTTAGGGACTTAGACCAATTTTGATTTAACAACATACCATAAGTCTCTAGGATGTCCACCACTTGGATGTTGATTGTGCTAGCTATCCTGGGGTCTTGGATGAGTTGACTTTGGAAATTCTTTAGTTTGCCCACCATTTTCACAATAGTTTTATCTAGTTGGATCACTGCACCATTAGATGAGGTGGGGTGGAATCTGAGCTTATGGCATATGGATAAAGGCATGATGTTGTCGAAAGCCCCAAAATATACTAGGAAGTTGTGTATGTTTTTCCCTTGTATTTTTAGGCCTAGCAGGAAGGGGGGATCTTTAGTATTTCCCTGGAAGATAGCCGCATTGGCATCCTCGAAGGAGATAGTCTTGGGTGGGCGACTGATAGCTTCTAGGTTTCCCAAGAGCTTTAGAAGAGACTTCTTCTACTTGGGATAGTTTAGTAAAACCTCCATCAAGGTCATGGAGGTGTTAGTTTTTTCTAATGCCTTCATGATATTGAACCTTCCTCCTGGGAATTGGTGGCTTCCTTAGGTTGGATACTTTGCTTGGTTAGAGTTAGAACCTTTTGGAGGGGCAGGACGATTGGTTGTATTGTCCTAGGAAGGAGTGTCTTTGGGAGGTGTGGGTGTGTAAACTGGTCCTTTACTAGCCTGAATCCATGTATTGTAGGGAGACCTTGGGTTGGTGAAGGCATTGGCCTCAAAGGTCAGTATTGACTCATCAAAGAATCCTTGTAGTTTAGATTCTTCTTCATCTTCTTTGGCAGTCCCAAAGAAGACAGTCTCACAAGTGAATGCACCATGAGTGGGCTCTTGCACCAGAGGTTATGGGGGAGTAGGGTCAGATGCTTGTTGTCTGTCCAGCTGGGAAATCATGATGAATTTCTCCAGCGTGGCACAACTTACCTCATTGTGGGAGCCCATTTCATGCAATCTACACCAGTTGGTCATGGGCTAGAAGTCTACAACTGGCATGAAATGGGATGGTCCATCATTACCCTAATTGGTGTTTTGGTTTAGAGGTAGACCTTCAGTATTGGCGTTGTTATTCAATTGCTGTTGGCTGGGCCGAGGTCTGTTGTTAAAATTTCTTCCTTCGGCGTTGTTGTTTCATTGGCCAGAGAAAATATTCCCTCTCTGGGAATTATAATTCTAGGGTGCGTAGGACCTTTCCTTCAGTTGACCCATGGCCATAATCAGTGTGGACAACATTCTCCAGAGGGATTCAACCTCAGCGGTCAACTGGGTGTTTGTGTCACAGTGTGATGGTTGTTGTTGCTGGTTCCCTGGGAAAGTGGTAATGTTCGTCAGAATCGAGGGTGGTGATCCTCTAGCCATGGATGACTAGAAGAAAGGCTCTTTGGGTAGTTGTGTCTATGGTTGTTGTGTTTTCTACAACTAGTTCCAAGGAAAATATTCTAGACCCGGTATTGTCTAGGTTTGGGATGGATATACATATTGGGCTTTCTGGTCTATCGGTGGTGGCGGGGGATTCATGGCCATTGCAGGGGCACCCATTGCCAGATTGGGGTTGTATCCCCAGTGTAATAAGTTACACTAGGGATCATGTTGAATGGCATGCTCTTCCCAATCCCACCTGAGGATTTGTTGAGGCCACAAGACAACTCTAAGGCTAGGTTGTAAAGCTTTGCCAAAGTGTCCTGGTCACCCGGGATGGTAGTTCTCTAAAGGAGAGTGGCAATGAAGGGGTCCATCACATTGAGATATGTCTGGATAGTCACTTCTATGGATGGGATGAAGGGACCTGTGCATCATTTCAAGGCGCATTGGAACCGATGGTTGAATGTTGTGAGGGGTTCATTCAGTTCCTTCCTGATAGAAATGAACTAGCTATGGGACCATGTTGGGTCCATGTGTACACAAAAGGAAGCTAGGAAGGCATCCTCCATGTCATGCTAACTTTTAATGGAGTTGGCGGGAAGATTAAGGTACTAGTTCAATTTGTTCTATCCTAGGGACAGGGGGAGCATATGGGTCACAACATCTTGAGGTTGGATTCGGTGTCGGTTCATGGCATCTTTATATTCCTTCAGATGCTCTTCTACAGTTCATGAGCCTAAGTGCTCATATCGGAGACAAATCTTTTCAGGGTGTAGAGGTAAATCGTTGGCTGCACCTAGAAAAGTTCCCATTGGGGACCCGATATTTCCAAAATATGTAGCCATTGGGGGAGCTGAATTTTGACTGGGTTGAGTGTTAATTCCCAGGATTGCCTAGGTATTTTGTGGTATGCTAGATCCCCAGACAATAATGGCTGATTTGGCTTTTAGGGTCCGTTTCTTTTGAATAGGAGGCTCAAGTTCAACAAACCTTCCAGGGTTGGGAGCTAATCTAAGGACTCTTACAAATCTTGTTGGTGAGAATGAGCCAACCCTAATTAAGGATTGATTCCTAAAACTATGGCTTGGAGAACCCTTAGGCGGTGTAAAATTTGAATCCTCAGAGGGGGATGAGTTCATCCCTCCTTCTAGCACTAGTTTCTGTTGACGGGGCTTTGTGACTAGGTCCGCCAACAGATGTAAGTTGTCATCGGGTATCGGGGTACCAGCCAACTTCTCTTGTAAAGGTTATCTAGGGAAATAAGATTCCTCAGGCCTCCAAGCACATGAGAGTTAGGTCTCGATGATGCGGGGCATGGTTGGTGGATGTGACTATTTTTGTTTGAGGGGGATAGCTGGTTATCTTCAACTCATCCTCTCCAGGGATTCAAGTGAGTGGGGTTTTCTACAAGCACACATTCATTTTACAAATAAAAATTAAAAGATATCGTAGAGTTAGAGAGATTTCATCTACCTATAGTTATACTAAACATTCAAGACATCAACAATGCTCTAACACACTACACTAAATACCGAAGAAATATTACAACCATCAGTTCATATTTTATCAGTAGCAAAGGAAAGGAGGTCGTTAATCTACTTTAAGTATTAGAGAAAAGGACATGAAGAACACAAAGCATAAAATACCATTAACCCAGAAGAAAAAATCTCTTCCTTCTTCATTAACATCTCTTCCAACAAGCATTGGTGCATGGTATAATGGTGGCTCCAAGGGAGCATCTAACTACTGAAAGCTTAAAACTATGGAGCATTGAGCTCTGCAACTAAGAACTAAGAAAACCATATTGCTATTAACTATGGAATGCAAAATCATCAATTTTACCGACCCTTGGAATGAGGTCAAACTTATTATTTATACACATCATTCGACCTAATCCTAAATCTAACTTACTTTACATTTCACAATATATTACAATATCTGGTGGCCAGTACTACCTGCACCATGCTACAAAATACCTTGAGACAGAAAAGGTTTGACATGTCAAAAGAATAAGAAAAGAAAAGTAGAGTGGTAGAATCAACCTCGAGAAGAGAGCCAAGATAAAAGAGAAGAAATCTAATCTGCCAGGGATTGAGGCTACATGCCTCATAAATGGGAGAGCAATACCTTGTCTCCGATATACTAGGCGTAATGTTGAAGCGGCGCCTTGGGAAGACCATCTTTCAGAATACCCCTTGTGGAGCTAACGTGCCTTGTTGCAGTTACCCACCTTATGAAAAAATTTATTAACTTCTTTGAAAGTGGTCGCTCAACTTTGGGAATCGGGATGCGGGTTACTTAAAGAATTAAAAAATGTGGGAACCAGAATTTCAGGATCTAGGAACTTGCATTCTAAAAGAATAAAGAACACAAAAACACATCTTCTGCTGAACATCTCTAAAATCTGGAGGGCCTTATTGCTCCTTATGATTTTTCCCAAGCCTCTAACACTTGTCCTATGCTTTCCTTGTCTATACTCCGGATGCTATCCCACTGAATGCAGACAACCTCCACTGCTTTCTCAACTTCTCTAGCTCTATTCTAGAATTCATCCACCATTTTGATGGCATCATGAGATCAGATCATTATTTTTGACAATCTGTATAACCTACCTTGGTCAAAATCTCTGGCTGGTGGATACAGGGACTCCATCTGCTCATCAAACTTGCTAAGGACATAGTCCTCTAACTTACATGTGTTGGTGGTGAAGGGATCAACTTGCGATAGCCTGACCATGAATTCCTTGAATAAACCCAAGGGATATCAGGCTATTTTTATCTTCTCTTTCAAGGTCTTAACCAGTTCCTTGCAAACCTCAATTTTGAGGGAAAGTTTGGAGTACTGGACCTGGAGGGAATCATATGATTCTTCTCCCAAAATTCTGGACTTAGTGGTGACTTCCTCACTGTTGTTACAGATCTCTTCAAGCCTGACCTTCCACTTTTCATACTTTTCTAGATCTTGCTCCCATATAATAGCGGAGCCTTTCACCTGGCTAAGAACAAAATCAATCCTGTAAAGGTTTGGGAGGGACGCCGTAAAAAATTATCTCATTGTGGTCACTTTCTCAGTTGCCCACCCATCCATGACTTATGCTTTCTTCTTCATTATCCATAGATAATCCATGTCGCCCTGTGCAAGCGGCAATCCGGAGGAAGGGGTTCCAGGGTGGACCTCTGAGAAGGGCTATGTTAGTTCTTCCAGGAGTGCGAGGAGATTGGCATTTGTTTCTCTTTTCTCTTGCATCTTCTAGCCCTACTTTATGTATCTGGCCTCTATTTCCTTGGTTTCCTCCTTTAGTAAATCCATCTCACCTTACTTATCCCTCTTCCCCAATTCTACTTCTACTATGCTGTAGTCTTCGGGCCTTACGGCCACTGCATCTACATCAAGAGGGGTTGTTACAATGGTCACAACTATGATACTGATTGGGTTAGTCTGGAGAGTATGGACTACCCACACTTTCTTGGGCTTCTTAGCCTTTGTATTTCCGGCCATCATTTCAGCCAACGAGAGTGGAGTGCTTATGGTTGCCACTGGGGCTTTTCTTTTCTTGTATTCCACCAGCCATTAGGGTGGTTGGTGCGGCCTTGCTATCAATACTTATTTGTCAGGATTCCTTTTAGAATTTGGTGGTGCATTCCTAGAATGCACATTATCTTTGGGCTCTTTATCCACTTCTCATTCTGGTTCCTCCTGTTCTTTTTCCTTTTATGTTTCCTATTCTCTGGAACCTTTGATGTTTTCTGCCATATTGGCATCTTTTGTTGCGCTATCTGGAGCCTTCTCTCTGGCCTCAATCCCTTCTATATTTTCAAGGACTTCATCCCTCTGAGTGTCATATCTTTCTTCATTCTATTTATCTAGGACCTCTTGATCCATTTTCTACTGTTTCTCCTAGGTCACATTGGCTTCATCTACTAGAGCATTCTCCTCCACCAGAATATCCTTTGGAGGTGGGTGAGGTCACTGGCAAAAGTTTAACAAGGCGGCCACCATTACTACCTCACCAAAATTTCTCTAGGGCACTTGGTCGCCCAGAGTTACCAAAGGAATTTGAAGCATGATGGTTAGAGGTATAGTTGTTCCATCAGGTCTGGGTTCTCTGACCATCAGTTGCTCATTTGTGGTATGCCTTGGTATATCCCTAGTCTCCTGTCTAAATTTCCTCCTGAGCCTCTTTCTCTGATGTATCCTTTTCTATGGGAATTTCCTTTTTTATAGGGGCCTCTTCTTTGTCCTGAGCTATAATTTCTTCCATTGCATGGCCAATACCCTGCTGGATCTCTAGGATCTCCTCTACCAAGAAGGTGTCATCAAAATTTTCATGCGGGGGTGAGGAGTATGAGATATCTTCTAACTCCAGAGAGTCCAAACTTAGTTCTACTTGGGGCATTGAAGGTAGGCCGGGGGTGGTAGCTACGCTTGGTGCAAGGGTCACTATTTTTTTCTTCTTCCTTATGAGTGAATCCCGGGTATCTAGAATGTTAGTAGACTCTGCCTCAGTGAAAGTATGTCTTGTCATCATAGCTTCCAATGAGGAGAATCCCACCAAGTGAGAAGATGCCATTGGAGTTATGGGGAGACCGGAAAATACCTACATGCTTAGTTGCTGGCTAGTCAGATTTTCCAACTCCATTTGTTGATGCAAATGGGCCATCAGAAGTGTAGGAACCTGGGGAGGTGCCTTGGGAACCAGGGTTCCTTCTTTCCCTTTCCCTTTGCTCGTGCTTGCTTCAGTGGCTGTGACAGACAAAGAAGGTCTGGCACCGACCAAAGAGGGGATGGTCTTCTTAACTGTTGATTTCTTTTAGGTTCTTTTAGGACACACCTAGGCGAAGTACTGGTGACTTGCCTCTAAAATGGGGTGGCTTACCCCTTTAATGTTTAGATCCTCCGGGATGGACCAATCCACTAGAGGAAGATCTTTTTTGTCCAGCCCTTGTCCTTTGTATGTTGGATCCTCCAATGGCCCATCATCCTTAAATCCCTTTGGGAAGGTCCAGATGTCTAGTGCTTTCATGAGCAATTTTCTCATCCTTGTGTTTTGTTAAGCCCAAAGATCAAAACTATCCTGGCAGTGCGCCTAGAAGTCCTCAATGTCCACTTTATGGGGCTCAGACATCCATGGTAGTGTTGTAGAAATATTTCCATGGGGATCATAGTTTTTCTGGGTGTGGTGGAATTCCACCAGCCTCAAGATCTTCAGTTCATTGTCTGCCTCCTAGGCTGTGGTGAGGCTGCATGTGTAATTCTTGCAAGAGAAAGGGAATGGGATGTTGATGACCTTCTTCAATGCGAAGAAGGTGTGTAGATCCATCATCTGCCTGTAAAATTCTAAAATAATAATCTTGTCCCCGCAATACTGGGGAAGAAGATAGGGCTTCCCATTGAATCCTGTCACCCTAATGTAGGTGTGATGTCAAAAATAAATAAAATACTGGCCATAATAGTTGACCAGAGTCATTGTCGCCTGTGATAATCTATACCCAGAATCCTAGGTGAGGGTTAAGATATTATGGTAAATGAACGCATCATTTACCTGACAGAAGTTCAGGAAACTAAGCTCCCACTATAACTAGGGATAATGATCCCATGGTGTGACCTGTCCTAGACCATTTCTGAGTTCTCCAGCCATTCCCAATCCTAGAAAAGCTATCCTTTTCTATTCTAACACCCACAACACATATGAAGTCATATAATACTGAGAGATCTAGGTGATAGTCCTCATCTACGTATCTACGTGGTTGGCTATAATAGCCACCTATTTGAAGGTTCTGTTGTGAGTGGTGATGCAGTATAGAAAATAATACATCCACGCTGAGAATTCCCAGGTGTGGTGCCATCCAAAAACCCTATATAAAAATATGATGCCTACTTGAATGGGCTCCTTGAAATCCCCACGGGGAATTTCCAACTTCATTCTTTTGTGGTCTCATTTTGGAGATTTGAGCCACTGACTATTGAGGTGTTGTCAGGAAATGGTCTCGGCCTCACCGAATTCCTTGAATGAGTCGACTTGGGTGATGATAGTGGACCCTTTGAACTGAGGAATCCCCAACCTCAATGCAAAGATTGGAGCATCCAAGGTGACAATTGCGGCGGGGTATTGTAGTGGCTGGGGATCCAAAAGTAGGACTGTGTGAGTAGATGCATTGTACAATACTGCTAGCTACTTAATTAATTCTAGTGACTGCACCAAACATGGAAATTTTTCAACCTTTATAATTCTGGAGGTAGCCAAGCAAGTGGCCATCTTGTTTCCTTTGGCCTTTTACCTGTAAATGGTTTGGATCAGACTCTGCAATTCGGCCTAGGTTCCAGGGTTCGTATCTATTGTTTCCTAGACTTTGGAGTCCACCTTGGACCCTGCAATAGCTCCCTCCTTTGGATACTTGGAGGTTAGGGGCAGCTTCACCAACATTCTTTCCATATTTGTCTTTGTAGCTGCTTGGGTGGAAGTGGTGGGTAATTATAGACTATTAGGAGGGGAAAAATCATCAGACATCTTGGATCAATCTATCCGCAACCTGCAAGACCAGAAAACTATCAGGACATATATAAAAATTATGTTATAACTCTGAGAGATTCTTCACCAACCTGCACCTGCCAAACAAGTGTTGGTACATACATCAAGAGTTCCGAAACATCTAGAATAAACATGACTTAGCATTCTGGAATGTGTTAACAAGGCAAAAAGAGGAAGTGAAAGACAAGGTCTTGCTGGAGGTCTGGAGTCTGGACAAACTAGTCGTTATCGATGTGACTAGAAATAAGCTATACTTTGGTTGACGTGTAATGACACATGGTAGGATGACAGGCATCGTTAAGGCATTTATAATGACAAGTGGGATGACACGGGGAATTAAGTGTGAGATGGGACATGGTTTGAATGCCTACTCATGGGAAATTAATCTCACCATAAATGTGATGAGATGGAGGAGAGAGAAAGTTTCCATGGCTCAAACTAGTTGTTATATGCTGAATGTGGATGTCTAAATTCAACACAAACACAACATAGTCTTTACACAATCGCTCAATTCACAAAGACAAACATGAATTGTTTGTTCTGCAAATTCAATTGAGGTGACCTGTTGCCTCCTAATTAGTTGTGGATGTTGAGTTTACCCTCAGAAAAAGAGCCAACAACCTGACCATTGCTAACATGGAGGATTTTTAAGAATGCAAGAAGAGAAGAATTGTCATTATCCTATGAGAAAATTCTCTTAATCTATGAATTGAGAAGCAATTTAAACTATGAAAGAAAATTAGACTAATCTAGGAATGAATTACAACTACTCTATGGAAGTAAAATGCAATTAATCTAAATAAAATGAAAGTACTAGTAATCTAGAAAATAATTGCATTTAAGCTAGAATTGAACTTGCAATGAATCTAGGAATCTTGAAAGAAAAAAATTGAATTGTTAGCCCTATAGATAGATCATAAATGAAAGATAAACATCTTCAATTCCAATTGAAATTTAGACTAATTATGCAAATTGAGCTTAAAACATGAAAAGGATTAAATGCAAAAATTGCCTATAAATTTGATGCTCTCCAAAATCATCTCCCTAGTGAAGAAAAGAGGTCCAATTTATAGAAAACCATGGATGAAGAGTGAAGAGTTTCTTGAAAAGAAATAGTTGTCTCTTCATTCTCCATTTGAGACAAAAATGCAAAGATTATTTAAATAAAGGGGTGAATTATTGCCACATAAGTGTCCTTTCACATGGAATTATGGAATTCCTTTTTGAGGATAATTCATCCAATAATTAAATAACCTT
>MU223272.1:603957-639995 GCA_018584345.1 Thuja plicata
ATTATGATTTGATCAAGGAAATTGATATAATTGATATTGTTGATATTTGAAAATATTGATTCAGGGATTTGATAAATTGAGAAATGGGGCCCAAAGTCTAGGTGACCATTTTAGGGTGCATACAAGTGTCAACTAGACAACAAATCTTAAACAGATTTCAAGTTGTAACTAACTAATAACAGTCATATAACTGACTGTTACGGTTGGGCAGGAGGTTATTATCCTTGTTTGACTATTTAGGAGAGAGTTTTGTTAGGTTTTAGGAGGGTAGTGTCAGGGAAAGTTGACCAAGCAAGTGTAGAAAGGTTTTCATTCAATAAAATAAAGATATTCTCTGTTATTGTATTTGATGTTCTTGGGTTGCAGATAGTTTACAGATCTAAAGTTTTTCATTATGTTTGAACTCTAACTCTCCCACCCTCTATGGTCACTGTAATTGGTGGGAGAGACAAACAATGTAATATATATTTGTATTATATGCAAGGAGTTAAGGAGGTTGATTGAAGAACCACGAAAATAGTGGTAGTTTACAGAAGGTGAATGAATGATTATCTCAAGAAAAATGCAGTCTAGTGCAGGGGGCATATCTTCTAGGTGAACCATTAGATCTTTCTGAATTTGGAGTATGTTGGTGAGAAACTAGTTTCACCCATTCTCACCAGAGCGATCGAGAAGTTTTGATCTTCTTCAAAAGTTACACCTCTCTGTGTGCGGGTCTATCCAGAGACAACAAGGAGGTATATTTTTGGTGATTTGGTTAGTGAGCACTTGGTAAGATATAGTTTCTTGATCCAGTTGAATGGATGAATCCAATGGATTGGAAGAGGGACATGGAGATGTTTTCAATGGTGTAGAGTGGGTGGTGGCATAAGAAATTACTTGTGCACTCTGACAGATCATAGTGTGTATTGGATCAAAAGGAATGATCCTTGGGAAGCCTAGTTGATGTTGGAAAGAACATTGTTGAAGTCCCTCATGATTTGTAGAATGAAGACCACCAATATCACCACTGCATCAAAAAATCTCTAGAGGAGACATATCATCACTTTTCATCTGGGTCTTCCACACAACCATCAGGGTTGCAAGACCAACGCAATGTCTGTGAAGAAACAAGTAAAGACAACTTGTGGAGTGCACATCACCACTGGGGTGGTAGACCCCGCAGTTGGCAATTTCCCCTATGAAGTAGGGTTTGACATTTGTGGAACTACCTATGGCCCTTTGGTGGCAAATATTTTCTTTCCAACCAGAGGAGCTGACAGAGGAACAAAAGTGGAAGCGATGGCTGCCTACTTGGGAGCTGAAGAGGTCTTGCCTTTTTGCACAACCGTATTCCATTCTTCCTTCTTCCTAGCCTTTGAATTTTTAGCAGGCATTTACTTTGGCTGTGGCTTGACCCAAGGAACAACCAAAGGGAAATCCTTAATCTTATGCTTAGTTGACTGACACCTATAGCAAGTGTTTGACAGGTTAAAATAAATCACCTTCTGAGAAAAGGTGTGGGTACCAACCTGTATCTCAATAGAGTCTTTGAGTCCTTGGAAAGGTCAACCTCAATACAAACATACTTCTGTGGATGGGCATTGAAAAATTTATCATTCTCCATGGTAATATATTTTCCAAGGGTTTTGGCAATAGACTCAATAAATGGCCAACAAGGCAATGGGAGACCTATAAACTCAACCCAAATAGAAACCCTAATTTTCTTGTCATCTGAGATAGTGAAATCTTGAGACCACCTTTGGAACACAAGAAAAGAGGAATGACCTGTCCAAGGGCCACAACTGAAGACTGCCTCTACTTGGGAAGGGTTAGAAAAATGAAACAGGAAAAATCTTTCATAAGGTTTTGAGCACCTTCAAGGTGGACTCCATGAGGAGTCCAACTCTTGTTGACTCACTCTTTGAGTATACTTTCAGGTGGAGTGCGACCCACAAAATACCCTATCAAGGTATGTTTCTCTAACCAATCACAAGAAGCATCAAATTATTGCATGTTAAGAACAATATTAGGGTTCCCTCGTGGAAGATCTTCGGGATGAACTTGCGTAGTCACTTGTTAAGAGGAGGCACCATGTCTTTTCGAAGCATCAACTCGAGCACTAGCATCAACTGCTAGGACGAAGTTGGCTAGAGACATTATAAACTAACCCTAATGATAACTCTCGTAGTAAATGCGGTATGACAAGTGGGAAATTTAGGAAAAAATCTTAGACAAAGAGCTGTACATATGAAACCCTAGCTGAACAATTTCCTTATTATTTATTTTAAATAAAGCTTAAGTTGAAAATGAGCTTGTCTATCTTATTTATTATTTATTTAAATTTGATTAGATTAATTAGTTTAAAATTTATTTTTATATTAGTTTATTTATAAATGTTTATGGTTAATATTTATTGATTGTTAATGTAGATTAATTTATATTATTTAATTTATATTAAATTTGTTAAATGTTTTAGTTTTGAATTATATTTGATTAATATTTTGTTTAATTAAGTATAATCTTTAGGTTATAACATAAATCGTTAAGGACTTATATTTTGGATTATATATTACAATTAAATTAAATTTATATTTAATTTTAAGAGTTCGATTATGAGAAAGGGATTTAGAATATATTTATAAGATCCTAAGTTAATAATAATGGATTGGGGATTATGGATAATTTAATTAACTCATAATTAATTTTGGGTATGACTTAATGTTAATTATATTTTTTGATCAGAAGATAGTTTATATATGGATATGTTATTTTAATTGGATAGTTATATTTTTCCTTTGTTGTGGTTAATTGTCGTTATGGGTAGAGTGATGCCCTAGGAGGCATTTTGTCTTCTGGGACTTGAATTATTTTATTATTTTATCTCTTTTAATCTTTGGATTTTATTGTGGAAATTATAACCATTTGGAGGTATCGATTGGTTCTTGTATTTTTTTCTATACATCTCTTGCTTATGTTGTGTATTCTATTATTCTCCGATCATTATATTATTTAACCATGAAAAGGTGACACCTGCTTTTGTGTTGAGTCCTAATTATCTTGGTCACCTTATTTCTACTATTTGGTGGTTCAATGTTTTGAATGATTATCTTGTGGGTTATGTTACTCCATGTTTGGAGATGGTTTCTTGTGATGTTTTGATGATCATTCATCTTGTGATATGATACGTGATTTTGCATTGTTCTCTTGAGATGTTCAGTATGGGATGGATAGTTTGGATCCTTGTATACGATGAAATGTTATTTTTTATGCTCGAGCATTTTCCTTGGTGATTATCTTAATTTATGAGAATTTCCCATGGTTTTTGTGGTTTTCTTTTGGTTCTTTTAGTTGGAGAATTAGGGTAGGTTATCTAGCTGTGTAGTAGGGGATGGATTGCAATAAGTGTCAGAGCTCACAAGTGGTAGCTAGGATTGCTTATTGTAAGTTTTCTTAATTAAGTGATAACATAATACATAATTGGGGGGTTTAAAATGAATTAGTAAGATGGTACACCACCCATGCTTGAGCACTTGTATAGGCTAAGATGGAGTATGAGATGATGCTATCCACCCTACGAGGTATGGTTCTGACATAGTTAATGGCTTCATTTAGTTGAGGAGTCATTATATCGCATATGGGTACTTAAGTGTCAAGGTCCAGAGAGACTACCAGGAGGAGACTTAAGGTCTAGACATATATGATGACACCTTCCTATACATAGTCTAGGTTTCCTACATGTGTCAGTTGCCCTTGAGTTAGAGAGATATCAGAATCCCCTTACTTGTTTGTCACTTCCTTCTTTGGTTCTATTATCCAAGTGGGGTATGTTGTTATTTCCTCAGCACAGTGGGAGTGGTCCTTTGGTTCCACGCGGTCGGGTGGTAGTGATTCTTGTTACCATTGAGATCCAACATTCATGACTTTATTCTTGGATGATCCTTGATGTTGTTGTATCTTCTTGTTCTTCATTGTTGGAGACTTTATCTTAGCTTTCCTATCCTATATTATATATCATTGTATCAGTTGTCACATTCTTGGATTATTGTATTGTACTTCATACTTGGTTTTACCACATACCCTACAACTTGTGCAGTGGATGTTGGTTCATTATGATATCATTTGTATCTAGGTTTCATTTATGGGATGATGTTATTGTTATTCATTTGAATTATTTGAAGATGTTATATTGTTTAATTACTTTTAGTAGATTAGTTAACTTACATAATTCTATGTCATGGAACCCTTGGGATTTATAATCTGTAAATGAATTGCATTTATGAGTATGTATTGTCTTATGTTATATTGCTTCCGAATTGTTATTCCTTTTCAATTGTAGCTCATTAAAAAGAAATTGTTCTGCAAACTTAGTAACATGTTTTAGGTTAATCTCTCTTGGGTTCCTTGGTGGGACACTACAGTTAATATATTGGCCATAGCTGGGAAGGCCTTACAGCTCGACATGTTGCATGTAATGCTCGGTTAAATGAATCAAAACTTGTTGGTGTTGTTGTTCATATATGGTGTTCTTGAGTTTTTCATTGTGCTCTTTTAAGAAGTAGAGTTGAAAAGTCTATTTTCAGACCCTCCATCCCTTTGTACTATATTAAGTGGTATTAGAGGGAGGTTTATTTGGTTTTTCCTTCATGGAGATTGGTTGCAGATCTATGTTCCTGAACTTGTGAGCCATGGTCTGGTTGTTCATGAGGTGGCAGATTGAATTTTGCACTTATGATAACTTGGTGGTTGTTACGAGGTGGTTAGGAGTGGATTTTCTGTATAGTATTTGAAGATGCCTCCAAGAATATTGGACCCTAGGGAAATTGCAGATCTCTTTGATGAGGTGGAATTGAAGGTGACAAAAAGGTTTAGATATGGGATGGCGGCAATAAAGAATGAGATGGTAGCTAAAATCATGAGGGCTATTACTAGTTTTCAGAGGAAGCCTATAACAGAGGATGGCTATGAGGAAGCTTCCAAAGGTTTTGAAGCTGCTACTGAAGGTGTTGGACATAATAGAGATGATAGAGCTGGACGATTGGAAAGATCTATGAATCAGTTGAATACAAGTCATAGGATGGAAGTTTCTAATTTTTTCAGCTATGTTGAACCCCGAGGACTTGATTGATTAGATCAAAGAATTAGAAGATGACTTTGAGCTGGAAGATATTGGAGACCCTCTTAAAGTGATATTAACACAAACTAAGTTGAAAGAACATGCTTCCTTATGGTGGAAAGAGTTGTACAGAGATAGGGAGAAAGAAGGTGAGATGAAAAACACTCAGTGGAGGTTAATGACCTGACAAGATTGAAGGATAAGTTCATACCTACCTACTCTAAACTTAAATTGTTTAAGAAGTTACAAAATATGAAGCTAAAATATCTCAGTGTGAAAGACTATACCAAGGAGTTCTACAAGCTAACTATTAGATTTGGACATAGGGACATTTCTAAGGAAAAGGTTGCTAGATATGTTAATGGTCTCAGATTCAATATACAAGATGAGATTGACATGTTGAATATTGGTTTTGTTGAGGATGCTTATAAGTATGCACTAAAGGAAAAAGAAAATTTGAAAATGAGACATCAAGGTAACTCCCGAGGGAAAGAGAAGCAAGAGCAGTTAATAAAAGATAAACTAAGAGTTGAGGAGGTAACAAAACCTATTGAACCAAGGAGAAGGGTATGTAGAGGTGTATTTAACTGTGGTAAAGAAGGACATCAATCATTTGAATGTGCCTATGAAAATAAGAAGGTTAGTAGTCACTGAAATGTTGTGGTGAATGAATTTGTAGAGAATGAACCTAAGGTGGAAAGTGTTAATATTTTTCTTAGGAGAGCATTGCTGGCCACAAAACAAGTTGAGTTTTGTCAAAGGAAGAACTTGTTCATGACTGTGTGTAAGTCTGGTGGTAAATATTGTAAGGTGGTTTTTGATGGGGGAAGTACTGATAACTTGGATTCTGAGGAGATGGTTCAAAATATTAGTTTAAGGAGGTTGAAACATCCTCATCCATATAGGATAAGTTGGTTACAAGAAGATCATGCAGTAGAGGTGCGAGAGAAATGCATGGTAAGTTTCCACATTGGTTCTTATAAGGATTAAGTATTATGTGACATTGTAGAGATGTGTTCTTTTCATGTTTTACATGGGAGACCTTGGTAGTATGATAGAGAGGCTATTCATGAATGTAAGAGGAACCTCTTTACTATCCTGAAAGATGGACAAAAGTTTATTTTGATTCTTTTGAAGGATGAAGACAAGGGAAGGAAGAACTTGACCATTGGTATAAAATATGAGATGACTATAGGGGTTGGTGTAGACATTAAGGTTTGGGGATATGAAGACACTTCTGAGAGTGCTAGTGGTAAGAGAAAACATAAGAAGAAGAATTGAGGCATAGGTGTATCAGTTAAGGACTCAGAGGACATGTATATCAAGAAATAGTTTGAGATATATGTGATGAATCCCATAAGATGTTCATGGAATTGCTAAAGAATATTTTAGCACCTGGGGTGTCTAATCCAAGAGCATCCTAGGGAAGTTGGCAATCCTATTTCAAGAAAAAATATGTTTAATTTATATTTGGTGCTTTGTAGGTTAGTTGGTGGAGCTCAGCGGAGTCTGGTTGTTCTTGGTTATTTTGGTGCTTAGTTCTCTATGGAAGGAGTGTTTTTATTCACTGAACAGACTTCGTGTCTATTGGTAGCACTGATTCACTAGACAAGCTCAGTGGCTTTATTTTTTCTCGGTACCAACTTGGGGGTCTCGATTGATGAGTTCATTGACTGGATTTTATGGATTAAGAGGACATTGGAGATTGCATTCAGTATTTGAGGGGGTTGTTGGGATTATGTATAGTTTTGAGGTGTGCAGATTTGATTCATTAGATCTTGTATGGACCTAAACCTGATTGGTGTTTTCTTCTATATATTTAATGTTTGTTGCAACTAATTGGGTCATTTAATATGATTCTTCATGGATTACATTGGGATGACTATCATTTAATATTTATTTGTGAAGATAACTTGTGGATGTGTTGTATATAAGGAGTGTGTAGGTATCATTTTAAGAGGAGGGAAATAGCAGAGGTGGAGAGTGGAAGATTTGGTAGCCGACAATAGTAAGTGGGTAAGAAAGAAACTTATAAGATTGCTTGGTAGCTTGCAAGTGCATGTTTAGATCTGGTTTCTTCCACTTAGCTATTGGATAGGCTGGTGAAGATGGATCCTATGAGATTTTCTTGAATTCATTAATGTATTGGACTTAACCAAGAAGGTCTTATAGCTCGACATGTTACACGTAATTCTCAATTAAATAAATAATAACTAGTTTTTGTTGTTCATATCTGGTGTTCTTGATTTTTCCATTGTACTATGTTAAGCAGTAAAGTTGAATAATCTATATTTAGACCCTCCATCCCTTCACACTGCATCAATCCTAACTTTATTTTTTGGGGTAGGTAGAACCCTGATCCATTCCCTATGATGGTGTTTGAAATAATGGTGCACTAGTGTGTGTTCAAAGGAAGTGCTTGAGGAGGACTTGTGGATTTAACTTGGAGCATGCTTGCTTGGTGTGTTCAACAAGTTAAAGGAGATGTTCTAGTAAAAAAATGAAGGTTTTTAAACACTATCAAAGGATCATGTTGTTTTTTAGAGTGAAGAAGAGAAATAAATTCAAAGTTGCGGTTGTGCCTATTTGCCAACCTACCTTGCCGACCTTTGGATTAAGTGGTATCAGAGTGTGTGGAGGATCTTTTGGGAAATTTTTTTGTATATGTCAGAAAAAGAGACAAAGAGTGAGCTTCAAATATGTCTTCTAAGTTGACCAATTCCAAACTTTCTAGGATAGTGCAAGATCAAGGGGCAGTGAATAGGTGGTTGAAAGAAGAGATGAGGAAGTTAAAGGGTATGATGAAGGAATTGTTGAAGACCTATGAATTGGAAGAAGAAGGGGATGAAGAGGAAGAGATCCCTAAGAAGGAAGAAGAGGAGATTCCTGCAGACTAGAGGCCCTTCATACAAGCCCTCAAATCCATGGGAGGAAGAGCCATGGAAGGAAAGTCTGATTTTCCCACCAATGGAGGAAGAATGGATGCTGATATGGTGATGGAATGAATAGAGTCCTTAGAGAATTAATTTGAATGTGAGGGTGCACCTAAGAGTCAGAAGGTGAAGATAACTATGTCCAAGATGAAGGGGGTAGCCCTCACCTAGTGGAAATTTTTTCAAGAAGAAAGAAAAAATTAAGGACGGAACATAATTGCTTTGTGGAAGACTATGGTTTCCAAAGTGAAGGATGCATATATGACTAAGGACTACGAAGTCCAATCTCACAAGAAGAGACAAAATCTCAGATAAAAGTTGATGGATGTGAACACCTATAGTGAAGAATTTCATATGTTATGTCTAAGGTCAAAAATTACAGAGCATGAATGTGTGAAGGTAGAAAGATATCTTAACGATCTTAGGATGAAAATTCAAAAAGAGGTGAATCTAATATGGCCTGATACAATCAATAAATTCTACCAATTATAAATAAAAGAGGAGGAGAAGGACAATAGGAGACAAAATAAAAAAAAATAGAGGAAGAAATTGTAGAGGTAGAGGGATGAAAAATGGAAGATGAAAAAATTTCAAACCATAGGAAGAATCTAGTCAAGGAGGCTCTCAAGGAGAGAGTAGCTTCAGAGGAAACTTCAGAGTATGAAGGTCATACAAAAGAGGGAAGATTTGGAGGGTGGAATGGAGGTACCTTAAGGTGATTCAATTTAAATCATATTGGTCACCTGCCCAATGATCTCCAAAGAGAACATAATCAAACATGCAATGGGAAAGAAGAACACAACTTGTGCAAGATGATGATGAGTGTGTAGACTAACTAGCAAAGGATTTAGATCTAGAAGAGGGATTATGACTCATGGTGAAGAGGAAACTATTGAAGGAACTTTCAAAAGAAGAACCATCTGAACATAATAAAATATTTAGGACTACATGCAAGATTCAAGGAAAGGTATGTAAAATCTCAATTAATTCAGGCTCAATAGAGAACTTAGTATCTACAGAAATGGTGGAAAAACTAAACTTGAATAGTATATGTCACCCCCGTCCTTATAAAGTATCTTGGTGAATACAGAACCAACAAAAAATTGTAAATGAATAGTCTTGGGTATAATTTTCAATTGCAAATTATAAATACAAATTTTTACATGATATAGTTGAAATGGATGCATGCCACATACTCCTAGGTTGTCCTTGGCAGTTTGACATGGAATCCCAACATGATGGGAAGAAGAATACGTACATAATCACAAAAGATGGACAAAAGTACACTAAGAAACCTCTTAAGTAAGACAAGGGTGAAAAAAAATGAAACCATATCCACTTTGGTAGTAGGGAAGGAGATCATACAAACCATTAAGGAGTCAGGCCTAGAGTATAGTTTGATATTAAAACCAAAGGACAAAGAATTGATTGCAAATTTCAAAGTAAGTACATAAATAATTGGATTCTTACCATGGGGTAGTTTCTATTGATTTTCCCCTTACCCTCCCACCCATGAGAGACATAATTCATTAAATAGACTTAATACCAGGCTCATCCTTACCCAATAATGCTTCTTACAAAATGACACCAGCCCAAAATGAAGAAGTGCCTAGACAAGTTGCAGATTTTATTGACAAAGGCCTCATACAAAAGAGTATCAGCCTATGTGTAGTACCATAATTTTTGGCCCCTAAAAAGGATGGAAAGTGGAGGATATTTATAGATTCTAGAATATTGAACAATATTACAATATGATATCATTTTCCCATCCCTAGAATTGAAGACTTGTTGGGTCAATTAGGGGGTGCTTTGTACTTTTCCAAGATAGACCTTAAGTTAGGATATCACCAAATAATAATTAGGTTTGGGGATGAAGGGAAAACAACCTTCAAAATAATAGAGGGACTATATGACTTGTTATGTCATTTGGCTTGAGCAATGCACCAAGCACATTCATGAGACTTATGAATGAAGTTTTCATCAATTTTATAGGTGAATTTATTATTGTGTACTCGGATGACATACTGATTTATAAAAAGAACATATAAGAGCACTTGAAACATATTGAACAAGTCTTGATGAGAATTCATGAACACAAGTTGATGATAAAATTGGATAAATATTTTTTTATGAAAGAGGAACTAACATTTCTTGGTTTTTTTTAAATTTCTAAGGACACCCTAAAGATGGATCCTAAGAAGGTAGAAGACATAGTCAATAGGCCACCTCCAAAGACACCTAGTGATGTGAAAAGTTTCTATGGGTTAGCCTCCTTTTACAAAAATTTCATAAAGAACTTCAGTCACATATGCACACCAATATTTGTTACTATCAAAGGTGGAAAAAAAGGTAAAGTTTTCTTGGATTGAGGAAGCCAATGATGCATTTGAGTATCTCAAATCTAGAGTGGAAAATTTTTCCATTCTAGTCCTCCCTGAATTTAAAAAAGTGTTTACTGTTGAAAATGATGGAAGTAATATGGCAATAGGGGAAGTGATTAGTCAAGATGGTAGACCCATAGATTTCTTTTTAGAGAAATTGTATTAAACAAAAAATAAGTACCCTACCTATGATCTTGAATTATATGCAATGGTGCAAGCACTAAAAAAATGGAGATACTATCTCCTACCTAAAGAATTTGTTATCTATACAGATAAACTAGCTCTAAGCTTCTTCAATAGAGTGGACAAACTGAATTTATGACACATGAAGTGGGTAGAGAAACTCCAAGTTTATACCTTCACAATCAAATAGAAAAAAAGGGAAAGAAAATAAGGCTGCTAATGCCTTAAGTAGAAGGATTGCATTGGTACAAGAAATCCAACTTTAGAACATAGGGATAGATGCCTTGAAGGATCTATATCATGAAGATGTAGACTTTTGAGAATCTTATCAAGTTTTCACTAAACTTATGGATGTATATCACACTAAATTTTTAGATTTTCTAATACAAAATAGTTTTCTATTCAAAGGGGATAGTTATGCATACCTAGATTCTCTATGAGGGATAACCTAATAAAATAAAATCATTGCGGAAACATGAGTGGAAACTTTGGGTTAGATTATACCCTTGAACTCGTGAGGAGAAACTACTATTGGCCTGAGATGCAGACATGGATTAGGAAGTTTGTAGCAACTTGTGTCATTTTCCAAAGAGAAAAAGGTGTGGCTTCCAATCAGGGACTATATCGACCCCTTCCCATTCAACCAGACCATGGGAGAGCATAAGAATGGATTTCGTCATGGGTCTTCCAAGAATGAGGCAATGATTTTACAATGTATTTTTTTTGGTTGAGAGACTTAGTAAAATGGCTCATTTTATACCCTGTAAGAACACTCATGATGCATTAAAAAATTGCCAATCATTTCTTTAGAGAAGTGGCTAGGATTCATGGACTACCACTCACTATTATTTTAGATAGGGATGTGAAGTTTCAATGATATTTTTGGAGGACTCTCTGGAAGAATCTTGGTACAAATGTATCCTTTAGTTCAAACTAATGACATTATTTTTCCATTAGTATATAAAGAAGATCTTTGGTAAACACAAACCGAAAGACAGTACAAGAGAAAACCAAAAGACAAACTTTTAGGAACACCGAAAGTACAAATATAAGAGATCACCAAAAATTGCTAAGTACACAGAAAATCGATGATATAGTTTGGTGTGTAAACCAAAAATGTAAATTTAGAAGG
Organism: Thuja plicata; assembly: GCA_018584345.1. Classification (NCBI taxonomy): domain Eukaryota; kingdom Viridiplantae; phylum Streptophyta; class Pinopsida; order Cupressales; family Cupressaceae; genus Thuja; species Thuja plicata. The sequence continues at coordinate 615,682 of MU223272.1, forward strand.
ATAAAGAGGAACCTGACAGTGGAACCCAATGAGAAGGATATAGTGCAACCTGAGAGAAAAGTCAAAGAGGAACCCAAGAGAACAGTTCAAGGAAGGAACCCGAGAGACAATCAACTAATTTCAGAGCATAACTGACTGACAGAAACTAAAATTTAGTTGTGTGACATAAGAAATTGGAATATCATGAGTGTTATGTTACCAAAATATAAGATATAAATGGAGGTAATGACCTAATGTTACATTTAAAATTATACTATGTTTATTGAAATGTATGGGATAAGTTTAATGTGTGTTATAAGAATGGTGAAGAAGGTAAGATTTGCCTCTTAATCCCAAATTTCTTAAAGGGAATATCCAAATTGATTAACCCTAAAGAAAGGATCAATACATAAATGAATCAACCTATTAAGGATAGAGATAAAGAGAAAACCCTAACTCTCGTCTTATAGAAAGATTAAAAACTTTAATTGAACTGGATAGGATAAAAGTAGTAACCTTGAAATATTGCAGATCTGAAGAATGTTGTTTTTGGGGGTCTGCACTTAGTTTCTAGAAAATATGAGATTGGATCTGGAATAGAAATGCAGAGAAAAAAAAAACCCAAATTTTTTTTGCTATTCTGACACAGTTCCGATTTGCAGGGTCTCAAGTCAATGTCACCATTGACCCATAATTTCTGATTTTGACCTAGGGAAGAATCGACCTAAAAAGTCTCTGACAGGAAATTTATTTTTGGATCCCAAATGTTTTCTAAAAAGGGTATTTGAATCTGCACTCTGATCCACTATTTTGAACCTATACCTGCAATAAAAATGGATTTTTTGTTGGGGGAGGGGTTTTCCTTAGTCAAACCCTGATTTAGGAATTAACCTTGCAATCAATAATGGAAATAAAGAATGCTAGCAAGTATTATAAATAAATCTAATAATGAAGCTATGATATTTAATAGATATGCAATTGTATTTTTAATATAAATAAGTATGTAAATATGAAAGGTTGGACTCAATATTAGAAACCATAAACCTCCATGATTGTATGCTTGGAATCCACCTTGAAGAGAGAATGAATGAGTCTTGAGAATGCATAAAGGATCTTGAAGGAAGATCACACCACCATGATGGATAGATCTAGGGCTTGAATGATGAATCTTGAATGCTTGAACAAAATCCCTTCAAAGGCTTGAAAGCTTGAATCCGTGATCTTCAATGGAGAACTTGAATGCTTGAAAGGAAGACTTGAACACTTCGAAAGCTTGAAAACATGTAGAATAATTAATGCTTGAACTTTTTTCTTCTTTATCACTTGTGTACTTAGAGATCACTTAGTGCTTCACCTGACTTAGAGAAAATGAGAGGAGAAAACTTCCTTATATATGAAACTAGGGCATAATCTTGTAGAGAGGCCTACATAGGATAATTAAATTCCCATTAGACCCATACCCCTAGAAGAGGAAAATATGATGGTGGCCAAAAACACCCCCTAAGGAAGGCTAAACATTCTTAACATGGAAGTGCTTCCATTTTAAGATGGTACAAGTTGAAGCCCACAAAAAGTGGATCAGACGTCTACGTCAGACAAAATAGTCATATTCTATTTATAGAGTCTTGATTTGTTTTAAAACCATTACTTTAGGGAAAAATAACATTAATGTAAGTGTTTTAATCAATCTAACTAATTTAGAAAACATAGACTAGGAGATCAAGGTGAAGTTGTAAACCTGTGATCGTAGAGTTAAGATTGTTTTACGTGAAACTTGAATAGGTCAATCTATCTTATAAAGATGTTGTAATCATTATTTATGTGAGAGAGGATGGATGAGAGGATGAATGAAGCCTATGATCACATATATGGATCAGACTGAAATTTTCAAGAACCAGAACAAAAAAAGGTGAATTTGGTTATCAAGAACCAAGAACAGAGGCTACCGAGAAACAAAGGTATTACTCAATCACATTAGGTGATATACTTATTCATGTAATATTAAATGGATCTATAATAAACAATAGGAGATTTCATACACCAGGTCAAATTGTAATTTTCTTACATCCTAACAAGTGAAGCCAAGTATAAAAATCCTTTCAAGAAAGGGGTATTTAACCATCCAATTATAAATATCTTAACATAGTGCGTACTCAACAGTGTTGCAAAAGTTCTTAACAGAGTAGAATTTAATAGGTCTCCATAGATACTCTTAACATGGTAGATCATCAGAAGTGATCAAATTGTAAGCCTTAATCGGCCCCTTCCAATCTGTAGATAGTGAAGAATTTGTGGGTGTCATCCCCACCATAGTTTTTACTTCCTAATAGGAGTTTTCTATGATATCATATCTTGTGTTATGTGTCAATTAATTTAATGAATGTTTCTATGAATGTTTACATGTATGGTTAAGTTTATGAATTGATATATCTTACATCAAGATAGTATAGAACAAATGGTTGGATAAACATTTGATAACTTAAAGGATAAAGGTTAAAAGATAAAAAAGTTTTTAGAGGTAGTGATTCACCCCTCCCCTCTTAGTACACACTTCCCATTAATTCCAAAAATTGGTATCAGAACTTTTTCTCTTATCTGGAAAGCTTAAAGGATTAAGAGAAAAGATCATACAATGGAGAAGTACAGACTTGACAAAAGTATTGAGAATCAGAAACTAGAAATTTAGATCTTCTATGAGTAGTATAAATAAGCTAGAATCAAGATGAGACAACAGTTAGATGAAAGAAATATTATGGCATCTCGCTATAATGAAAAAAATTACCATGAAGAAGAGATACCAGATTTTTTTGAGTCTTCAGGATCAAATACATGAAAACATCATATGTACATCAAAAGAAAGCATCACAAGATTAAATGAAATCAATCAACATCTGGCTGGACAAGTGAAATCTCTTCAAATTGGTCAGGAGACATAGATGGTAAGAATGATTGATGTCATGAATAATGCTAGACAAGCTGAGCAAGAAAGAACACTAGAAATTGATGATAGAAGGAAGAATATTGGAAAGCTACAAGAGAAAGAGTTTGAAATACAAAGACTTATAGAACATCACCATGAGATTACAAATCAAATTATTCTTATGAGTCAAGAAGCAAATAGACTGAATGTTGAAATCATTGAAAGAATAGAATCTATCGGTGAACTAAGGGAAGAAAATGAAAATTTGAAACAAGAAATAAGAATTCAGCAGCAACATAATGAAATTATCAAGAAAGCTAAAGAAAGCAATAAAAGAATGGATGGTTTTCTTGAAGGACAACAAAGAGTCAACAACAACACTTGTCTAGGATATACTGAGAAAGGAGAATCACCCAATCAAGCTGATCCAAAGAATGTCTATGCAAATACAAGACCAAGAAAGATGACATGCAATAACTATGGAAAGAAAGGTCACACATCAAATGTATGCAGGAGAAAAATGAAAGGTATTCCTAAAACTACATCTTCATTCATAGGATTTTGTTATAAATGTAACAAGAAAGGACATAAAATTTATGAATGTAATTTTGAGATGAAACAACCAAAGAAGGAAACCTACACGGACAGATACTGTCCTACTTGAAAAATGAATGGGCACACTAATCTTGAATTCTGGAAGAAGAGAAAGAAAGCATGGAAGCCTAAAGGTCAAGAAACTTCCTATCAACCAAAATGATTCGGTAACCAGTATTTATGGGATTAAAACACATGGAAAATTTGTACAACATATGGAATATTTGGTCACATTGCTGAGAATTGTATGAGACAATGGAAAAGAAAGTCTAGAGGTTGGAATAACCCTAGAATGACATGCTTACACTGTCATAAAGTTGGTCATCTGAAGAAAGACTACAGAGACTGAATGACAAAGACCAACACATTTCCCAATGGAAATACAATTAAAGATATCTGGAAGATGAGAAACAAAATGTGGAGGAAAGCTACAAACAATGATGAAGCTTGATCAAGCAATGCAATTGGTGACACCCTATCCAATGAATCTAATGAGATCACTACCCCCACCTAAGAAGAACAAGTATGGAAATACATTACACTAAGTAGTATTTTACATCAGCTCCATAATATGTTGATGAAATGCCAAATTAGCATAAGTAAAATATGCATCATGATATTACTTGTTAAAATCTATGATAACTATTCTATCAGGTAATACATACCAAAATCCATCGGTATAAACTCAAAGGTAAATTATCTGCACATACCGAAACTTGTCGGTTAATATGTAAAAGACAAAGTTGCTAGTGCTAATTGAAAATCATCAGTAATCAAAGCAAGTTGAAAAATTTATGTTCGCAATACACCAAAACCCATCGGTAAAAGAAAGAAGTTAGATGACTGCCCCAAACCATCACATTGTCACCAAAGAGAGAAGTTAGTGTTTAAACTGACGACTCTGTCTTCACACAATGAGGAGTGGTTGACCATTAATGAATCATTTTTAGGGCAAATGTCTATAAAAAGGTGATGGAAGGGTTTCATTATTCACCAGCAAATAGAGAAGAGTGATAAAGGCATAATTTGAGCACACAACAACAACATCATAGACCGATTTCAACTTGACTCAAAGCACTCCAAAAGATAAGTGACAACTACAAGAGTAAATAATAAGTTTCTACGTTAACTGAGAACTCTATTTTGTGCTTTTTCAAGAAAGCCCTAAATGTTTGAAATAATGGCCACGACTTCAAGAACCACCAAACTAAAGAACATCAAGAAGGATAAGGTTAAACTTATCAATAATTCTATCTGTGAGGAACCCCATTAAAAGATATGACCTGAGGTTGCATCACAACCCAAAAATGCAAGAGAATTCTCACAAATACCAGCTAGGGTTTTGCTCTTTAAAGACGTGTGAGCATACATTCACTGCAAGATTGCAGAAATTGACGACCCAGAGGCTAAACAAGCTTACAAGAAGCTATTTAATGATGATGGATCTATCAAAGATGAACATGAGCACATAGAGGTGAAAGGGCTCACTGATTCCCTACTATTCCCAAAGGTATTCAAGACCAAGTGGATTTAGTTAGTACTAAGCAGAATTCACAATCACAAGCTATGGCTAGATGAGCCTAAAATGATAACCCGAGATGTTATTCATGCAGTCAATGGTTATCCTATAATCGATAAGGTAAAGGATTTGAAACACCCACCCAAGGTTGAGATTGACAAGAAAACAAGATCCAAGTGTGATGGCAGAGGACTTAAGGTATCCACCATCACATATGATGAACTAAAATTGGGAGCATGTGTCCTAGGCTACAGATTATTTCAAGACAACAGGATGAACAACATAGCATCCAGTGCAGTGGATAGAACATACAAGATTGTAAAGAAAGGAACTCAGTTGGATCTGTCTGAGCTTCTACTGAACCAGTTAGAAGAAAACATGAGAACAATTAGAAAAGCAAAGACAAATACATGTAAGTTTGGCTCACTTATTATGTGCATTTTCTTTTACTTCCAAGAATAATTTCCATCAGTAGGAGATATATAATGGGATACCACTAGACCTGTAACCATCTAGATTAGTGAGTTCATAGCATCACTAGGAGACACTTTTGAGACAGTCATGGGAGTACTTTACTGGATTCAAGGACATAATGCAGAAAATAGTAAGAATCCTGGAACAACTAATTGAGAAATTCAAATATGATATATGTTTCATGGTTGACATAGAACACACATACATCAAGCCTATTGTACCAAGGATAACATGGTTACAACTGTTATACTATGAGGTTAATATTGATCAAACATCCAATGAAATCTATGCATTGATTAATGAGCCATTAGACAAAACACAACCAAAGTTTGACACTTATGAAGAGGCCAAAGAAAGAATCAAAATTGGCTTGGTTGTAAACAAAATAGATAGGAAGAAAGATAAAATAGTTAAGAACCTGAAGAAAATACTGTCAGTTACAAAGGAAGAAACTAAACAAAAGGAAGAGAGTGAAGGACAGTCACCTATGGGTGAGGTTGAGTAGGAAAGTGACTCTGAATCTATAGAGTTAGATACTCTGTTGCCAACACCAACTAAGAATCCAAGAACAATAGCTACTTCAAGGACAAGAAGCCAGACAGCTAAAGACACAAGTCCTTCACCCTTGAAGAAGGTCAAGTAAGGACCTACAAGAGGAAAATGGCAACATAGAAAAGAGAACCTAAAAGAAAAATGGGAGAAGATGATGGAGGACATGAACTCCTCACACTCTCATACTTTTGATAAGTTATAGGTATATACCTTTTCCCTTACTATCAAAAAAGGGGGAAAATAATGATATGTATAGATGGGAAACTATAGTGTTATGATATTATATATATACAACACATGGTCAAAAGAAGAGAAGTATCATGTATATACACTTAGTATATACCGGCATATCCATAGGGGAGTCATGAAATTAATAAGAACAATATATGATGTACATAATAAACATTTTGTTAGTATTTTGCACATATCAATTTTTGATACTAATGTCAAAGGGGGAGATTCATGACATTATTTTTCCGTTAGTATACAAAGAAGATCTTCAGTAAACACAAATTGAAAGATAGGACAAGAGAAAATTGAAAGATAGGGTTTTAGGAACACTAAATGTATAGATATAAGAGATCACCAAAAATTGCTAAGTACATAGAAAACCAAAGACACAATTTTATGTGTAAACAAAAAATGCAAAGTCATAAGGATAAAGAGGAACCCGACAGTGGAACCTGACGAGTAGTATATAGTGCAACCAAAGAGAATAGTAAAACAGGAACCCATGAGAAAAGTCTAAGAAAGGAAAATGAGAGACAGTCAACTGATTTCATAGCATAACTGACCGACATAAACTGAAAGTTAGTTGTGTCTGTGTGTGCATTTGGGTACCTGTTGAAAACAACACAAACACTCAATAGGTCATTGCATTAGTTCAAATGGTTAGATAAAATGTTAGAAACCATTTATATCGGCCTATTGCCTTCTAACTAGAAAGAGTGTAATTAGTTGCATATTTAGCCCTCAGAATATGCTACAAATCAGTGACCAATACTATTCTAGCATGAAGAATTTGAATTAAATTTAAACTAAAAATATGAAAAAGCATGTAATCTAGATTTAAAAGATGAAATGGAAACAATGAACTAGCATGATATAATAGATGAAATGTAAATCTAGGATGAATCTAATAGCATAACAATGTATTTTTGATCTAAGGTGAAGGCTTATTTGCTCTCAAAACAGGCTTCTATTTATAGAAGAATGGGAGAGAGAGAGGGGGGACAAGGTTCATTTATGAATTTGGAGACTCATAAATGAATACGTAAGAGCCATTAATGCCTAAGGCATTAATAAGGCATGGGAGAGACATAGGCTTAAGGTCTTCATATTAATGAAGACATTAATGAAGGCTTTAAAGAAGCAAGGGAGGATGTAAGAGTGTGGCTTGAGAAAATGGACTTTTAAAAAAGTCCAGCTTGAGAAAGTGGACTTTCTCAAGTGGGTTGAGTTGCTAAGTATTCCTTAATGGAATGTGACAACATTAGGAGGTGGGTTAGAGAAGAATTTATGATTAAGATTAGATTAGCATGGGTGAATGGGTTGAGAAGGGTTAGAACCCAGGGTAGAAGTGGTTAAGATAGGTTAGGTTGGGGTTTGAGGGAATATTACTAAATGAAATAAACTTATTTAATTCATTTAGAAATATAGAAATTAATTATTTAAACAATTTAATTGCTTTTTAATAATTAGGGGACTATAGCCATTTTAATTAAATTAAATAGGCTAGGGGAATGGGTTATTTGCAAATGGGTATTTGATTTTGGGATTTATTTAATTCCTTTATAATTAAATACTATAGCCATATTTGATTTTGGTTTGATTTGATTGATCAAAATTGATTTGAATTACATGGCTATAATAGTTAATATAATTTAGTGATAAAAATCACCTAGGACATTAAATTTATTTAAAGAATTATGCCAAGCAATAACAGGGTCATTTGGACATAAATCGAGGGTATGATCACACTTAGGGAAAATAGGGTCCATAGTTGGAACAGACCAAATTCAAGTGGTTACATTTGCCCCTCTTTGAATTGATGTGGGAGCAGCACATTGATTCAAAGAAAGTTTTTGATTTTGACTTCAAAAAGATTGAGAATCCTGTTCTTGGTTGTTGAGCGAAATGTTGATGAGATCAGTCCCACACTTTGATTTAAAAAAAACTGATAGAATTGATTTTGAACTTGGTTTTCATCCAAAGATCAACAAAATATTTTAAAAATATCAATTATGAACTTAGTTATCTTCTAAAAATTGATAATATTGATTCTGAACTTGGTTGTCGTGCAAAAGCCAGTATGAAGCTGCCAGGAGCTTTAAAAATCTTTTAAAATGAGGAAACATAAGATATCCAGCTCATGAGAACCAAAGCTTTCTATCCAATAGATCTGACTTAGTCAAGGAAACTGTTATGCCCCTAGTTTGTTTGATAACGAAGTCATTTTGATGTTGTTTCGAGCAAAAATTTAATTGATGATAGTGTGATCATGCCCCCTCGGGAATGAAATTGAAGGAAAGAAAAAAAATCCCTCTGTGGAAGAGAATAGAACACTTGCAGGAAGTGATAAGGCCAGAAAGAGTGGAGGAGAAGAAGGTGTGTTTAAAAATAAACACATGATTATCAAGTTAATTATGTAAAAATATGAGTGATAATGATGTGTAGATCAAGAGGTATGAGGAAATGTGCAATATTTACCAATGTGGTGAAGAAATGAACCAAATTCGCAATTTTTTGAGACTGTCACAAAATGACATTGTGCTACTGAAAACATCGTAGGCACCTTCGATTTGGTTCCCGATTGAGGAAAAAGAGAACACAAATGATTTGATAGTTGTCTGGGAGGAGTTTTGGAAGCCCTAAATGTCCCAAAAGATCCATATAAGCCTCCAAATTGACCATTTCATTATTCATTTTGACATTTAGCTATAGCCAATTAGAGAGCTCTACAGAGAAAATGGTGGTCCCTGTGAGGAAACATCGATTTGAGATGAGCCGTCGACACCAGCGACCAGCCGACTACCCACCGCCGGTAAGTACCTGATAAACTACCCTATGAAATTTGCATTTTTGAATTTCAAACATTTTTGTGCATTTTATAGCTAGTCAAAGATAGGATCACATCCAGGATTCCGGATCGCATCCTGCAAAATGCGCATTGCATCCAATTTTTCTCGGATCATATCCAGTTTTTGCCAGATTCTGCGTCGCATCTGGGTTTTCCTAGATTGCATCCAGTCCTTTAGGTTTAGTTATGTTTTGAGCTAGATTCCATCAGTAAATTGCATCCTAGATTTCGGGGATCGTACCTTGCATTTAGGATCGCATCCTATTTTTCTAGGATCGCATCCTATATGCGCAATCGCATGCATCTAGTAAAAGACTTATCTTTGCAAATGGCTTTGATCTGTTTGCGTCCTATGAACTTGAAATGATTTAGTAGAGTAGGAATATACCCTTTGTTGTAGATAGAATGCTGATGCTTTACTTTTCTGTCAAAAATTAGGCCCAATTTGAGGTAGTCACCTTTTGAGGAACTTATCTTGGATGATTTCTAGCATTGTCTGGCTAATTATCAGATGATGAGAAAAATATTGTGATCTGATGTGGATTGCGGTCATTGATAGGTTTACCCAAGATCGGGGTAAACTGAGGGTTGTTGATTGCTCTAGCCAAGAGATGGCATTCAGAGCACAACACCTTCCACCTACCAACTGGAGAGATTACCGTGACACCAAAGGACATTTGGAGGATCTTGCATGTGCCCATGGTAGGACATGAGGTTTTATTTGAGTCAAGAGCTGGTGTTGCGATTGGGACTGCTCGGAGGTTCTTTCAGGATGACAACATAGATTGCAGATACATGTCTTGGGACTACATGGTCGATCACTATGATAAACTAGCTGTGTACTTAGTTGGATTGGTAGGTGGCATCCTTATGCCGGACAGAGGACAACATGGTTTCTTGGTGGGCTAGGTCGACATGGTAGAGAAGATGATCATCCACCGCTGATGATTTGCTTGGGGGAGCTACATTTTAGCTCACATATACCGTGAGCTGCATGAGATTATTTACCACCATACCCACAACATGACTGTGGGTATATTGATTCTTCAGGTATGGGCCTGGGAGCACATCCCTGTGACACAGTCGACTAGTGATAGGTAGAGGGCACCAGAGCAGCCCTATGTATATATGTATGTAGGTCTATTATAGCAGCCCCACCTGGGCAAGGTTGAGTATTAGCGTCGATTATTTGATGATATGACAGAGGTTGTGTGGTGACCATACCTAGATTGTGAGGTATGGACATCTTATGCTCGGCAGGTCCCCTTTTTGTGTCAGAGCAGATATCTGATAGGTCGGACTAGGTACATCATAGAGCACTTCCTGATTACCAGGGTTTTGAGATAGTATGGCCAGCGACAGGGTCATACTGAGGATGTGGAAGTATATGCACGGATCAGAGATGAGGTAGCTGATTGGGGAGCCCAGCTGACTTATGATACTGCCACCTAGGACATCCGTGATATGGTAGCTATAGACCGGGACCCTCACCTAGATGTGAAGGATGATAGTGTATCAGATGGATATGCAGCAGAGATGCTTCAGCATCCTTTTCCATGATTTACAGTGCCAGAGGAGATGATTCCTCGTATAGAGGAGCCACTGGATTATGATCCTGAGGATCGACCTGTCAAGGGGAGAGGTGGCAGAGACAGAGCTCCAGGCAGACATGGGGGCCATGATGGCAGTAGAGATAGAGGCAGAGGTAGTAGGCATCCTCCCCCAGATGATAGACATGATGGTGATGATCGGGGGGGAGGTGGTGAGGTAGTAGATACTGGCGGTCTGAGTGGCAGTGGTCAAAGATGGCCGAGATACAGGTTTGTGGCCCCATAGAGAGATCTAGGCCCTTTACTTACTCTTGAGTAGTAGAGACAATAGAGATAGAGAGTGCAGGAGTAGGATCCTAGCAAAGATGGGGACCCTCTATCGAGGTGTGAGCAGGAGAGAGAGGAGCTCAGAGCATAGATCACAGCCTTTGAGGCTAGGGTTACCACTATAGAGGCACTTTTGGTAGATAGGGACAGGCAGCTTGAGTAGCTGATAGCTGAGAGGGAAACACAGGCTCAGACCGCAGTCCATCAGGGACAGAGGGAGACATATTATTAAGCCTTGTATCATGCGGCAGTTCCTGAGGGTTAGAGAGCACCCACTTTTTCACGCATTGCTCAGCAGTCAGAGGGGGCCATGCCGCCTCTAGCAGCTCCTTTCATGCCACCTCCTCCTCCTCCTCCTAATTAGGGAGTGGGGGTGGGTCATTTTTGAGATTTATACATGTATATCTGGATCTTGTTGAGATCCCCTTTTTGTACATTACATTGATTCACATATATATATCTGATTCATGCTTTTTGGCATACTGATTCTCTTCATGTGTACTGTCAATCTGTATACATCTGATACACTTTATGCTATGATACTCTTTATGCTCACTGATACTCTTTATGTTTTGATTTGTATCATGCTGTTAGCTTTTGGATTCTGACATGTTTCATGTGGTAAATGTATCCATTTTTCTTTTCATAGCTGTGGTAAATGTATCTTTTGCACATGTGATGATATCTGGATCTCATGATGATTTAGTTATAATTGACAACATCATTTTTTTATAATGTGGATGTGATGAATATATTACTGATGCAATTAAATGATATCTATGTGAAAATGCAAATGTATGTTTTCTTTGATTTTCCAGTGATGCAAAATATATGTATGGATGCACTTAGGATGTAGAAGTAAAAATGCAATATATGGATGCTTTATTTTTGTATTTTCAGTTTCACTTTTCAAATGTATGCTAAAATGTATGCTATAGATGATATCAGTAATATAAATGATGCAATTTAGTGGTAGAAGAAGATAGAAACCATGTTTTGAGCTTAAATTTCCTTATGTTTGTTATGTTCAGTTGGATAAAATGCATCAGGCAATCTTTAAATGCAGCTGTATGAAGACTCTTAGGACTTTGTCACTGATTTAGCAGATATTGCAACATTTTTATCATCATTGGGAATTTTTGAATTGGATACCATCGAATAGTAAAATCATCACTAATACCCACTGATATTATGATAATATGAATACTATGTTTTATTAAAATGTTAGAAATAGACTTAGGCATCAAGGCATAGAAGCCACGATAACAAAACAGTCACCTTCCTTTTAATATACTAGTTTCTGATTAAGGAAAGATATTGAACCCGCAATGACCTTAAAAATTCATATCCTTGGGTACATTATGATTCGTATACCTTAGTGAGAATCTGGATCAGAAAATAGACAAGGAAATTGTACCAAACTCACCGTAGTTTACACATAACCAAGATCAAGATATATGTAGCTATCCACCCATAGTGGCAGCTCTTACCATAAACATCCAAGTTAGGTGAAATTCATAGGATCATTTGGAACAATCACCATACGCAAAAAATTTAAGAAAACATTATGCCCCCAATCCTTGCGACTCTTTGTCTTTGCACATACGTCATTGAGTAACTAAGAAGACATAACAAATCAGCAATTGTGAATCAATCCAATAAAATTTATAATTACTTAGATGTCCCTAGTTGAAAAAATCGTCAGGACACTAAATAATCATAATCAAACTAATAGCAAACTATGTGTTTAAGTAGTACTTGTTCATTCATCTGTCAAACACAGTAAAGATCGATCAATCATAAAATCAAAATATAAGCAATATGGTGTTCCATGTCTATGCCTTGATAGGATGATTCATTCATGTTTTTGATCCAAAATAGCTGTGTGGGAATGCTATGAATGTCATGTCATGTCCCATGTTGTTAAAAGACACCTTTGTTTGAGTAAGTGACATTGTTTTGTATGTATTGAGAAACATCGTGTGTGTGAGCCAAACCATCCTAGAGAAACCTAGCAACCGCGACCAATTATGCTAACAAATATGCCCCCAGTGCAGAATGACCTATTCCTAAGATGTAAAGACAGAAAAATCCCAAGCGAGGATAAGATAGTCATGTAGGAAAATGAATTCATTGTATGAGCATAGGCAAAATTATGAAGGCCTAATATCAGTAGTGCATTGATAGATGGAGCGCAGAACACAAGTGATGCTTGATTGCCAGGTTTTCACCACTTGGAAAGATTCTTTTCTTTCTTTTTGCTACCAAGATGCCTACTTTACCAGGTACTTATCAAGGAACTTTTCTCTTTTTCAATTTTTTTGCTATTTTTTATTTTTTGAATATTTTTGTAGTATCAAGGTGCCTGTTTACCAGGTTTTCACCAAAGATACCCATTTGAAAGAACCTTTTCCACTATTTTTGGATTTCTTTAGGATCAATTTTCTGAATGTTTTTGGTATTTTGAAGAACTTTTTGCTGTACAGGCTCTGCTAGCCAAACATTAAGCGTAGAATCACTTTAAATGTAGAGTGTTGATAGGATTTGCAAGAATGTCTCCCTCAAGTGTAGCTAATTGATAAGCTCCAGTCCCAAAAGTAGCAGTGATAACATAAGGTCCCAACAAATTAGGTTCAAATTTCCCTTTCTGCTCTCTGTTAGGCTAGTTCTTAGGATTCTCTTTTAGGACAAGGTCCCCCACTTCAAACTTGTGTGGTTTAACCTTCTTGTTTTGACCTTTGGACATTCTTTCTTGGTATACTTTGAGGTGATCAAATGCTTGCTGTCTGCGCTCATCCAGTAGGTCTAGAGAATTTATCCGATCAATGCGGTACTGTTCATCAGTAACTAGTCCTCATAGAGATATCTGCAAAGATGGGATTTCAACCTCAATGGGTAGTACTACCTCAGCACCATAGACTAGAGAAAATGGCATGGCTCCAGTTGGTGTTCTGATGCTTGTTCTGTAGGCCCATAGTGCCAGATTTAGTTGTAAATGCCAGTCTCTGCCAGAATTGCTTCACAGTTCTATGTAGGATTTTGAGAATGTTTTTGTTTGATGCCTCAGCCTATCCATTACCTTGAGGATAATAGACTGAAGAGCAATGTTGAGTAATATGGAACTGTTCATAGAGGTCATCAATGTCTTGGTTTTTAAATTGGCCCCCATTGTCTGTTACAATTGAAGAGGGTATCCCATATCTACAAATAATCTAGTTTAAAATGAACATAGCCACCTATTTTCCAGTGGCTTTGATTAACGGTACTGCCTCGACCCAATTTTTGAAATACTTAGTGGCCGTAATGATGAACTTGTGTCCATTTGAAGAATTGGGATATATCTGTCCAACCAAGTCAAAGGCCCATTGCTGGAATGGCCAATGTGCTATAAAAGGTATCAGTTCTCTGGTAGGAGCATGGATGAGGTTTCCATGTGTTTGGCATTTAAGAAATGCTTTGGAAAATTGAATAGCATCTTTCTCCATTGTAGGCCAATAATATCCTACTCTAAGTAGCTTCTTAGCTAATGAAAAGCCATTCGAGTGTGATCCACATACACCTACATGGACATCTTTTAAAGATAGATCAGACTCTTCTAGTTCTAAACACTGAAGAAGTGTACTTCCGAGACTACGTCGATATAGGTTATTATTTATGAGGACGTAACATGATGTTGTCCTAATCAGGGATCATTTCTTGTTTCTAGATAGATTGGTGGGAATAGTTTGGTCTGAAAGATAGGCAATAATACTGGCATATCGGGATGGATCATGATTATTTAAGGCACAGATTACCTGGTTTTTTGGATTGGCGAAGGCCAGATGGGATATTTCTTCCACCAAGAAGTCATAGCGGAATTGATGCTCCTCTAACTGTAACATGGAAGCGAAGGTAGCCATAGCATCTGTAGGTTTATTCTCTGATCTTGGTATCTACTGAAAGGTGATGAAGACAAAGTATTTCTTCAGATCATCAATGAGTTGTTTGTAGGGCATCAATTTCTCATCTCTTGTTTGATATTCCCCATTGAATTGATTGATAACTAGTTGAGAGTCCCCATATATGTGTATCTTGATGATCTTCCATTCTATGGTGAGCTTTAGACGATTGACCAACGCTTCATATTCTGAGATATTTTTGGTGCATGGAAATATTAATTTGTAAGATTTGGGAATCTTATATCCTTATGGAGTAATCAAGAGAACACCGGCTCCAAATACTTGTTGAGTAAATGACCCATCAAAGTACATCTTCCATGAATGTTCGGTGAGATGCATGATTATTTCATTAGGAAATTCAATTAGCAATGGTGTATCATCCTGGAGTGGTGAATCGGCCAGTTGAGCAGCAAGCACCTGTCCTTTGATAGCCCTCTGTTCAACATACTCGATGTCAAACTCACTTAGAATGAGGACCCATTTTTCCAAATGGCCTGTTAATGTTGTTCTGCTTAAAAGATACTTTAGAGGATCGATCTTAGCTATGAGCTTGACTGTGTGTGAGATCATGTAGTGTCTTAATTTCTGTGATGCAAAGACAATTGCTAATCATGCTTTCTCAATAAGGCTATAATTGAGCTCATAAGTGACTAGAGTTCAACTAATGTAGTAGATAGCTCACTCTTTCTTTGTTTCATCCTCTTGTGCCAGTAATACTCCTAGTGATGTAGTTGTAGCTTAAATATATAGGAGCAAAGGTTTCCCATGAATAGGTGCCATAAGAATAGGTGGTGAAGCCAAGTAGGCCTTTAATTCTCTGAAGTTGGTTTCACAATGTTCATCCCAGTTGAAGGTAACCCCTTTATGTAGTAGCTTAGTAAAGGGTTGTGCCTTATCTGCAAGTTGGGACATGAACCTCCTGATAGACTGGAGTCTCCCTTGTAGTTTCCTCATTTGACTGATATTGCGTGGAGGAGTCATTTCTAGAATAGCTTTTACTTTTTCCAGATCTACCTCGATTCCCTTAGCTGATACTATGAATCCTAGGAGTTTACCTGATTGAACCCCAAAGGCACATTTCTTTGGATTGAGCCTGAGTTGGAATTGTTCCATTCGATCCAATATTTTTCCTAAATCTGCAATATGAGTACCTCTTTCTTTGGATTTAGCCAGTGTGTCATCGACATAGCCTTCCATGTTTTTGTGCATCATGTCATGGAATATGGTTTTCATAGCTCTTTGATATGTTTCTTCGACATTCTTTAGTGCAAATGGCATGACGTTCTAGAAAAATGTGCCCCATGCACATGTGAATGCAATTTTCTCTTGATCCTTAGGGGCGATCTTGATTTGATTATAACCTGAGAATCCATCCATTAAGGAATACATCTGGTAGTCAGCTATAAGGTCTATAATCATATCAATATTTGGTAGAGGTAAATCATCCTTCAAACATGCTTTGTTGAGGTCTCTGAAGTCTGTGCAGATCCTAATAGATTTATCAGTTTTAGAAACAGGGACCACATTGGAGATCCAAGCTACATAGGCAATGACCCGAATGAATCCATCTTTTAAAAACTTTTCTAATTCTACTTTCACTAGTAATGCAACATGAGGATGCATTTTCCTAAGTTTTTGTTTCACGGGCTTGATCCCAGGAGCTATAGATAAGTGATGCATAATGAGATTGGGATCTAGTCCTGGCATATCAGTGTAGGACAAGGCAAAGTTGATCTTTTTCTCCTTCAGGAATTCTGTGAATTGTACCTTTTCTTCTTCTAATAGGGATTGTGCTAGATGACCTATCTGAGGATCTTCAAGAGTGCCCAAGTTCACTGGCTGTGTTGGTTCAATTAATACCAAAGATCTTTCCTGAAAGTGTTTAGGGAGGATATCAAGAGTCTCATCCTTAGGCACCTCTGAGAGGTTTTCACCATTGGATACATCATTTTTCTTTACTATTTTGGGATCTAATACTGCCACAGAGTGGTTTTCACCATCAGTATACTTTTTCTTTTTATTTTTCAATTTGTGACAAAGAAACTTGATATCCTCCCGTGACATGTTCTTGCTCCTTACATTGGTGGAAGAAGGGTGAGGTTCACAAGCATTAAGGTAAAAAGCAAAGGAGTAGTCATTGGAAAATGTGAGCATAGGTGTAGGATCTGTTTCAGTCCAATCAATGAGGTCTAGAAGTACCAATTTTAGGGAGTTAGATTCTGAGAAGGACAGCATTGTGTTAGCATCAAAACTGCTAACTGACATGACATGGTCTGTTAAGTTAATATCTTCAATGTTTAGGTCAATAAGAGAAAGATCATTGTTAAAAGGGTCGTTGTCAGTTATATATGGATTGAACTCTAGTGAATCATTAGTAGATAACTCATTGTTATCTCTTTGTAAAAGGAGGCTTCTTTCTTGTAGCCTATGAAATTCTAGTAGAGTTATGTATTCACCAGTGTCTTCATCTATGATTGGAGGAAGGAACTCTTCTTCTACTTCAGGAGGATTAGTGTCATTGAAAGGGATGTTAGGTCGCCTACTAGGAGCTGTAGGAGCTACAAACATGTGGATTGTGTCTATCCCAATTTCTTTAGAAGCAGTACATAACCGATCATACTCATAGTCATGAGAGTCTATGACATCATCATCAGATCTACTCAAATATTCAGCAATGTTTATTTGATGGACTCGGTTGGCCACTTGTAGATCAAAGTGAGGTAGATATAGGACATGTGTGATAGTGACCAATTTCCCCCAGTTAGGATGTGAATTCTGTGGCCAAGGTTCCTCTTGAGTGATAGTAGCTACAGTGTCTCCTACCTCTTGAATGGGTGGTTGTTCTAGCAAAGGAGTATGAAGATCCTACGGTACCTCAAAACTAGGTATATAGCATTCTCCTTGATATTCAGGATTCTCTATACACTCGGTTGGCCACTTGTAGATCAAAGTGAGGTAGATCTAGGACATGTGTGATAGTGACCCATTGCCCCCAATTAGGATGTGAATTCTATGGCCAGGGTTCCTCTTGAGTGATAGTAGCTATAGTGTCTCCTACCTCTTGAATGGGTGGTTGTTCTAGTAAAGGAGTATGAAGATCCTATGGTACCTCAAAACTAGGTATATACCATTCTCCTTGATATTCAATATTTTATGTAGCAATCTCTCATAAAGCCATGGGTCTGATACTAATTTCATCTATTTTATCACTCTCTGCTTTAGAAGGTGGACTCTTCTTGGAAGTAGGTTTGTTTGCTTGTGTATTGAAGCCTAATCCTATTTTATCTCTATTGAGGTAGAACTCCATGGGTATAGGTTCAATGATCCCTCGGCCTATGTTATTAAGAGGTCTTTTTCCTTTGTATCCCATTTGTTTGAGGAAATCATATCCCTTTCCATACTATTCTAGGGATATCTTTACATTTTTGACCTTAGAGTCCACTGGTTCTCCTTTGTAAAGCCAATTTAAGACTACCTGCTCTTCTATGTTATCTAAAGAAGACATGGATTCCTTTACCATACCAGTAGCCTTGTGTACTTCTGGTTCCTATACTGCAAGAGGTGTGAATGTTGATGATGGTTTTCCATAGGATCTTGGTGATACTGGCAACTCTGTTAGGCAGGGAGTCAGGTCTAATTTGTATTCTCCCATACCTGTCTCTTGAAGTTTCAATGTTTTGTGAAAGCCCTTCATGACCATGTCTTTGGTAGTTTCAAGAGTAACTGCATCCATATCCTCCTTGTTGTATGGGATCATGCTACCTTCTTTAATATTGTTGCAATTGTAGTTGGCATCTGCAAAAATTGTCACCTCTATTCCATTATGTGGGAATTTGATGCATTGATGATAAGTGGAGGGTACAACCCGCATCTCATGGATTCATGGTCTCCCTAGTAGAATGTTGTAGGCTAGTGGTAGATCCAGAACTTGAAATATAACATCTCTTTCAATTAGTCCAACCTTGATGGGTAGACAAATGATACCTCGGGAGGATATTTCTTCCTCATCATATACTTTGATGGTTATTTTATTTCTAGAGTCAATTGTTCACTCGGAGAGGCCTAGCCTCCTGACAAGATCTAGTGTACAATTATTTAATCTGGTGCCTCCATCTATCTAGACACGTCTAACATGGGATTTATGAATAAGAACTTTGATATGGAGAGGTTGATTGTGCGGATGGGTCAATGACTTGTCATCATCCTTAGAAAAGGAGAGGTAATGTGGTGTTGAGATGTCATTGACCATTTCTTGGAATTTGTCTATATCTATATCCTTTGGGACATTAGCAGCATGTAGAGCTTGTTCTAGGATTTCTCTATGCACAGTGGATATTTTGAGTAACTCAAAGATGGAGATTTTGGCAATAGTTCTTTGTAATTGATCCACCAAGTCATATTTCTCTCCAGGGATGGTGACCACATGTTTTGCTCCTAGTTTAGGAATAGTGATAATAGGAACCTTGGGTGTAGATGTCTATTTTGGAGGTCCCTTGATTGTAACCTGTGCTTGGCTTCGGGTTACAACATTTGTGGAGGATGAGGCTCCTTTGATGCTGACCATGTTGATAGATTCATTTTTAATGTTGAGCATGTTGATCACATTGTCATTCTTGGAATAAGTATAGTGTACCTCATTACCTTTCCCTTTGGATGTTTCTCCTTGATTGTAATTGGGGAATGGTTTATTAAATGTTGTGTGATATTCATTTGTAGTGTGTCCATCCACCTTGATCTTACCCCCTTCAATGAGGTCCTGGATAACATGTTTGAGCTTAAGAAAATTATTTGTCTTGTGTCCCTTATTTTTATGGAAGACACAGTAAGAGTTATCATCCCGCTATCTAGGTTTGACCATTGGTTCCCAAGGTTTAGAATCAGGAATTGTAAGGACTTTGTTATCCACCAATGTTTTTAAGACAGTTTCAAGAGGTTCTCCCAAAGGTGTGAATCTTCTTTGGGGTTTTGAATTCCATGTTCGTCCCTTGTTATTATCATTGTTGGCTTTGGGAATGGGAGGTGTTATTTTAGCCTCCTTGCTTGCTTGCATACCATTGGTAAGATTGAATGCTTCATTTTTAGAATTAATTTTGGATTCATCAACCACTCCGTTATTGACAACATTTTTGTTTTGCTTCCACCATTTAGGCTTGGAGTTGGAGCTACTGCCTTTGTTTTCATTTTGAAGGGTGATCTCCCCCTTTTTTACCATGACCTCTTCAATATGGAGAGCGTTCTTAATCATCCTATCGAAGCTAGGAGAATCTTGCATTTGGAGAGCATAGCTTAATTCAGGTATGAGATTATTAACAAAGATCTCCATCTTTTCTGTTTCAGGGATGACTCTTGAATATCATGCAAAGATCTTCCTCCATCTTTGTAGGAAGTGAGTAAAGGATTCCCCTATTTTCTACTTGGTGTTACATAAATCCATCATGGTGATGTCATGCTGGATGTTGTAAGAGTAATGCTGAATGAACCATTGCATTAATTCCTCAAATGTTTTGACTTTAGGATTCAATTTTCAAAACCACTCCATGGCATTTCCTCCTAGACTTCCTGGAAATATTCGCATGAGGTAAGTGGGTTCATGCATATACTCAATGCTAAGAGCACAAAATTCTCTCACATGGTCATGTGGATCAGTTTCTCCAGTGTACTTGTCATATTTTGGTCTTGCCACATTAGGAGGAAATGGAACCATTGTGATACTCTTATCGAAAGGAAATGGACAAATGGCGTCCAAAGAGTATTTTGTTTTTGGTTTGTCCTTTCTCTTGTTTGAGGTTTGTGAGCTAAGTTTGCATTTGATTGAGCTATTTAGTAAGGGTGGATATGAGGTTTGGTTCCTAATTTTCTTTGAGATCATTTACATCATAATCCTGGGGTAGTTTGACACCTGTGGATGCTAAATGGAGGAAGTATTTTTCTTTGTCATCTCCAATTATCCATTCTAACAGTTTGTGGACTCTTTTTCTTTGTTTTAGCTTCTCGTATTCATCTTCAAGGATTTCTTCATCACTATCTGACCTAAATAGATTACGTTCAAACCTGGGTCTTTCTTCCTCTTTCGTGCCTACGGATTGTGCTTGTTTTCCATCATCATAGCCCTCAAAGCCCTTACTCCAATCGTTACTATTGCTACCCATTTGAGGTGGATCAAGATCAAATAAGGAATTGCGAGAAGTTTCTCCTTGAAAGTGTGATATTTTAGGAGGCACTTTTGATCCTTTGGTTGTGTACTTGTTGCATCTCGTGTTAACCATGAAGTTTGTTTCTCAACTTTGTCAACATTTCCCAATAGTACTAGCAAGGATTTCAGATCATTCAAGTGGGTGTGTCTAGGTAGAAGTCACTATTTGTTTGTTTGGTGGATGTAAATGATTCTAGCGTCAGAGGGTTAGAATGCCCTGATAGTGAGCTGGGAACCAAGTTGTTGATAGAGAATGGGTAGACCACACGTATTGAACCAATGATGAAAGACTGACTGAGCATGCAAGGTAGACATTTTGAAAGTATTTGAAAATAATAGCAGGGAGACCGGAAGAGACAACAGGGACCAGCTAAAGAGAAAAAAGGGTACCTAGAACAAGTGAGACCTTTTAGGAAAAGCTGCTAGAAATGCCTACTACCCAAGATGCGAGCTCCCAGATACAAGCCTCTGATGACACCAGATATGATCCTAAAACCTGGATGCGATCCTAGAAAATTGGATGCGACTTGTTGCTTGACCAAATGCGATCTAATGCACCAAATACGATCCTAAATATAGGATACGACTCAGAAAATCCTGGATGTGATTTTATGATGGACTTGTCAGTTTTAGTCAATTTTGAAAATTTGCATTTTGAGGAACGTGAAATTTTTTGTCTCTAAATTGCATTAAGAGGTATTTGTCGGGCGTGAAAAACACTTGTACTCTAGGGCATGAAATTTATTGATTATTTTGCGAGGAGCTTTATCTTTTTAGTGATCTTTCTGACACGTCAAACAATTTTTCTTTGTTAAAAAGGAGTGAATCAAACACACATCTTTTCCTATTCTCTAGGTGGAGGATGAAAATCATTTTCTCGTTGACTTAGGAACACACTCAAATGCTAATCAGAATATAGCCATCACCAAGCATGTAATGGATCCAGTCATGATGCTGTATTAGCTGAATCCAAATGCAAGTGAGGGCACGATATAATGAGTGTCTTGGGGCAATTACTTTTTGCCTTGCACAAAGATTATCACCCTTTCGAGGATGAATCAAGAATTATTTCAATTGAATGTGTTGTAGATTATTGGGCAATCCGTTCAAAACTGTCCCCCATAGAATTACACAGGGAAAAATTTAGGCGTATAGCCCTATGAGTACCTAAATATATATAGTCTCGCAAGAAAGATTGAAACAGCTCCACTCTATATATAGCCCGATATGTCCAAGGAATGATGTCAAAATTCCAAGA
Organism: Thuja plicata; assembly: GCA_018584345.1. Lineage (NCBI taxonomy): Eukaryota > Viridiplantae > Streptophyta > Pinopsida > Cupressales > Cupressaceae > Thuja > Thuja plicata. The sequence continues at coordinate 638,065 of MU223272.1, forward strand.
ACAAAATCAGTTCCATCTTCTGAGGCTTTGGCCTACAAGGAAGCAACTATTTATAGTGAGTTGGAAGGGTCGGCGTAAGACCTGCCCTCACTTGGGTCATTCTTGGGAGATTTTTTCCTCAACCGGAAGGCCCTCTACTGTTAAAAAGATTCGTAACTAGGATTGGCGAGCTTAGGAGTTCTAGATTTCCGATTCTTCAAAAGAAGAAGAGCATACTCTCCTATTCCATGTCATTTTCTCCTCAAACACTCAAAACAAAAATTCTTTCCCTCAAGCCATGTTGAGCTTGATTTAAGTGTTCCTATTTTAATGAAAACAGGATGCTTGAAAGGGAAATTTTCCTTGTTCAATTAACCACAAAGATTTAGTGAGTTTGTGTTGTTCAATTTCTGATCCAAAAGAAATTAAACGATGTGTTTGTTCATTGAGCCCACATATTTAGTGCTTTTTTTTTTGTTTAATTACTTTTCCAAATGAATTAAACAGTTTTGTTTGTGGTTTAGTTACTCCCAATTTCATCACAAATGATAAGACAACATCCAATTTTCTGATTTTTCTTAAGAGGAAAAGAGCATAATATCTAGTTGTTTATCAAGTGGGAAAAAATAGTTTTAAGTTGTGAAAATAGGGAAATAGAAGTCAAGATGGAAGGGGTTTGGTAACCTGTGAAAATCACATTAGTATTTTGCTAATCCAACTCCATGAAACCTGTCAAAAGGTACCTGAAAACACTTGTTAGGCTGCAAAACATAGAAAACTCAATTTGTTAAACTTGTTAGGATTAGATAAATCAAATGGGCAAGCTTCAAAACCAGATGTGATCCTAAATTATTACCAGATGCGATGTAGTATCCAGGATGCGATCTTATTCTCTGGATACAAGCCTTTGCTGACCAAATGCGATTGAGAACTAGATACGATCTAGGAAATCATGGATGTGATTCAGAAATTATGCGGTGTGATGGCGTATCCGCGATGCGAGCCTACAATATTATTTGCGATTCTGTGTCTGATTCCTGAGTCTGCAAATTGCCAAAAAAGAATTAGAAGACGAGGCTAAAATGAAAATCAAGCCCCACGGTGGGTGCCAGAAATGTGTGTGTGTATTTGGGTACCTGTTGAAAACAACACAAACACTCAATAGGTCATTGCATTAGTTCAAATGGTTAGATGAAATGTTAGAAACCACAAATATCGGCCTATTGCCTTCTAACTAGAAAGAGTGTAATTAGTTGCATATTTAGCCCTCAGAATATGCTACAAATCAGTGACCAATACTATTCTAGCATGAAGGATTTGAATTAAATTTAAACTTAAAATATGAAAAAGCATGTAATCTAGCTTTAAAAGATGAAATGGAAACAATGAACTAGCATAATATAATAGATGAAATGTAAATCTAGGATGAATCTAACAGCATAACAATGTATTTTTGATCTAAGCTGAAGGCTTATTTTCTTTCAAAACAGGCTTATATTTATAGCAGAATGGGAGAGAGAGAGAGAGGGGGGACAAGGTTCATTTATGAATTTGGAGACTCATAAATGAATACGTAAGAGCCATTAATGCCTAAGGCATTAATAAGGCATGGGAGAGACATAGGCTTAAGGTCTTCATATTAATGAAGGCTTTAAAGAAGCAAGGGAGGATGTAAGAGAGTGTCTTGAGAAAATGGACTTTTAAGAAAGTCCAGCTTGAGAAAGTGGACTTTCTCAAGTGGGTTGAGTTGCTAAGTATTCCTTAATAGAATGTGACAACATTAGGAGGTGGGTTAGAGAAGAATTTAGGATTAAGACTAGATTATCATGGGTGAATGGGTTGAGAAGGGTTAGAACCTAGGGTAGAAGTGGTTAAGATAGGTTAGGTTGGGGTTTGAGGGAATATTAATAAATGAAATAAACTTATTTAATTCATTTAGAAATATAGGAATT
>MU223272.1:641827-661752 GCA_018584345.1 Thuja plicata
TGTTATTCTCATAAATGGTAAATAGGTTAGTAAATTCTATTACCATAGTTAAATAAGTTAGTAAATTATTTTTAAGACTATATTATGTATTTTTGACACCCTTAAATTTAGGGAACATAAGATTATAATTTTGTTTAAAATTTATTTCTCCCTTTACGGGAATGGTTTTGCAAACCATCTCATTAACTATTAACGGATGGATAGTTGAGATGGTTGCATTGGTTGGATTACCTGTGCAACCACCATCTCCATTCTATTTACAGGAAGACTTTCCTGTGTGAGAGGGTGTTGAATAGAAGTTCGTTTTGAGAGGATACAATAATAGGATTTCAGGAAAATTGTTGGTCTTTGGTATCAGAGCACTAAGTTGCTACACTGGGGCCCTGGAAATTAGGCCCATGCTTCTTAAATAGTTATTATTCATCTTAGGAATCTAGATGGTTTTTAAATGGAAAATTGAAATGAAAGTACTTAGGTATTTCTTAATACAGAATCTTAAAATGATATGATGTAGTTTGCTTAAAAAAGAACATCAAATTGTTAGCACACTAGATGGACTTAAATTAATGGTGCATTAAGTTAGAAGGGAACTTTGGGAAGAATCTAAGTTTAAAGTTTTGCTCTCATAACTCTTTTAAAAGTTCAAAAATTTTCATGAATTTTTACTTAGGTTTTCTTTTTCAAAGAGAATCTCTGTTCTTTTCCACAGTTCCCTTGCGGGGCATGACATATTATTCAATCACATTAGGTGATATAATTATTCATGTAATCTTAAATGGTTCTCTAATCAGTAATAGGAGATTTCATACACCAGGTCAAATTGTAATTTTCTTACATTCTAACAAGTGAAGCAAAGCATAAAAATCCTTTCAAGGAAGGTGGATTTAACCATCAAATTGTAAATATCTTAACCGGGAGCACACTCAATAGTGTTGCAAAAGATCTTAACATAGTATAATTTAATAGGTCTCCAAAAATACTCCTAACAGGTTAGATAATCAAAAGTGATTAAATTGTAAGCCTTAACTAGCCCCTTCCAATCTGCAGATAGTGAAGAATTTGTGAGTGCCATCCCCACCGCACTTTTTACTTCCTAAAAGGAGTTTTCTGCGATATCATATCTTTTGTTATTTTTCAATTAATTTCATGAATTTTTATATGAATGTTCACATGTATGGTTAAGTTTATGAATTGATATATCTTACATTAAGATAGTATAGAACAAATGGTTGGATAAACATATGATAACTTAAAGGATAAAGGTTAAAAGATACAAAAGTTTTTAGAGGTACTGATTCACCCCTCCCCTCTCAGTACACACTTCCCATTAATTCTAACACAACCTACCATGCTCAAACTGATGGTTAGACTAAAGTTCTCAATAGATCACTTGGTAACCTTTTGAGATGTCTCACAAAATATTATGGACAATCATGGGATGTTGTGTTACCATAGGGAGAATATGCATTCAATGATTCAATAAACATGTCCACATTAAATAATCCTTTTTAAATCATATATGGGATGCACCCTAGAGGAATCATGGTGCTTGGAGACATGCCTAATGAGGAAAAGGTCCATGTAGAAGGTGAAAAGTTAGAATAATTGATTAGATAGGTGCATGAATAAGTGAAACTTGCACTTCAATAGAATACTGAGAAGTATAAACATGTAGATCAAAAAAGAAGACAAATTCATTTTCAGATTGGAGAAAAAGTCTGGGCATATCTTCAAAAGGGAACACTGCCTAAGGGTGCACACTCAAAGTCACAAATGAGGAAAATTGGTCCATTCACCATTATTAACAAGTTCGGTGAAAATGCATAACAAATCACCCTACCACCTACAATTTATATTCCTCCTATTTTAAAATCTTTGATCTTACTCTCTACAAAGGTGATGTAGATACTAATGGTTCTTTGCAGGAACAAGAATAGGTGGAGAAGCTCAAATATTTACCTCCTACTGAGCCCATGCAATTGGAGAATATTCTTGATACAAAGGTAATCAAACAAAAAATAAGACATACTTATAGATAGTACTAGGTGAAGTGGAAAGGGTTACCTAATGTTGATGCCAGTTGGATGGATGAAAAGGCTATTGCACAATAAGGAACCACATTAGACACACTCCTCTCAAGTGGAAATTGAGATTTTCTCACTAGGGTAGTATGGTACATGAGCACCTAGGATCTCAAAGTATAGCCTTGGAATGCCCTGGGGGTATTGAAGAAGGAAAAAAATAGTCATAGTTGTTTTGAGGTCCTTGGGACCCTTACCTTGTAATGAGGAACACTTTGTAAGACTGGTAGCCACAAGGTGTCATTATAAACCTTGGGGGTCAAACTCACTCAATGATCCAAAAAATGGTTTTTAAGTTAATTTTATGTTTCTAAGATGGGTTTTGGAATATCTAATCCATTTAGGGTCCTAATTGGTCCTAGGGAGAAAATTGGAGCAACTTTGCAAATAAAGTTGTAAAAGTTGCAAAAGTTGCTTGAAAACTTTGTGCAACTTTGTCATAACCACCCCTAAACAACTCCATGCTTTGAAATTTAGGTTTGGAAATTTTGGGGTTTATATGTACAAAAATTTAGAACATAAAATATTGATCATGTTATACACAAGTTGGGGGCAAGATTTTATTAAATAAACTCTATTTTTCTAGTAATTTCCTGTTGTTCCATACATTATGACCATCTCTATATTTGATTGTTATTGAAATTTTTCATTTTTGTTTATAGAAGGTGTTAGGTCTATAATTCCTTTGGTTTGAGTGGATTTTGTGGTGTTATACGGGAGAAATCTTTGGTTCAATCAAGACTGGTCTGTAAACCCTCGTTTCACCAGGGTGTTACAAAGATGTACCTCTAACTTTGCCAATCCAACATGGGATTCACATGTACCTTGGTGAAATGAAATTAGGGGGAGTGTACATTATGATTCTAGAAGGGAAGATCAAGAGGAGTCTTTTAGGTCACTTTTCCACCAATCCCTAGGCTGACCATGTCTATGTGCTCGATGATAGTTAATTGCAAACTAGTGCACAAAGACTTTTAGGGAGTGGATAGGTTTGATTTAATGTTGGAATGGGTGTTCCTATTTATGTGCATACCTAGTCCATGTGTTGGATTGGTTTTATCAATCCATCTTTGAATACTTGTTTTGAAGACTTGACCTAATTAGCCATTTTAGGCCTTTGTACTTTGTTTGAATTTAGTAGTGCAGTGAAGGCATTGGAGTCTAAGATTTTAGTGTCAGAAACATCTTGCAAAAGGGTATTCAGAATAATAATTTGTTTAGTAGGTTCTTTGGGAGAAATAAGAGTTGTCTCAAAAAAACTCTGTGCATAGGGCTACTAGGAAAGCTTGTCCAACAAGGCCTAGTGGAGTAGTTTGATCTTTGGCGTCAATAGGGGTTTGTAGAAAACCTTGGTGGTTCCTAAATTAATTTTTTGGGGTAAGTAGAACCCTGATCCATTCCCTATGATGGTTTTTGGAATAATGGTGCACTTGCATGTATTCAAAGGAAGTTCTTGAGGAAGACTTGTGGATTGAATTTGGGAGCATGCTTGGTTGATGTATTCAGCAAGTTGAAGGAGATGTTCTAGTGAAAAAATGGAGGTTGTTAAACACTAGAGAATAATTTTAGTGTTTTTTTTTGAGTGAAGAAGTGAAATAAATTCAAATTTATGGTTGGGCCTATTTGCCAACCTACCTTGCCGACCTATGCATTAAGTGGTATCAGAGCGTATGGAGAATATTTTTGGAAATTTTTTTGTACATGTTAGAAGAATAGACAAAGAGTGAGGCTCCAAATATGCCTTCTAAGTTGACCAATACAAAACTTTCCAAGATAGTGCAAGATCAAGGGGTAGAGAATAGGTGGTTGAAAGAAGAGATGGAGAAGTTAAAGGGTATGATGAAGGACGTGTTGAAGACCTATGAAGTGGAAGAAGAAGGGGATGAAGAGGAATATATCATTGAGAAGGAAGAAGAGGAGATTACTACAGACTAGAGTCCCTTCATACAAGCCCTCAAATTCATGGGAGGAAGAGCCATGGAAGGAAAGTATGATTTACCCACCTTTGGAGGAAGAATGGATACTGATATGATGATGGAATGAATAGAGTCCTTAGAGAATTACTTTGAATATGAGGGTACACCTGAGAGTCATAAGGTGAGGATAACTAAGTCCAAGTTGAAGGGGGTAGCCCTCACCTGGTAGAAATTTTATCAAATAGAAAGAAAAAAGTAAGGAAGGAAAATAATTGCTTCATGGTAGAATATAGTTTCCAAAGTGAAGGATACATATATGTCCGCAGACTATGAATTCCAATTGCACAAGAAGAGACACAATCTTAGACAAAAGGAGATTGATATGAATACCTACATTGAATAATTTCATAGGTTATGTCTAAGGTCAAAAATTGAAGAGAGTGAATGTGTGAAGGTAGCAAGATATCTCAACGACCTTAGGATGAACATTCAAGAAGAGTTGAATCTACTCTGTCCTTATATAGTCAATAGATTCTACCAATTAGAATTAAAAGGAGAGGAGAAGGTCAAAAGGAGACAAGATAAAAATAATAGAGGAGGAAGAAATGGTAGAGGTAGAGGGATGAAAAATAGAAGAGGACAAAATTTCAAACCAAAAGGAGTATATAGTCAAGGAGACTCTCAAGGAGAGTAGTTCTAGAGGAAAATTAAGAGGAAGAAGGTCAAACAATATTCGAATATTTGGAGGGAGGAATGGAGGTCCCTTAAGGTTGTAATCACATAAAAGTTGTCATCTAAACCCTAGACCCCCAATCACAATAGTTAATCAAGAAACCCTAATCTTGATAAATGCCAAGTACTAAATAAAATAGGCAATTCCTCAATCTATCAAATTTGAACTGATCTGACCTAAACCCTAGGTCCTAATCGATCATCTTAGTTGATTTATTAATTAATTCCTAAAAAAACAATACATTGGTAAATAAAACTTAAGTTAATTATTTAATTGCTATTCTAATATATTAATTAAATAAAATTCAAAATTTGTCAATAAAATCTAAAAGGGAATTAAATTAATTAATAAAAACAAATATGCATTTAAAATCATTTAAATTATTAAAAATGCATATGAAATCATCAAAACCAGTTAACTAATTATCAAATTGAAAATAATTGATTTCCACTTAGTTAACTGATTCTCCACTATTTATCATTTTGGAAACAAAGCTATTAACTAAAAATGATTTTGGAAGTTTCCAAAATAACTGATCAGTCAGTTTAGTCAACTGACTCTTTCAACCAATCATCATCTTTGCACATGAATTGTGCTTCCTCAAATCTAATCTGATCCACTGATTTCCTCTAATCTCGACTGTTAATTTGGGAGAGATTTTCTATAAAAGAGAAGCTCATTTCCTTCACAAAGATCCCTAGGTTTTGTTATCATTATTATACTATTTTTAGCATTCAAGAATTTAGCATTTCATAACCTTTTCTGATTAATTATTGTTACTACTTTGAAGCATACAAACTATAATCTTATAGAAAGTTTGATTTGAGTTTTTAAAATCAATCATCATATTTCATTTGGTGCTTTAAAATTAATCTAATTAGCTTGGATGAACAACAAACTACATTTGCATTTAGATTAATCAATCATTTTAGTTTCATCATTTAGCTTTCTTTTGCAATCCATCATTTAGGATATTAGTGTAGTCACTAGACTTGGCGATGACCTAAGAGAAAAGTCTATACTCCTGCCTATTAGAAGGGAATGAGCCAATGTTGGTTAGCCTCGATCATTTTGGTATTCTGATTTTGTTATTTTCTAACCTGCTAACCCCGTAATGACTCATTGAAGTGTGTGTGTTTACATCTGTAGGAATGAAGAACCAAATTCATGCATATATTTCTAGCACCCACTATGGGCCTCGAACCTCTTTTTCAGCCAAATCTTACCCACATCTCCTCTTAAGCCAAATCTGACCCCACCATCATGTCTGGATCATCATTTTGGTTCGAAACAACTATAAACCTGCCTATACCTGTGAAAACTTGAATCTATGGAAAATATTTTGCCCAAGCAGGCCGTAGGGCCTTCTACACATAGATCGAGGCAAATTTTCCTTGCACTCAGACTGAGGTAGATTTATGTTGAAATTAATTTTTTAGGGTTTTGGCCTAATCCTCTATTATTTTCTGCACTAAATCCAAGCAATTTCTACATTTCCATCCAACGAAGTCAAAGCCCATGCCAAACCCTTTATTCTATTTAAAATATTAAACTGTTGTATAGAAACAAATAAAATCACCTTCATGGGGTTAATGTAGGATTAAAAAATCACAACCCCACTCCTTGCACTACACTTCTAACCCCACTACCCTCCCTTCACTTAACTCTCCCTACTTTGTACATCCCCGCGCCCATCCTCCCTCACTTCGCCCGCTCTCCCTCTGCCTTCCTTGCCTCTTCTTCGCCTCCCCCCATGTTGTCTCCATAACCCCACCCTCCAAATCTCCTCTCACTCCTGTCACTCTTCCCAAATTGCTCCTCTACTCGGCCTTTTCTATGCAACCTCTACACCAGCTGAGCACCACTGCCACCCAACACTCCCTGCCACCCCCCGCCCACTGCTGCACAACCACCTCCATCCTCCAAATGGGCTAATAAAAAATCAACATGTGGCACAAGGCCACATCATATGCCATGTCATCCTTCCACGCCAGCAGACATGAGGTGCCTTCTTTTGCCACACAAAATATTCTGGTATGTTAAATTTGACTTCCATCTGACCGTCATAATCCAGTGTTATTAGCTTTTTGTAACGACCACCAAACCATAAAATTTAACCCTGTGTTTTACCGATGTCAGTTGGGGTTTGGAAATTTTAGCCTTCACCATTGAGCATTTCAAATTTGTAGCCTATCTTAAAACCATCATATGTTGCTCAATTTTGCTCCAAATTGAGTGTAATGTTTTTTGAATTTGGGTAAAATTTGATAAAGATCACTATGGTGAAGTTAGTTTCTGGTTTTGGTTGCTTCATTTATCAAAAATTTAACTTTTTGATCACTATACCTGTCTAATCCTCTATTTTGCAGCTTCCAGAGCCTTGTACGGGCTCATACGGTAACATTTTTGAGTGCTATTTTTTTTTTTGAAAGTTCATGATTTTTCATTTACTTTCTTAATATGCAAATAGTTTTCTGATTTTCTAATTTTCTAATGCTGACCAATCTTTGGCTTTATTGTTCTTGATGCTTAGATTTTGATTATAGCCTAACATTGGTTTGCAAGACGTTGTAAATGAAGAAAAAAATCATAAAATACTAATGAAATTGATGTAGGATGCTTGTCAAAGACTTTGCATGTCTTCCAAAACTATCATGTCTGCATTTTATTGTTAAATAACACTTTAGATTTGGTTCTTAAAAATTATCACTTTGCTAATGTGTTTGAATTTTTTTCTAGATTTATAATCCAAAAGAATTGCATGAACACATTCTCTCCCCTCGCCTTCACAGATCTTGGGTGAAATAGAAATTTATGCAAATATTTTAGCGTGGCTACCTCCCAAGAGCTTTAACAGAGCCAGTGAGAGGGATTGCCCAACCAGGTACAGGCTAAATCCAAGCCCTTCCAAACTAGTATATAAAAATGTCATTATGATTAATCTCATAGTGAACATATGTAAATTTTGATATGCCAACAGAAAATCTCCCTCAGTACCCTCATGGTGCATAAAAACCTATAGAACTTAACTTTTGTAGGCTAGGAGGCCTCCTTAACGGGGTTAATCTGCTACATGTATAGCCACCTGAACGGATACCCTGACTAAAAACTTTTTTCTAGTGACCAAAAGTTCCTCTATCTGTTGGCACAAAAGGTTTGAGACCAACTAAGACATCCCACATTTTCATGGCTCTTAGTAGAGATAACAATTCCTTGGGAAGTGATTACCCTCGGGATTCAAAGCTTGGTGTGCTTGAGAAGTGAGTATATTATAAGGTCGAGTCCATGCCTCTATGCTTCTAAGTTGTCCGTTATAAATAGGCATGGATGAACTTTGGTTCAAGTGGGAATTCAACAGATATTGCCCTGGCTTACCTAGGTTGTGGTGTGTTTTTCTTTTTACAACAACCATTCTTCTTGATGTGTCTGGCGTGAGTGTTTAGTGAAACAAACAACAAACAACAAACAACAACAACAACAATCAAACAATTTGGAAAACTATTCACTTTAGGTACTTGTCTATAATATCTTGTCTAAAACTTCAATGGTCCATCAAAAGCTTGTCAAAACTTTGTCATTCATCAGTCTATCCTGCTACATTTATTCTATTCTGAGGTCTATGCTATCATAACAGTTCTACCAGTTCATATTTGACTATGATTTATTGTCAGTCCAACCTGTCACTATCTTAAAATTTGATGTCATTGTGCTTGTTTGATTCACCATTCCTTTGTTTCAATCTTATTAGTCTTTGTCTATGCTATCCTTATTATGGGTTGTGAGAGCAGGTTAGCTAACCTTGACTCAAGATCAGTCTTTTCTATCTCCTTCTTAGTTGGACATTTATCACTTGGTCTCTTTGGTCTTGGACTTAGTCACTACTTTAGATATCACCACAGTTTTGATCAGGCAAATCAAGTTATTCATGCCTCTACAAACTAGAATTCATTTTAAGGAAATTCATAGGGGAGACAAATAAGGATTCCCATTTGAAGAAAACTCCTTGTTTGGAGAGAATCTTCTTTTTGGGAGAGATCCTCAAACTCCTCCTAGATCACTATCCCTGCAAAATAGGTTACCTAGTCCTAGGATGTCGATAGAAAGACAAAGTCAAGGTAGGTCTCAATAGAGAGACCTCTACAATAGTACCAACAATCACAATAGTCAGCACTCCTCGAGTGCATCATAACCTAATGAGGAAGAGGTTGATGAATGTCTCCATGATAAGAGATTCCTCAAAGTAATGAAAACAATCCTAAATTAGGATAAGGAACAATATTTCCTCGACTTAGTAGAGAAAGGAACTCAAATTCCACCTCACTTCATATTTGAGGATATCATTTCTAGAGAGGAAGAGACTCCCATGACACTCATTTCTAAAAAAATGAAAAGTTTACAAATGGAAATACAAGAAATCAAAAAGGAAAAGGAAAAACCCAACACAAAATTTTCTTTGAACACAAACTATCCTTTTCCTTTTGATAAATATTTGTACTTACCTCTGTTCCCACACAGAGTTGAAATCCCATGATTTGATAAGTACAATGATCACTCTGATCTACAAGATCACATCCAAGAATTCTATGCTCTTTGTACATAATTTATGCCTGATCAGACATATCTTATGCATCTCTTTCCTCAGAGTTTGAGTGGCGAGGCTATGGAGTGGTTCTCAAAGTTACCAAAAAGTATCAAAACTTTTGATGAGCTGATGAATCTATTCATGTAATAGTATTATTACAATATCCAACATCCTGTGATAATGATTGACTTATGCAATATGAAGAAAAACACAAGAGAACCCTTTTTGACCTTTCTTCAGTGATGGAGAAAGTTTTTTTCTAGATATCCATGACTTGTGCCTGAGTCTGAAAAGATGGATATTTTCACTAGTGTTCTGATTCCAGAACTAATTTACCCCCTTCAAATGCAATGTCCACCCTCTTTCAAGAAAATGGTAGAAAATATGATAAAAATAGAAGATGTGCTTGTTAAAAAGGGTGACATTACCCTCTATAAGGAAAACAAGTTTGGTTCCAACTCTGAAAACAAGAATAAATATTAGAACAAAAACAAGCATGTGGTAAATGACAGAGTATTCAATCACTCTACTCCCTAGTCAAAACCAGCAGTCTTCAATCTGAAAAGTGGAGAAAAGGCCCTAAAGGCTGTTGAAAGTACCACTAAATATTCTTCTTCTAAAGAGGTCAACAATTTGTTGAAAGAAAAACCATGGATTAAACACAAATGAGACTTTTGACTCTTTAGGAGAGTCCTACAAATCTGCACTTAAGACTCTACTAGTAAACAAGCTATCACATTGCCATATAAATCCAAACCATATGAGCCAAAGGTCAAACCTAAATGGTGGAAAGACAATTATTTATGTCAATATAATAGAAACAAAGGACATATGACATAAAATTGCATGAGGCTCAAACATGAGATCCAAGATCTCATTGATAATGAAATAATTATGGTTGATAATCACAACAAGAATGATGATCATAAGGCATTCAAAGATCCTTTCCAAAAATATCAAAAGGGGGAAACTTATAAGAAAGGTGCTCAAATAAATCACACTTATTCTAATGATGATAAAAACATCATTAACATGCTTGATACAACTCATTCTAAAGATTGCAATGTCATCATTATCAAAAAGAAAGAGAAAGAGTCTCAATCGACCAATGCAGTGACCCGAGTGCAAGAAAAGGTCACCCTAGGGGGTTCTAGATCTTCCAACCCGTCATCATCTTCCAATAAACCGTCATTATCCAAAACCTGGATACCTCTTAGAAAACAATCTTTTGTGAGTACCTCTAAATTATGACAGTCCAAATAACTAACTTCATCCAATACTGTAGACTATAGCATCATTAAGAAATTTCAGAGAACATTTGCCTAAATTTCAATCTTTGAATTTCTCAAACTCTCTCCATCTCGCCGAGAGGTCCTAGATAAAGTGCTATTAATACAAATGTCCCTAAGGACTTGGATATGGATCAGTTTCAACCTATGGTGGGTCACTTGACCTTGCCACATTACCTATCTTTCTCATAGGAAGATGGAAAATCTTTAAGTCATCCACACAATCTCGCCTTGCATATCAAAGTCATGATCCAAAAACATCATGTCAAACAGGTCTTGATAGACGAAGGCACAAGGTTGAATATATGCACATACAGGTTAATCAAGAAACTAGAATTTTTAGAGAATGGCATTGATCCTAAAAATAAAATCATTTTCAAGGCATATGATGAATGATAAGTCCAAATTATTGCCTATATTTTGTATAATTTTAAATACTCTGTTCTAGTTTTTGACAAAATATTTGAGATCCTAGCCGGTCAAAACTTGTGATAAAGTCCAGATAGAACTGATAAACCATGGGTAGATGTTTTTGACATACTTTGCTAAGATTATACATATAGTGTAGTATTTCATAAAACCATCAGAATATATGTTCTAATATCTGGATATTTAATTTGATTAAGCTTGTTGCATGAATATTTTCGCATCATAACTAACTTGACAGGAGAGAAAGTGGCTGGAGAGTGGTTGACAACATTCAAGGAAGATTGTTGAGGACCAACTATGATGGAGTGATCATTATAGCACCAGAAAACATGACTATTAAAATGGAGCCATTATTCCAGGATGCGGGGATGTAGTGTGCCTATATTCCCTCTGCACTTTATTATGTTGAACTAGTCACCCGAGCTTCATTACCCACACCGCGGGCTATTGCATTTCCATCTTCTTCTCTGACATGTTTTCAGTAAGATAGTTTCTTTTTTGTTTTGTAATAAGTGTTTGATCCTCTATATATAGGGATTGGACCGATAGTTTGAGGGAGATAGAAAATTAGAGAAAGAGGTTTTTGAAAGAAAACTCTTGTATCTTATAACAATCTATTTCAAGTTCCATGTCTTGTTTCTATGTAATGAGTTTTTGAAATACAATGAAATAGTTCTTGGTTTACATTCTATGTTAATAGATTAACAAAAGCCAACCAAGGGGGCCCACTTGGGAGGTGGATTAGGTTATAATAGAATAGATTTCATTTTCAGCATTTCCAGTATTTCAGATAGAAGTTACAATTTCTTCCTACAGCATTGTATCTTGTGAGTGTTCCTGCAACATCTGCAAGAATAGTTATAATGGATGTTCTAGGCTAAAATATAGGTTTAAGTAGAGTTGCAATTTATACCATTCATTTTAGTAAGGAGATAAATGTATTCTTTTCTTGTAGCACTAGTATAGGTTTCTTTTATGCATTTTTACCTTCCTGCAGCATAAGAAGAATGACTCCTTAAGGACCCTAGTGCACATATCGTGCCGACCATTTCAAGTATACGTCCCTGGGTTGACAAGTTAAATGCACCTCATAACGGGAGAGGTAGTCCTTAGATTGAATAAACCATTCCTAAGAAAGGCCTTGAGCATGATTATTCCACACCTATTATGAGGTGGTTCATTTTTGGCACCACTACCGGGGATGGTGTCAAGCTAGGAACATTTTGGAGTCATTTTTTATTCCTAGATTAATTTTTAGATTTGTATCCCTAAAAATTGCTTCACAAGCATGAAGAATTCAATTGCATGCATCGAAGAGAAAAGCGATGAGATGAATATGGAAGATTTCTCCCAGCAGAGCCTGCTAATTTGAACGAGGAAGTTGAAGAAGTTGAGTTACCCTTTGAAGATGCAAGCCCCAACTTTCCTACAACATCTTCCTCCAGAGTAGAACCACTTGATATAAGCGGCTTCTGACTGTTTGCAAAAATCTTGGCCAGCTTTCTAGATAATTCTAGTCCAAATCCACCTATTGTTAACAATCTAGTAGCTAATGCTCCTTTCCACCAACAACACGATAATCAAATACCTCCAGTAATGGCACACCCTACTTTCCCATTTCCTCTTCCAAGCCTTATAAACAATGCTAATCTCAAAAATATACCCACAACTACTCTTCTAAAGTTTTATGGACTTATAATAGACGATCCTAACACTTTCTTGTTTGATTTTGACATACTCTGTCAAAGCTTCGACTATAATACCGATGCCCATAAACTCAAGTTGTTTCCTACAACACTGAAAGAGTCAGCGTTATGATGGTTCATGGGCTTAGGAGCAAATGTAGCAGGTACCTAGGATGAGATGCAGACATTGTTTCTACAAAAATATAAAGATTATTGCAAAGGTAGTGATCCAAAAGGAGATGATATCTTTAGGATGTCTCAAAAGGAAGATGAAACATTGGAAGATTATGTTTCACATTTTTTGTACACAATGCAGAAAAATCCCCAGCATGTACTGACAGAGGATTCACAAAAACTAGTCTTCTTGAGGGGGGTAAATGACAACTGTCTGAAAGCATTAGACTTGATGGCTGGTGGAGACATATCCCAATCCTCTTGGGATGACCTCAAGAAAATCTGTTAAAACTACTCAAGGTCAACTATGAAGAATGGCAGAGGATACTGGCCCACAATCACAAATGGGATTAGTTTGGGCATTTCAAAGCAGGAGATATCTAATTTGCTCATGGATTTCAAGAAAGGTATTATAAATAATGTAGCTACACATCTTGACACAATGATTGTCAAGAAGAAGCATGTAGAAGCTGAATCACAATTGGTTGAGTACTGTCCACACTGCCGCAAACAGAAGAAAGATAGAAAATGTAAGCTGGTAGCAAACTTGGAAAATCAAAATTTTCCAACTGACTACATGAAGATAGAAGGAGACAATGACCAAGTGTTCTTCATTACTCAATGTCGACCATGGGCTTCATGACAAGGTATGCCATAAGATCCTCTACAATTTTCAAATTTTAACAATAATCAGTGGCAAAACCAAAATTATCAGAACACTTCTCAGTACTCTCAACCCCAGTGGCCAAACCCATAGAATAACCATTGGAAAAACTAGCAGAATAACCAATGGCCTAACCAACAAAATAACCAATGGAAAAACCAGCATAATAACCAGTGGCCAAATCAGCAAAATAACCAATGTAAAAACCTGCAAATTAACTAGTGGTCTAATCAACAGAATCAATGGCAACCACTGCAAGGAAATTGGAAACAAACTAATCAATGGAGGGGGCCTCCATAGTGGCCTAACCAAAATTTTGGCTGTCCATAATTACCATCTCCAGTGCAACCACCTACAATAATGCCACCTCCTGCAAAAACTAATGCTAATACAAAGCCAACCCAATTACCTACTCAACCACAGCCAAATCCAAACAACAAATAGTAGAAGCAGCAAACGTACACTACTTACACTCAACAGTGCCCTACTTATTTAGTAGAAATAGTTGATATCCATTTGAGGTCTGGTACCACACTACACAACCTGAATATCCTATTATCACAGATGTTGCAAACACTCCTGCAACACTACTTCCAGAAGCCACACTACCAAATACCAGCCAGCCAATTGATATCCCCAATATAACTACTATTCACACTTCAAATCTACCCTTTCCACATAGACTAAACAAAGAAAAACCTATACCTCAAGAGGAAGAAACATTTGATATTATTGAGCAGCTAAAAAATATGAACATTCAAATCCCTCTGTTCCAAGCTATCAAAAACATACCTCTCTATGGAAATGCTATTAAGGAAGCATGCCTTAAAAAGCTAGGATGGAAGAAGAAAGACCCTCAAATAGTACATGTTGTAGGGAAATTAGCAGGTATCATGTTAGGAAAGGTGATAATACCAAATTATTCAGATCCTGGCAGTCTAGTAGTTGACCTCATAATAAATGGACATACTATGAAGAATGTTCTAGTTGATTTGGGAGCAGCAATAAATGTGATGACTAAAGATACAATGCATAGGCTAAGCATAGAAGGCTTAAGAACAATAGCCACAGTGTTACAAATTGTTGATAGTTCAACTATTACTCCAGAGGGTCTGATAGAAGATGTGATGGTAACCTTAGATTTATGGGAGTATCTTGTTAATTTTCTTATCCTATCACCTAAAGTAAACTTTGTTGGCTATCCTGTAATCTTGGGAAGACCCTGGTTAGCCACCACTGATGCCAAAATTAACTACAGATCAAGTAGTATGACAATTTTAAATGGTCAAGCTATAAGGAAGTTAGCCCTATATCCTCCTGCCCAACCCCAGCTAGACTTGGGAGAACCTATTTGGCCAGACTTAGGAGAAGAGGAGGAAGAGCTGAATTCAGTAGCCCAACTCATGATGTTGTATAGGTAATCCTTTCTAAAGATGCAAGAGGAAGATGACGTGATATAGAGAATTCTTACCAATGAGTGTATTTTGGCTAAAGATGTTTTAGAAAGTTCTATTTTACAGCTATGTACCTATGAAGATTGTATGTCTCCAGCAAACCCTGAAATGATTGATCAATTAATGACAAGTGAAACAGAAAGAATACTAGTGCCTGAAGTGTTAATGACAGAGCTAACAACAATAGTAGAACTGTCCTTTGGTCGTAACCTGCATGTAAACAACAAGCTATCCCAATCACAGTTGGCATTACTAACCAAGCTTCTTAGTCAGCATGAAAAAGCCTTTGCATGGGATTATGGAGATATGGAGGGACTCAACCCAAAAATATACACCCATAGAATCTACATCAGTGATGGAAGCTTGCCACTTCGTCAACCACAAAGGAGAATAAATCTAACAGTAAGAGAAATAGTTAAAATAGAGTTGCCAAAGTTGTTGGATGCTGGATTCATCTATCCAATCTCTGATAGCAAGTGGGTATAACCACTGGTAATTGTACCTAAGAAAGGAGGTAATTGGAGGATATGTGTGGATTATAGAGAATTAAATAATGCCACAAAGAAGGATCACTTTCCTTTACCTTTTATTGACTAGGTCTTGGATAATTTGGTTGGAAAAAAATATTTTTCCTTTCTAGATGGATACAGTGGTTACAATCAGATAAGAATTGCCCTCGAAGATCAAGAAAAGACCACGTTCACATGCCCTTGGGGCACATATTCCTATTCAGTATTGCCATTTGGATTATGCAATGCACCTGCTACCTTTCAGAGAGCTATGATCAACATCTTTGCTGATATATCCCATGATTGCATGGAAATCTACATGGACGACTTCACTATGTTTGGTGTCACATTTGAGGAAGCTCTGAAGAACTTGGAGAAGGTACTAATCAGATGCGAAGAACATAACATGTCTCTCAATAGTGAAAAGTACTTCCTAATGATGTAGGAAGGAGTGGTGTTGGGACATTTTATCTCTGAAGCTGGAATCTAGGTAGACCCTGTGAAGATAGAGGTAATTCTCACACTCCCTATTCCTACTAAGTAAAAAGAAGTCAAATCTTTCCTAGGTCATGCTGGCTATTATAGGAGGTTTATCCAGAACTTTAGTCAAATAGATAATCCTTTGTACAACTTACTTACCAAAGAAGCTAAATTTGCTTGGACAAAAGAATGTGATGAATCCTTCCTACAGCTCAAGTCACTTTTGACAACTGCACCAGTACTTAGGGGTCCTAACTAGAATTTGCCATTTCACATTCATACAGATTCTTCAGACTATGTTGTAGGTGTTGTCTTAGGAAAAAAGATTAAAAACCTTGAAAATGCAATCTATTATATCAGTAAGAGTCTACATGGCCCAGAGTTAAACTATACAGTGACTGAAAAAGAATTGTTAGTAGTAGTATATGCTCTGAACAAATTCTACCACTATGTGACTGGTTATCCTATCTTTGTTCATACTAACCATGCAGAAATTAAGTATCTCATGAACAAACCCACCATCACAGACAGGTTAGCAAGATGGCTCCTTCTTTTGCAGGAATTTGATATAACAATTATTGACAAGCCAATGAAAGAAAACATGGTAGCTGATAATCTATCGAGAATTCATCATGTTGAAGAAGATACCACTTTAATAGATGATGCATTTCCAGATGAACGTTTTTTTCATATTGCTGTCCAGAATCCATGGTATGTAGATATAACTAATTACCTAGCAGCTAATAGAATGTCTACACATTTCTCTTATAAGGATAAGAAGCTGCTTGTAGAGAAAAGCTTCCATTTCTCTTGGATTGATAGCACATTATTTTACACTAGACCTGACCAAGTCATGAGGAGATGTGTGAGAGAAGATGAGACATATGACATTATTCATGCATGTCATAATGAACTATGTGGAGGGCACTTTGCAATAAAAAGAATAGCACAAAATATTTTGACAACTAGCTACTACTGGCCTACACTTCACAAAGATGCAACAAGTTATACAAGGAAGTGTGACAAATTCCAAAGAATGGACTGACCAACAAGATCAGATGAAATGCCCTTAAACCCACAGGTGGTGGTAACACCATTTGATAAATGAGGCATGGACTTTATTGGCCCAATAGACCCTCCATCCAATGGGAATTCATACATTCTGGTATGCACAGATTACCTGACCAAATGGGTCGAAGTCAGAGAAATGAAGCATGAAAGAGATCATAATGTTGTTGAATTTCTGTATGAAGAAATTTTTACTAGATATGGCATGCCAGGAGAACTTGTTACTGATCAAGGTACACAATTCACTTCCAATCTGATAACAAAGCTCATGAAGGAATATAATATCAGACATTGGAAATCAAGCCCCTATCACCCCCAAGCCAATGGACAAGCAGAAGTAACAAATCAGGAAATAGAAGAAATCTTAACAAAGATAGTTCATTTGCATCACCGAGATTGGAGCAGCAGACTATCAGAAGCCATCTGGGTGTATAGAACAACATGGAAGACCACCACAGGGTTCACTCCATTCAAACTGTTATATGGAAAAATAATAATGCTACCGATTAAATTTGAACACAAAACATTAAGAACAGCGTTGGAGTTAAATATTGATCTTCCTATAGCATAGAGAGAGCACTTGTTGCATCTCAATTCTCTGGATGAAATGTGCAAGTTTGCCCTATAGCGCACAGAAATTGTCCAAAAGCAAAGAAAACAGTGGCATGATACCCATATTAAGAGTAAGTAGTTCAAAGTTGGAGATTGGGAATTGTTATATGATTCCAGATTCCAAGAGTTACCAGGCCAGCTACAGACACAATGGCTAGGTCCATATGAAATAAGCCGTCTGTTTACAAATGGAGTAGTATAGTTAACCACAATTGACCCTGTACACTTAAAGCTACTTGTCAATGGACATAGACTAAAGTTGTATCACCAGCCACAGATGAAAGAAGGCTTCCTGTAGCAATTCAACCAGCCAGTTTTAAAGGATCAATAGGCAACACTTCCTACAGTAGAGGGTGTCACCCTTCTTCCTGTAGCACTTCAATAAGAATTCCTTCAAAGCATGACCATAATAAAAAATTTATCTTTACATAAAGTTCAAATTCTTCATTCACTTTCTCCATTCTTCTTTTTCAACCCACTTCATTTCTTAATCTTCCATCCACGCACCTTCCATGTCATCATATTTCTATGCTTTCAATAAAATATCATGTGCTAACGCATGCCGACCGCTGGTGTCGTCATTCCACTCTCACCAATCTTTCCTGGCACGTGCGATGATCAATTAAAACGTACGATCTTTTCAAATTTATTTCCATTTTTAGCGCATGTATTTAGTTGGTTATATCAAATACTGCAATAAATGTATCATTGTCGCCTTAATCTAGTTCCGTACCTTCTGCCATGTCTAACAAGTGAGGACACTTGTCAATATTTCGTAGGGGGCAGGGAAGTGTCATGCCCAAAAGTTGGGCAAAAACACACAATCAAAATTTTTTTTATAACGCACTAAAAAGGACAACAAAACTATCACCAGGGTAACATGTGCACATAAAATGGTGCAAAGGGATAAACAAAACCAGATAGGTTACAAGGAGAGGAATAGCTTTCAGAGCTATCCTAAAGCATGCCTAAAGCTCCAAAATTGATCTACACGCAAACCGAGGCAGCTTGACCAAAATTCAACCAGAGTTGACCAAAAGTCAACTATACTCTGAAATAAGAGAATGGTAAGCACTAGGGTTTTCTAGACCCTAAGGGAGCTCGAACACGCAAAATGAGAACAGTTGACTAAAAGTCAACTAGAGTTGACCAAAAGTCAACCATACTCCAAAATAAGAGAAGGGACATATCTAGGGCCTACTAAGTCCTATAGAGGAAATAGGCATGCAAAATGAGGCAGATGACCAGAAAGTCAACCCATGTTGACCAAAAATTCAACTATCTCCGTAAGACATGAAACTGGAATCTTAGGGTCCAGAAGCTATTGGGAGCACCTGGTTCAAATACGAAGGTGATCGGACTAGGTTTGACCATGGTTGACCAAAAGTTAACCATGCCAAAATTTGGTCGAAGGCTACCAATCTAAACCGTAACCAAAGCGACGGTAAGGGGTTGGTTTGACCCTCTAGTTGATAAAACGTAAATGATTCTATAAAGCTAATCGAATAATTTTAACCAAACAAATAATGTTGAAATTTAAAAGTATGTATTAGCTCATATTAACCCCATTTGAAATTAATCTCCAAAAATTAAAATTTTTCAAACATATGATTAAATAAATTCCAATAAGTAATTTGCTCAAATCTAATCTTAAAACTATAAGTTAAAATGAAATATAAAAGAATGCATAAATATGAGAACTAAAATCAAATCTAAATAATTAAAAACTTCTATGAATCTAAAATTCATTTCTATAAAAAAAAGCGTACATATAAAAAAAACTTTAAATAAATATATAAAACACCTAATCTAAAACTATCCTATTTAAATTAAAAACATATTAAAGCTATTATACCCTTTCATTAATATTACTACCTAAAAATTAAAATATAATTATATATATAACTCAAATCATATATACAAATCTAATCTAAAATACAAACAAATCTAAAATCACCATGCTAATAATATAACAAAACAAATTAAATAAAAAATAGGGTTTTAAACCCTAAACATCCTTATGGCCGACACACTACACAATCGGCGGTAGATTAAGAAACTAGAGGGCAACGCGATCTAAGACCCGACGGGCGGTGGCGTGTCATACCGGGTGGAGGGTGGGCACCGTGGTGGCCGCGCAGTCGGCGACACCACCCGCGGTTTATTTCTCTTTCGAAGGAAGGGAAGAAGGGGGGAGTGCCGGCCAGCGGCGGCTCCACCCCACTGTGTTTATAGTGGGCGGTCCATGT
>MU223272.1:683320-702933 GCA_018584345.1 Thuja plicata
TTCTGATACTCGGCATCCACTACTGTACTCGGCATCGTCATGCTCTCGGTAAGAGTAGAAGCTCAGTCCATACTAGTCCCGAAGTGTAGCTTGGAACTCGGTAGCTGTAGTGACTCGGTAAATACATCGTCACTTAGTAACCACTAGTGACTCGGTAGAAACTGACTTCTCGGTTGTCATCGACTGATGACTCGGTGACTACCATCTGCTCGGTAACTGCTATTCTTCTCATATGCTCGGTGACTGCCTTACTGCTCGGTTTGAACTGTTTGATCGGTGAGCTTTGCTGAATGCTCGGTATAGGCTATGGGCTGAGTGATGAGCTCGGTAAGCATTCAAAACCAAATAAGTGTTTTCATTAAGTGCATTCATTGATGCCAAATGTATCATTATTCCAATAGGGAAATCAGGTAGGAGCTCTGGTGTCTACTCATAATGCAGTTGCCCATGCTCCTTTGGCCCTTGTATGATATCAACACTACCAAACTTGACAGGCTACAGGAAGATCACAGAAGGGAATTTTGGGAAAGAACAAGAGGATTCTACTACTCCTTCAAGAGCCAGAGGCAAGGAAGAACTGAAGTTGGTGACTTTAGGACAATTTATAGAAGGTGCAATGCTTGAGGACAAGCATTTGATTAACCAAGGGGAAGATGATAACGCCAAATTATTGCCTTTATTTTGTATAATTTTAAATACTCTGTTCTAGTTTTTGATAAAATATTTGAGTGCCTAGCCGGTCACAACTTGTGAAAAAGTCCAGATAGAACTGATAAACCATGGGTAGATGTTTTTGACATACTTTGCTAATATTATACATATAGTGCATTATTTCATAAAACCATCAGAATATATGTTCTAATATCTGGATATTTAATTTGATTAAGCTTGTTGCATGAATATTTCTGCATCATGACTAACTTGACAGGAGAGAAAGCGGCTGGAGAGTGGTCAACAACATTCAAAAAAGATTGTTGAGGACCAGCTACGGCGGAGTGATCATTACAGCACTAGAAAACATAGCTGCTATAGTGGAGCCATTATTCTAGGATGCGGGGATGTAGTGTGCCTATATTCCCTCTACACTTTATTATGTTGAACTGGTCACCCGAGCTTCATTACCCACACCGCGGGTTGTTACATTTCCATCTTCTTCTCCGGCATGTTTTCAGAAAGATAGTTTTTTTTCTATTTTGTAATAATTGTTTGATCCTCTATATGTAGGGATTGGACCCATATTTTGAGGGAGATAGAAAATTAGAGAAAGAGGTTTTTGAAAGAAAACTATTGTATCTTATAGCAATCTATTTCAAGTTCCATGTCTTGTTTCTATGTAATGAGTTTTTGAAATACAATGAAGTAGTTCTTGGTTTACATTCTGTGTTAATAGATTAGCAGAAGCCAACCAAGGGGGCCCACTTGGGAGGTGGATTAGGTTACAATAGAATAGATTTCATTTCCATCATTTCCAGTATTTCAGATAGAAGTTACAATTTCTTCCTGGAACATCGTATCTTGTGAGTGTTCCTGCAACATCTACAAGAATAGTTATAATGGATGTTCTAGGCTAAAATATAGGTTTAAGTAGAGTTGCAATTTATACCATTCATTTCAGTAAGGAGATAAATGTATTCTTTTCCTGCAGCACTAGTATAGGTTTCTTTTATGCATTTTTACCTTCTTGCAGCATAAGAAGAATGACTCCTTAAGGAACCTAGTACACATATCATGCCGACCATTTCAAGTACATGTCCCTGGGTTGACAAGTTAAATGAACCTCATAAAGGGAGAGGTAGTCCTTAGATTGAATAAACCATTCCTAAGAAAGGCCTTGAGCATGATTATTCCACACCTATTGTGAGGCGGTTGAATGAACAAGAGAGATATTCTAAAGGTCTTGTAACTTTACCAATCTGAGTGGGTCCTATTGAGAGGGATGTTACCTTCCAAGTTATGGATCTCCCTCTGGCCTATAGTATCCTATTGGGAAGACCCTAAATCCATGAGATGCAGGCAGTGCCATCAACATACCATCAGTGCATCAAGTTCCCATTTAATGGTGTAGAGGTCACTATTCCTGCAGACACTAGCTATGCCTGTAATTCTTTAAAAAAAGCAACAAAAACTCTAGTCCCGCATAATAGTGAGGTGTCCAACTCTAAATCAACCACTAATTTATGAAATAAATGCAAAAGAAGTTGAATATAAAGGACATTGTTATGGGTGGCTACATAGTGGAACCCGTACTATCAATCACATCTCCTCCCACATCACCTAGGTCTTATGGGAGACCTTCGGAAGAGATGAAACCAACAACATCCCAAGAAATCTATGATGATACATTTTTTAAAGCCAACATACCATTAGAAGATGAAAAAGAAGAACAAGCCATTATGGATTGGTTATATAAGGAACCTGAAAACAATGAGATCAAACAATGCGAAATATCCCTGGAAACATATGGAGTGGGGTATGAACTAATAAAAAAATGGGTTATTTAGGTAAAGGACCCACTGGATGTAATCAGAATGGACTTAAAGAACCAATCTCTATTGAATTTAGATGACCTAGAGACACAACTGGTTTAGGTTTCCTATCTAGGAAAGAAAAAAGAGAAAAGAATCATCTAGATAAAGGAAAGAGACGTCAAGTTCATCTAGACGAAGTAGAACATAACACAATAGAAAATAGAACTAACATACCCACTTGCAAGTGGGAAGATTATGATGATTCTGATGAGGAGAATGTGTATCCTTCTCATATTCCTCCAAATATTTTGGCTCTTCTCTTTGATGAAGAAACACCCTAGGTCAATGCTACTGAAGAGCGTATTCTAGAGGAATCACCAATGATTTCTAATCAATCAGAGACTACTACATCTGAACAAGATCCAAGCATAGAAGAAAGGAATCTAACAATAGAAGATTTTTTAGACAGAACTCATCCAAATTGGGGGAAAAGCATAGATTTCACTTACGTCCTTGATATGAAAACTAATGATGAGACATACTCCCATGAATATGAGTTTGATAGTATTTCAGAAGGCACTTTAGACAAAGAGGTGGATGCAGTTCAACGATATGTATCCACGCTCAAAGTAGGTGAAGGCTTAGAGGTTAGGTCTGACAAATTAGGAACTCATGTTTTTGACATGGGCTTCGATGATGCCGTTAGGGCTCTTTCTGATTTGAACATGTCTATACAAGGTTCAATTTTAGGACTCTACATAACAATCAATGTCTATGATGAACATACCATGAATGCACTCAAACCCATCGAACCTTTACCACTAAAGCATACTGAACTCATTGTTTTATCCTTATAGGGACAACCTACTGAAATGCCCACATTCCCCAATGACTATGCTTTAGCCTACTATCTCAACATTACTAAACCTATCACTTCTTCCACCAGTGAACCTAGTGTGAGCATGACTAAAGAGGACATCAAGTATGTAAGTTACAAAATAAAAATGAAAAAAAGAAAAGGGTCTAAAGGAGAAAACCACATTGTGGCAGTTTCGGAACCCAAAATAGTAAAAAGAAAAGATGCATCCAAAGGAAAAAACCTCTTTGAGGCGCCTAAGGATGGGATGCTTGATGTCTTGCCTAGTCATTTATAGGAACGATCATCAGTGCTCAAAGAGCCAACTCAACTAGTGAATATTGGTACAGAAGAGCACCTACACATCATTCATGTGGCTAAATATTTGTCTACAGTAGAGCTCAAGGAATTCATAGAATTCTTTAAAGAGAAGAAGATAAAATTTTCATGGGCATACTTAGATATGCATGGTTTAGATCTAGATCTTATCATGCACCATCTCTCAATAGCTCCCAGATTAAAACCATTAAAAAGAAAAACTTAGAAAAATGCACCCTCATATTGCATTACTTATCAAGGCTGAACTGGAAAAACTACACAAAGATGGATTCATCTGAGCTATTGATTATGCAGAATGGATTTCCAACATTGTACCAGTATCAAAGCCAGATAAATCCCTCAGATTCTACACTAATTTTAGGGATCTCAAAAAATCATGTCTAAAAGATGACTTTCCTTTGCCTAACATCGACATGATTGTAGACATAATAGCTAGGTATGAAATGTATTCTCTCATGGACAGATACTTTGGGTATAACCAAATAAAAATTTCTCTAGAGGATCAAAAAAAGAATGCCTTCACATGTTCCTGGGGAACTTCTTCTGGAATGTCATGCCTTTTGGTTTGAAAAATGTAGGAGATACCTATCAAAGGGAAATAACAACTATCTTCCTCGATATGATGCACAAAACCATGGAGGACTATGTGGATGATAGTCCTGCTAAAACAATGAAATGATCTATGCACATACAAGACTTAGGCCCAATCATGGACAGAATGGAAAAGTTCAAGTTAAGGTTGTGTTGGTCATATTTTGTCTATTGTCTACATTTTGGTTTGGACCTATGTAGGGTTACAAAAAATGGTTTTAGCCCCTGTTAAATTTATAAACTTGTATGTCTAGCTCATAGCTCCATTGATATTTGAACTAAAAATGCAATTCTTTGTGAAAATATGCTTTAAATAATGAAGTATCTTGCTATGTCGTGTAAAGTATTAAACCCTAGTTTTAAATTTATAACCATTTGTTAAAAAATCTCTAAAGCCTTCGCATCTTGCTATAATTTTGAGTTACTTTTCCTGTGCCACTTAAGTTTTCATTTTTTCATGTGCTTGGTTGAAGAATATTATTTTTATTGGTCTTTACCTTGTCGTGTGATCTCAGAAGGATATGGAATATGATCTTTATGTATTGAGATTAAACGTGCATCGTTGATCCTTTTTTAGATCTTGTGGCTTGTGCATAATCTCAGAGAAAAATCATAGTTAAACTTTTCATTCAATGACCTCGAGACTCAGTTAGTTGCAAAATATATAGATTGAACCAAGGTTAAAGGCAAGGTTATTTTTTCTATTCAGTTGCAAGATCTCTAGATGGTTTCATGGTTAAGTTAAATATCTCAAGATTGTGCAAGAACTGTTGATGCAGATGAAATATTGTGGTTGGCGTGTAATCTCACAATGAAATGATCAAGTACCAATATGCTCTAAGATTTAACATGAACCATTGATACAAATCAAGATCTAGGGCTGACATGTGATCTCCCAAAGAATTGGTAAAGTACAAATATATTCTAAGATTCAATGCAGTTTGTTGATGTGGAGCATGATCGTGTGCTTGGAGTGAAATATTGGAACAAACTCAAGGTTTGAGGAATGATCTCATGAATTGGAGATATCTTTAGTCATGTGTTCTGACAATGGACCAAAGTTCAAGCATGGTTAGTTTTAGGTTAAGTTAGACCAAGTACAGGTTTATCTAGAGATTCAACATAGGTCGTTGATTGAGTTCTATTTCTAACAAGATCTGATGGACTGCGCATGATCTTGTAATGTAACCTGAGTTAGGAAAAATGTTCAACGATTTTGAGTTTCACACAGTCATGAGATCTTTAGATTTGATCATGGTTAAGAAATGTTAGTTCAGATAGATTTTGCATGGAAAGGATTGTGGCTTTTGATGCAAAGCAGAGATCTGGGGCTGGCGTGTAATCTCAAGATGAAATGGTGAAGTACAAAAAGACTCAAAGACTTAACATAGTTTGTTGATATGTTTTTGATCCTATAGATGGCATGTAATTGATGATGTGAAACTGATTGAATGTTTGATAATGTTAAGTTGAATATGATGCAAGACATTAAATCAGTTAATGGTTTGTATTTTCATTGATGTCAACTTGATATCATCTGTATGATCATGTACATAATGCCAAAGACTTCAGAGAATCAATGGAATAAATATTATGCTCTCTGCAATGCATAAAAGTCAATTATTCACTAAGTGACAGACAACACCGACAGAGTGCACACCATCAGTAAAGATAGAGAAAAAGCCACAATGATAACTGACGAACAAAAGACAGTGTTGCTAGAAGAGCTAAAAATAGATTTGTCTGATGAGATAAAAATAGAGTTTCCTGACGAGAAAGATCCAATGATTCCCGATGGACGGAGATCCTGAAGCTAACTGAAGTTACATCGACGGAACTGGCAGTTGTCACTAACAACAAACTACAGAATTGACCGATGGAATAGAGAGTTCAAAAAATGGAAAATATATGTAGCTGGCAGAGCTTAATGATAGACTTAACTAGTTTATTTATTTATTTTATTTTACCATAGTTAATTAATTGATTTAAAGAAGATTTATATAGTTGGCAAGAAGATAACTACAAGATAGATCAGGAGTTAAAGCTGTAAATCAAATTGGCTGGATTTTTTTTTATGCCAAGAATCAAGAATCAAATAATCATAAATTAAGGAATATCACGTCTATATAACAGACAAACATAATTCATTTCCTCATGCAATAACATACACGGAAGGGTAGTGAATAGAAAGAGGATGCTAAAGAGAAACTGGTGAAGGATAAACTTCATATAGTCCTGATCAATCAAGATAAGGGAGAGCTAAATAATTCTACAGACACCGAAAAATAGTGAAGCACAACATCACATAGAAGAAAGTGTGGAGCACAAAGGAATTGAACTGATATATTGATTAGAGAGGTAGTGTACTTAAATAGATCTAAAAATCTGCAATTCAATGTTGCATTAGAAATAGGTCATAATGTTTCAATTTAACCATTAAAGCATCAAGTCTCTTAACAAAGAAGGACTTAATAGTCTTCTATAATTGAGGTATATCCTAATAGATTACCAAAAGGGTTGATTCATGAAAGTAGTATTGAATTTTCATAAAGCCTATTGATAGCCTAAGAAGGAGGTTGATTCAAGGATGGTAGCAAGATTTTCCTAAAGCCTATTGACAGTCTAAGAAGGAGGCTGATTCAAGGATGGTAGAAAAATAGATGCCAGATACTAAGTGAAAACTTATATATAAAAATCCTCTAACAAGGTCACACTTAATAGTGTGTTTGTAACCTTTAATAGGGTTGGCTCCTAACAGGGCTCACTTTAGAAGAGTAAAAATTTGGGGTACCAGTCCCAGTGGTATTTCTCTTAATAGGGTTTCCATGTTAAAATCCATATGTTATGTGTGTATGGTTTATTACTTTATTGTTTTACATTTCACATATGCATTTTTGGATTGATTGGTATACTATGCATATTTACTAAGTATTGGTAAATAAGTTTTACTACTTATCGGTAATTAACGAGAATAAGGAAAGACAAGATAAACTAACAAACAATTAATTATTTCAATTATTTCAAGGAATGAATCTTGTAGGGACTTAATAATCCAAGGTGTATTGATTGGTGGATTAAAGTTTAAAGGATAAAAATTTGAGGCCACTGATTCACCCCCCCTCTCAGTTATTACTAACAATTGGTATCAAAGATTGTGTGCTTAGAAGGAAGGTTTCAAGACCTAATTAAAAGATCACAAAATGAATAGACAAGATGTGCCTAAGTTGAACAAAGACAACTTTGCTTCATGGCAAAGCAAGATAAGAATCCACTTATCAGGTATTGGAAATGATATTACTCAATACGTAGATACTAAATATGTGTTTCCTACATGACCATTGATAGTAGATCAATTGAGAGTGAAGAATGAGCATAACTGCATGGTTATAGAGCTTTCTTCCTGACTCTCTGATGTTGAATTTGAAGATGTCAAAGATTGCAAAAATGAAAAGACAATGTGGGAAAAACTAAAGCTTGTGTATGGAGGTGAGTCAAATGTTCTAAGAGCCAAGGCAAAAAGCCTTAGAGTAAAGTTTGATGATCTCAGAATGAAAGAAGGTGAAAACATCACATAGTACAACACAAGAATAAAAGAAGTATTCAATACTATATGAGGTGTTGGAGGTACACTTGAAGAGGAGATAGCGGTAAGTAAAATGTTAAGAACCTTATTTCCTGTATATGCTATTAGACTCTCTACTATTCAAGAAATGAGAGCGGTAGAAAATAATATAGTTACTCTTGATAGCCTAATTGGTAGACTGATTTCATTTGAGATGAATAACTTTTCCAATAGCTCCTTACCAAGTTTAGAGTTTGCATTTAAGTCTTCTATGAGAATAAGCAAATATAGTAAGAGACACTCATCTAGGAGAGACAGTAAAAGTGAAAGTGAAGAAGAAGATCAAGATGGAATAGAAGCACTTATGGCTAGAAGAATGCAAAGAGGCAAATGTAAATACAAGGGCAAATTACCACTTGTATTGTTTAATTGTAAAGATATTGGACACTTTGCTATAAGATGTCCTAACAAAACAAAATATGATAGAAGTGATAACAAAACTTTTGAGAAGAAATCTGATAGAGGTGATTATTGGTTGTATTCCTGGTTTTGTTGGTTTGCGCTAAAATTGTGTTGTCTTCATGCCAATTTCTATCCAAAATCAGAAAGTCTATCCAATTTTAAAGTATCCCTATGAAAATTCTCTGTTCTTAGGTGAAATTCCACATGAATAGTGAAAAAACCCAAAACCCTAAGCTATCTTCTAAGTGAAAATGCAAAAAGGCCCTAAAATGTCAATCGAGTTTCTAATTTTGCTTTACCTTTTTGAGAAACTTAAGTCATGTGCCTTTTTCAATAGTCACTAAATCGCTTAATCCTAAAAGCATATTCCATTTTGTTATGAGACTTGGTGATTAATTGTTGTCAGGATGTCTCAGAAAGAAAGAGAGTATTCCTTATAAGTTATGAGACTTAGAAAAGTCCTTTGGTCGTGAAGTCTCCCAATGAAGAAATAAGTCATCTGGCAACATGGAAACAAGCAGTTAAGTCTTGATGTCACACAATATATCCTGTAGTTAGTAAATTTTCATCAGACTTAGTGATTGCTTTAGTCGCGGGGTCTCCAGATCATAATGCAGTTAATGATAAGTTTAAATGCTTCTACCGCTAAGTCTCCAATTAAAAAGTTAGTTAAGTAAAATATTCTAAGACTTGGCGATAGACCGCAAGGTGATTAAAGTATATGGTGGTCAGGTAGTCATTGGTTAAAAATGCTAAGTTAGTGTTTCTTCAGCGATTTGGAGACAAATAGTTAGGATGAGACACGTGTCCACAGTGAATAGAACAAAGGTTAGTCACGTGGTCTCCCAAAAGGAAAATATCATTTGGCGGTTAAGAGACTAAAGGGTGTAAGGTTATGTATTTTAAGGTTGTCACATAGTCTCCAAATGATTTAAGGTTTTAAAAATATATTCAGCAACTTAGCAGAGCCGTCAGATGCATAATGAGAAAAGATAAATGGTAGTCGCTAAGTCTCTATCAAATTTGCATAAAGGTAAAATGTTCTCATGACAATGAGATTATATTTAGTCACATAGTCTCTGAATTAAAATTAAAATATAAGTTTAGTCACGTAGTCTTTGAAAGAAATATCAAATAAGAGTTTTAATCAGTGATTGGGTGACTAAGGTTTTTCGCAGGGTCTCGTAAAGAGAAATAAACATTCAGAGACTTAGTGATGAGATTTTAAAAGATAAAAGGTAACCTTCAGTCATAGGGTCTCCAAATAAACTCTGAGTTTGGCATTTGATCTGGCAACTTGGATTCATTTAGTCATGTGATCACCAAAAGTTAACCATGGTTAAGCCAAGTAAAGGAAATCATACAGTCGCTAGATCTCCAGAAGAATTGAGAGTTAAGAAATTTAATCAGCGACAAGGAGATACTACATAGTCACGTGGTTGCTAAATATGAAAAATGATAAAAGGCAGTAGTTGCTGACATGACAACATAGAAATTCAGCATCCAACAAAAATCCAGGAGATTAATTACTGTGTAAAAGGTAGCTGAGATTTCTGGCAAAGAACCAATCATATGAAGACATGTCATTCTGTTCAAATTTTATAAGGGTTTTTCTAAAAATGCACTCATATGAATTTGATTTCCTGTCACATTCATGAGCTACGGCTAGGATTTCAATTAATTCCACAACATGTTAACATGAAGGAAAAATTGATCATTTGTTCAATGATGAGCTAAGGACTGGGAAAAGTTACCATAAAGAGATGATCACAGGTTCATTTTCATTTATCATACATCCAGAATTGTATAGTGAAGAATTTCTAGGTCTTCTATGTTCAAAAGGTAGAAATTGGTCAATTTTAGGGTAATTCTACAGTTTTCAAGGTTCTTGAATTGTTAGCAGTGCACATAGAAGAGTAATGAGTCATGAGAGAAGATTTGCCTCAATAATGGTGAAAGAGAAGTGGAAACAGAACAAGATGAGTAAGGCAGTCAGTGTGGCTTCTACCAGCTGGAAGAGTGATGAAGGAGATGATGATGCTAAGTGAAAGAGGAATTTCTCTAATGAATTTCTGAAGTTATTTCCTGGGTCTACGTAGAACAAGAGGGAAAATGCCAACTTATTGGCAGATGAGTATTGGGAAATCAGAGATGCCCGCACTCCAGGTTCCACTGGTTTTTCTCTACATAACTATTTTAAAAATAATTCTGATAAATCCATCCCCATATCAAAACTTTGGACTAATGGTCTTGCTAGGTTAATTGTCCCTGATGTTTATGTAGATGTAGACATGTTTCTATGTCTTGCTAGCCATTATGATGCTTTGTCTAGGACAATTGAGAAGAATGAAGGTACTGCATTGTTTATTTTGAATAGGAATTCATTCATGCAAGCCTTTGGCTTATATAGTACCATGTCCATGAAGATAAATATTACCAAGCAAGAAGAAAGGTATAGGTTACAGCCTGGTGTTGCTAGAAACTAGTTGCAGAAACATATTCTTAAGGAAGTTAGAAACCATATTACCCCTACACCTGGAACTGCACCCTATTGTTTTAAAGATTTACATTTCTATATCAAGTAAATTGCTTATTCTTTGTGTAGAGTGTTGGGTATAGATGGAGGAGCAGAGAAAATAAACTCTAGAATTTTAATGATGGTACTAGATTTGCAAGATGTGCATTCTGGTACTAGTTATGAATATATACAGTATATCATTGACAAAATGCATGACGGGTTTATAGCTGTGTAGAAGAAGGAGAAGAATCCTAAGGAAAAGGATCCTAGGTTTTTTCATTACTCTATCTTGATGCATTTTTTATTGCATTTCAACTATGGGATCATGAATGTGAATAATTTGAACCCTCAGAGGATTTTATTGGACCAGCCTAATCCTATTCGGATTTGGATTAGAATAAGGAATTATACATCCAAGGAATTTGATTTTTGTGGATTTGAAACTTGGATTGTATATGCCTTGATGCAGAGCATGGGTATTAGCAAGACTAGACTCTCAGTAAAGGTGTTGCAGTTGCTGAGACCTTGTGAGTATGTGGATAAATGGGAGGGTGACCACAACTGGGGAGATTTATTTTTAGAAGATAATTTTACTATGATTAGGGTATATGGATGCACACATCCTCCTCATGTCCTACCATATCATGTGCCATCCAGATTTGCAGCTATGGAGTTCATTTGGCAACTGTTGTTGATAGACAATGAGCACTTTGCACCACACAGGAAGGGGACATTAACCCCTAGGCAATTTAAAATCTTTCAGTTTACTATTGGTAAGGGTTCCATTGATTTAGTAATCACATGGTTAGAAAGCTGCAAGATGGGAGCAACATTATACAGATATATTGATCTAGAAGGATTCATTGTAGGAGCTAGGAAGCTCCTAACTCCTAATATACCAAACACAAATGTACATGGTATCTATGTGGAGGAGGATGTTACAAGGAATATCCTTGATGAAGATGAAGTGAGAACAAGGAGAGAAATATTTCAAGAGTTACTGAATTTGGAGAAACAAATAAGAAGAAATGGACTATCATTTGGAATTTTTTACCTTGATCTACCCTATTTTGATAAAATCAGAGCCATGATTGATAACTTTTATATACTCTGTGAGCAATTGGAAAGATTTTTACATATGAAGAAAGGGGCAAAAGATTCTGATTATTCATAATCTGAGTATGAAAGTGAAAGTGATGGAGAATACGCCCATCCACCTTAGATTGACCAACCCCAACAAAATGTTGTAGAGGCTGCTCAAATACAGGGAGAGAAAGGGAATATCATAGACCTGACTGAGGTATCCTAGCCAAATGACATAGAGGATCCTACCACTAAAAGGCAAAAGGTTTACCCTAGTCAAACCTCTTCTATAAGGAAAGAGAAAAAAGGAGATAGGACAAGTGATTTTATTCCTGGCAATAAGTTATATGACCATAATTTGAGGAAAGTAATTAGAAAAGGAAAGAGACAACAACTTGATGAAGAGGAGAACATAGAATTGCCTCTTAAGGCATGTCTTGATGAAAGGCTACTTCACCAACAATAATTTTTTAGTGATGACAGTTTTACTAAAACTGATGAAATTAAAGATTTCTTGAGATGACATAAGAAGGAGAAAATCAGAGAAAAGATGAATTCAGATGGTGAAGAGATAGTGAAAAATGAGGCTCTGCTAGCTCAGCAAGCCTATGACCCTGACAGTGAAGATGTCTCTCCTGGTGAGGCACAAAAGATGGTTTTAAACAGTAGAATTTTGCTTGTTGAGGGCTGGGATTTAGCCTCAACATTCATAATTGATCAGATTAGAAAACAACTAGATCTTGAATTGGCAAGTGAGATCCAGATGGGCGACATGATTAAAGGATTTGGATATAGTGCAAAATCACAAGCCTTTTCCATGTGAAACCTATGTCCAAGAGGCCAAAATCCTCAACTGGTAAACATTTAGGAGAGCATGGTTGGGAATCAAATGGTGTGGACTCTACAAAATAATAGAAATCTTGAGATTTCCCAGATCATGACACATTGGGCACACTTGAACAAGGATAAGACAAAACAGTTGTCTGAAAAGTGTGATATTTTGATTGAGGAAGCTAGTGCCCTAGCAAAGGATAGGGAATTATGTCACATAAAGATACATCAAAAGGACATGGTCATTGCTGAGGTGACAAAGAAATTACAAGAGAAACCCTAAGTGGTTTATGTGCCTTTAGTACAACCTTTGCAGATAGAGGAGAAAGCTGAAGCAAAGGAAGTGGATGAAATAGAGGATGTGGGAAAAAAGAATAATGAGGTAGCCCTTAATGCATTAAGATGCATTCTTCAGCATAGGATAGATATACTAAAAGATAAAATAGATATCATCCTTAATGCT
The DNA here is from genome assembly GCA_018584345.1 of Thuja plicata. Lineage (NCBI taxonomy): Eukaryota > Viridiplantae > Streptophyta > Pinopsida > Cupressales > Cupressaceae > Thuja > Thuja plicata. The sequence goes on from MU223272.1 coordinate 696,494, forward strand.
TATAACAAATTACACACATTACATGCTGAAGTGATAGGGTATATTTCAGTTTTCAACCCTTATTTTGTCACTTTGTCTCCTAGGGTACAGTTATTTGAGAAACTTGCCTCTTTGTAGCAACATAAATCAGATTTACCTGAAATTGTTACAGAGGTAGAGGATGAGATAAAAAAGGTAAATGTAGAATTATCATTCTTTGAAGGAAAGCTGAATCAGATAGATGTTAAAATAATCCTATTTTCACCAGATTTTAATAGGTTTGTTCCTCCTTTGAAAGGAGAAGATGATCAGGTCAAGGCCTTGGAGGCCTGGAGGAATGAATTTGATAGCACAATGCCAAGCAATGAGGCATTTATTACAGAATCTGACCTGTATCTAGATAGCTTTAATAAGATTTTGGATGAGGCCTTTAAGGTAGAAACTAACATAAACAAGTTTCCTATTGATGTCAAAAGAATCACTAATGTCAGATGGGAGAGATAGAAGGGACAACTATAGTGTATACAAAGTTTTAAATGGACTGCAGAGGATGAAGTGATAGCTTGGGACTTAATGACCAAGCCAAAGAAAAAGAAACATGTGGTTGTAGAGGAGGAGATCCTAGATGAAGAATAAAGAGGAACACTTGGCGCCTGACCTTTGAGCACAGGGAGGTTAGTTATTATCAAAGACAAGTGTATGTTAGCCTGAAATGGTGGTCACTTGATCTCAATATGAAAATCAAATGCTATCCTAAACATTGTCAGACAAAGGCGTCAGATTCCAGATGAAGACATAGAAGATCAGATCTCATCCCCTATTTTTGTCTTCCCACCGCTTCTACATTCTATTTTCTTATCTTTTCTCTACTTTTAGGGTTAGGTTCCTTAAACCATCCGAAGATTTTTGCATCCTAATGTTAAGGATTCCAAGATGGTTAAGGACTTATAAATAGATCAAAATTTTTAATAGTTAAAAAGATGAAATATATTGAAAATCAGACTTTCTAGATTTCAGTCTATGTCTTTGAGGTTTTGAGCTTTCTATGTACTAAAGTAGAAACATCTGAATAAAATATAGTGCAACTTTACTCTATATTATTGTTGTCTCTTTACTTGCTGTGTATGCTCTTTTATGTTTAAATCTGTAAGGAATTTTTAAGAATATTAGTTACAAGGTAGCTATCTAATTGCTTGCAAGTTTCTTTCAAGGGAAGAACTAAGTTTTGTAAGTAGTTTCAGGGAGCATAACAATATCTAATGATTTTATACAATATTTTAGAGGTGACAAGATAGGTTGCAAGGCATCTTATCTGAGTTGCATGTAGGTTGTAAGGCATCATATAGTATTCTATTTTTATATTTCTGTGGATTTATACTCATTTAATTCTATAAGCCCAAGGATAGACAATGGTCTAGGAATTTGTTTGGTAATGTATCATCATCCAAATATTCAATACTATTCAAAATCATTTTAGTCCAATATACTTATGTTATTAAGAACAAATGAGTTGAACTCATAAGGACTTGTATTAGTAGGACACCATTCAGTTTGTTAATCCCTTAAGGAGTGGATCATTAGGTTGCCCCTCCTAAAGTAAAAGGAAGAAGGATCAAATTCCTTGTCTCATTGGTTTATGTTATTAAGACGATAGCCTGGCTTGTAGTACTCTATTTTAAACTAATTATTACAATCTCCAAGGTACTTTACAAGTTATTATAGTGAGGTATAAAGTAAGTAACCAGTGAATGAATTAGTCCACCAAATACATAGGCTGAAGAATCAGTAATTTTTAATAGGTAATACCTTCCTGAGTCCATGGAAATCAAAAATGAAGGAGGTGATAATAGGTATCCCTAGTGTTATCAAATACCTCAACAATTATCCTTTCTCTTGTCAAAAGGGAGTTTGCATTCAAGTATAATAAGTATACTATTATTTTAAGGTTGTGGTGCAAGAAAAAGAGCTAACAAATTGGCAAATCTGCTGGAGATAGAGATTATAAAGTCTTGCTAAGAATTCTAGAATATCTTTGGTGCTTTTTTGAAAGTTTGAATCGAGTTATAGTTGAGTTTTGCCCATCTGAGTCGCCTAACAAATTGGTGACTCTGTTGGGGAATAAGTTATTTAAAGGTATCCCAGAATCTGGTTGCAGACAAGTATTCATCTGCTGGAGAATTTTGAATTACAAATCATACCAATTGTAGTTATCAAAGTTGTGTTTTGATAAGTATTCATTCATTCCAAATTATTGGGTGGCGAATCTAAAGAAATCTCTGAGATTAGTGCAAATATAGTAAATATCTCTCAGAATGAATACTAGGTCAAGGATGAGAAATCATCATGAGAAGGTTTTATATGGTGGAATCCCATCATCCTCAAGGATGGAAATGTCTTGGAGGAAAAAGAGAAACCAAATTAGCATGGATGAAACCCCTCCTAGAGGTAAAGAGGGTAATGCTAGGAGAGACATGAATAGAAATCAACATTCTCATGATTGGAATACTTTAGAATATGAAGAAGCTATAGAAAGAGTATTAGAAACACCTATAGTCACTTCTACTTCAAATGAAAGAGAAGAAACAAGTACATCTAGTTCAGATTCTTAAAAAGATCCCTCTAATGAGCTAGAAAATGAAGAGAAGTTCATCATGAAACAACTTGCCCTTGTTAAACAAATGAAAAGGGAGAGAGAAATGAGAAAGAAAAAACATGAACATAAGGATGTTGATAAGAGTAAAAGAAAATCTTCAAGACATCAAAATATGAAAGATACAGAGAGGTCTCAAAAGGACCAAGAAATACCACTCACTCATAAGACTTGTAGTTCATAGAAGGATAAAGGTAGGCAAAAGATGAGTGAATACAGAAGTCAAGAACCTAAGTTTCAAAAGCCTTTAACAGAGCAAATGTCCAAGTTAGATATTGATTTGGAGAAATTGAGAATTGAAAAAGAAACCATGGAAAAAATGTTCGAAAAGGCACAAATGGAAGCTGCAATAGTTGAAATGAAGAAGAAAATAGATTTTTTGCAGTCTTCAAAGTATTCTCGTACTGGGCCAGAGAATATTACTACTTATAAAGGAAAGGCCACTACTTTCCAAGAGAATTATAGTTTTCAAAGGAAACCATTGCATACTGAAAGGTATAAACAATTTAACTTTGTTGGTATCCCTGGATATCCTAATGCTTTCCCTAAAGATGTGGGTGATATAGGAGAAAAGCTCCCAAAGTTTGCAGGTAAAAATGTTATTTCTTATGAAACACATTTAAGAAAGTTCATTGATTTTGTTGATGAGTTAAATATCACTTATGAGGATGTGTTAATGAAATTATTTGTTTAGTCTTTAGTGGAAGATGCAAGAGAATGGTTTAGGAGCCTTACTAATGGATATGTTGTTTGTATGGATGAGTTGATTGAATTATTTAAAGATCAGTATGGAGATAAAACAAAGAAAGGATTTTTGTTGAATGAGTTCAACAATATCAAAAAAAATTACAATGAAGAGGTCACAGAGTTTAATACAAGATTTCAAAGAGCTATGCACAAGATATTTTAGAAGATAAGGTTGGATGAAGAGGTATGTCTAGCAAATTATTTGAATGCCTTTGATTCCAAAATGGGATATGCTCTTTGAGATAAAAACCCTAGAACTCTTACTGATGGTTATAAGATAGCAGTAAATATTGAAATGAACAGAAGAGTATCTGGTAAGTTGAATAGGAGAGATGACTCAAGGTTTAGTAGGAGAAATTTAAAAGAGCCAGAGTATAAGGAATATAGGGCTCCTTAGAATAATAGGCCTTCTTATAATACTGCATACAATCCTCAAAATAGAATGCAAAACCATGTTTATGGAACTCAGTTCAAGGATGGGAAGCCTGTTATTTTACCTAGAAAGGAAAAGACAGATAACAGAACCCCAGACCCTCTACATAAAAATTTTGTCCATTTTTTCAATGATGATCCTTGGTGTGAGGCTTGTGAAGCCCCACATAACCCTAATTTTTGTATTGTTTCCCTAGAATTGAGATTAAGTGAAGAGCATGGAAATGATGAGGGTAAACAGTGTGATCATAGTATGAAAAATACTTATTCATGTCATGATATATATTCGGATAGTGAAAATAAAAATCATGATTCTTATATTTTACAAAGAAGGGTGGAAAATCATCATCAACAGATCTTATCTGATAGTGAAACTGAGGAAACTGATGATCATATAAGATGTTATGCTCAAGACAATCAGGATGTTCCACTTATTAGAAAATCTTCAAATGAAGAGAAAGCTAGGATTACTGCAGATTTAGTGAACAAATCTAGAAGCAACTACCATTTGAGAAACAGAGTAGTGGATAGTACTGGTAGTCAGCCATTAGGTGTCTTTATAAAAGAAAATAAGATAGACACTAAGTATGTGCAAAAAAAGGAAGGACCTAGTGAAAATATAAATAAACATAAGGTCAAAATAATTACAAAAGCCCTTGAACCAAATGTTGTACAAGAAGGAGATTTGAAAAGGCAAGAAACAAGTACTCCTATTCAAAAGATGGACAGCAAAAAATTAAAAGAACCAAATCTGAATGAACATACTGAGGAAAGTGATATCACTATTGATAAATAAAAATCTTCAGATGTGAGATATACTCCAGTAGATATGGTTTAATGTTTGTCCCAAATGACAGTTAAGGTGCCATTTCTAGAGGTGATGAGAATTAAAGAACACAAGGAAAAGGTAGTGTCATTGTTAAACAGTGTGCTCATAATAAAGGTTCAAAGTCCAGAGAATGTTTGTAAAAAACCAATTAACAAAGGGAAGGAAGTTGAGGTGTTAACATCTGAGATTCCTCAAATTTCCTTGAATATAATTTCTTCCCCAAAGGTTGTTGACCCATTTTTTATTTCATTGATAATTAATGGAAAGATGCTAAAAAATTGTATGATTGATTCAGGAGCATCTAATACTGTTATGCCAATGGAAATCATGAGGTAAATGAGATTACAAGTTGATACTCCTCATGGGAGATGTCAAGCGATGGACTCTGTTGGCACTATAAAAAAATTGTGAGGAATGGGACACATCAGCATGCATTTGTACTATTTTGCTTTCAAGATGCATGTGGGAACCAGGTGTTTTCTGGGTGGTTTCATAAAATGCATTTGTCCATTGCCTTTCTTATGCTTCAGTGATATATTTCGAGTGCTAAAGTTGCATGCCCAAATGGGTTTTCATCAGTTCGTTCCTAAGGGGTCTCAAAATCAGAAAATTGCTAAGTGTAGAAATCGCTGAGAAGGGCTACTTCAGGATTGAATATCATGAAATTTGATAAGTGTTATGAAAATTTGAGCCTAATATCTTGTTGTACACATTTCATACTCTCTATGTGTCAGGTTTCAGGTCCCTGTGATGAGTTTCGACCTTGTTTATTCATCCCCTTCCAGAGGTGTTTTCTCAGTTTTGCACTTGTGCACTGGTTCATTTGTTTGCCGAGAGCCCTGTTTATGAAGCTATATTTGATACCCGGTGATTGGTCAAGAATAATTAATGATGGATTTGTATTTTAGGCATGTTCCTCTACTAGCCTGCCCATTTTTAGCCCCTGGTGAATCTGTTTCAGTACTTTTCAAAGCCAAATCCGTTTGTAGTTTTTACTATTTTGCTGAAACCCAGAAGTCCAGAAGTTTTAAGGGCTATTTTGACAGTGTGAAAAAGACACCTGTGTGATCCAATGAAAAATCTAATGATTGATTCATGTTGTAGTCATGTTTTACTCCAGCTGTGCCAAATCCAAAACCATGGCCGATCCGTTTGACCAAGTTTCCAGGCTCATTCCATTTGCAATTTTCACAAAATGTATCCAGTTCTACAAAGTGTGTTTTCCTGAAAATCCAAATGCCCTACTTTTCCAGTGAATAAATTTTTGCCGGTCGATTCTTTTGACAAATTTATTTTTGCATTGTCTTGCAAAGCTGACATACTACTTCCAGTTCAGATTTAAGCACCCTATTAATCCATTTGTCAGCCTTTTAAAATCAATTACGGCGATTAAAAATCATTTCCTGACAGTGTGATTGCAGGAATAGAATAAAAATGGCAATTTCAAAGGTTAATATCTTTCGACTCAGATACATTCATGAGATTCCATTTTGGGGAATGGTAGTTCATAGATCAGAGAATGTGCCTGTCAGACGGCAAGGTCTGATTGAATCATTTTGTCATTTTTTAAGGCCATTTCCAGAGGCCACTTGCCATAAATGAGATTACTTTGCAGTAGAGACAAGAGTGATCATAAATTTCATCAGTCTGATGCTTTGCAGTTTGATTGCAATTTTTTTTATACTTAAGATGAGAAAGAAGAATTAAATGCACATGAGCTTAGTATTTCATTCCAATTTGATACCTTTGGAGCTACAGCTAAACATATGGCTCAGAAAATAGCTGAAAAGGAACATAAAGCGA
>MU223272.1:745794-757575 GCA_018584345.1 Thuja plicata
TGATTTCATATGTACTTGATGGTTAAATATCAATATATATCTGTACTCTCCTATGATTTGCATGATTTGAATGAATAGTTGTGTCTATTTCTAGTTTTTATACTCATTTAGATTGGTTGTTAAGGACATTCTAGTTCATCACTTTGTAAGGCAGAGTGTCGAACTATTTTAAGGTTTCTTTCAAGGAGAGAATTAAATCCTAAAGATAGTTTCAGTGAGTAGGAGATTGAAATAGATTTGATAGTTATTTCTTCTTTTTAAATAAGTATGAATGACTTGGCATAGCCTAATCCAATAATCATTTAAAATATTTGCATTTGATGTATCTTTGATGTTAAAGGTCTTTACATATTAAATGACTATATTCCCATTGGAAAAGGTACTGGTCTAATGTGTTAGGTTGTGTGGTTCCCATCAAATCCATATACAAACTATTATCATTTTCATTTTTATGTTATATTAAGACTTCTTGTTCAAAAATACTACATCTTTAGGGTAGTTAATAGGTTAGCCTTGCCATAGTTTGGAACTCAAAAAGAAGAAGGATGAGAATCCTTATTTCACTTGTATGTGCTCTTATCAAATTCATAGTCTGGCTTGTGAGGCTCTGCATAAAGCTGATTGTTATCATTTGTAGGATTTGTTATCAACTTTTGCAGTAAAAGATAGGAGTAGATCATTGTGAAAATTTAATCCACTACATGATTTATTGAGGAAAAATAAATCAAGTTAGGTACACCCGCCTAATCTCGTGGAGCTCAAAGTGAAGGAGGATTTAATCCTTGTTAATTGGACTTGTTTCCTGACTTAATCTAAATTTGGTTTTTATAAGAGTCAATCATTGCTGCTATATAGGATTCTACAAGAAAATCCCCCAACAAGTTGAATCCTAAGAAATGTGCATTCGGCGTTGTATCTAGCAAGCTTTTGGGTTACATTGTCTTAGCTAAAGGCATAGAGGTTGATGCTAAAAAGGTACAAGTGATACTAGAAATGCCACCTCCTAAGAACATCAGTCAAATATGGACATTCCAAGGGAGAATCCAGTATATCAAAATGTTCATCTCACAGTTGGCTGATAGAGTACAACCATTTACCAAGAATCTATGCAAGGGAATTACTTATCAATAGAGTGAATAACATGACAAAAGTTTCCCTCAAATCAAAACATACCTGGAAAACCTGCCAGTACTCATGCCACCTCAATAAGGAAAACCATTAATTATTTACATTTCAGCTACATCAACATCAGTGGGGGCACTTCTAGGGAAGGAAGATGAAAACAAGAAAGAACATGCTATCAAATATATCAGTAGAACATTTGTGTCCTATGAGATGAACTACTCTATGATCAAGAAAGCATGCCTAGTGGTAGTCTTTGCATCTCAAAAACTGTGATACTACATGTTGGCTCACTCAGTCAAACTGGTGCCTAAAATTGACCCTTTGAAGTATCTCCTAAGTAAAGCTACCCTCACTGGAAGATTGGCTAAATGGGTTATGCTTCTTAGTGAATTAGACATAGAGTATATTGACTGTAAAGAAATCAAAGGGAAATAAATTATAGATCAACTGGCTGATGCTCCGCTCTAGGACAATGAACCAATCAATGCTGAGTTCCTAGATGGATCCATTTTGCACTCACTCACAAATCCTGGAAAATGTTCTTTGATGCCTCCTTCACGCAACAAGATTCGGGTGTGGGGATTTTTTTCTAATTCCTTAAAAAAATTTCATTCCAAAGGCATACAAGCTCCTATTTCCTTATACAAACAACATAGCAGAATATGAAGCACTGTTAAATAGAATCAAATTGGCTCTTGAATGGATGATGATTACCAGAATTGTAAATAGAATCAAATTATACAGTCCATGGTGACTCTCAACTTGTAATAAACAAAATAAATGATGTATACCAGAATAAGGATGACAAACTCATACCTTATAAATGAATGGTTGATGATTTTAAGAAATATTTCACTTTCATCACATTTTAGCAATCGCCAAGGGTACATAATAGAGTTGCAGATGCAATGGCTACACTAGCTTCCTCGTAACAACCAGAGGAAGATTTCTGCTACGAGTTATTGGTGGAAGAAATCCATTTACCTTCCTACAAATCCCCCAAATCCCAAATGGTATGTTCAGTCATTGAACATGAATCCTCCTGTTATCACCATGTCTACTCATACTTGTGCCATCAGGTCATTCCTGATGGACTAACCATAAATAAAATGACACCTCATCTGTAATGCTTCACGGTATGTTCTTGTGGCCAATGATTTGTATAGGCAAGGATTAGACGGTCTGTTTCTTAGGTGTCTAGAAAAAGAAGAGTCCAAACATGTGTTGTCTAAAGTCCATGAAGGAATTTGTGGTTCTCATTCTAACGGTCTAACTCTAGCCCAAAAAATGCTTAGAGCAGGGTATTATTGGCCAGACATGGAGAAACAATCTATCAGGTATGCAAAAACATGTAAGAAATGCTGGCTACATGGAAATCTTATCCACAATCCAACAAGGGAGCTCATTCCCTTTGTCACACATTGGCCCTTTCAAAAATGGGCATTTGATCTAATCGAGAAAATTCACCCCTCACCTTCTAAAGGACAAAAGTTAATTATTACAACTACTGAGTATTTCACCAAGTGGGTTGTAGCAGTCCCACTCATTAAAGTGACAGGACAACAAATCTCACTGTTCATTCTGAACTACATCATTTATCGCTATGAAATACCTTCCTCCATCATCACTGATAATGAAGGACAATTTAAGAACAACACCATGGATGAGTTGTGTGCAAAGATCAAAATCACACAACAATATTCTTCCATCTATTACCCACAAGGTAAATGACAAGTTGAGGCCTCAAATAAAAATTTGTTGAAAATATTGCATCGTACGGTTAACAAGTCTAGAAGTGATTGGCATCTGTAGATCAATCCTGCATTATGGGTTTATAGAACAAGCATAAAAACACCTATAGGAGAAACCCCATTTGCACTAGTATATGGGGTAGAAGTAGTCTTACCCCTAGAGGTATAAATCCCATCTCTTAGGGTTTCTTTGCGCAGCTTTATACCAGATGAAGAATATTGAGTTTTGAGACTTCAAGAAATAAAGCTACTAGATGAACATCAAAAAGTGGAAATTTAACACCTCAAAGATTATTAGAAAAGAATGTCAAGAGGATACAAAAAGAAATTCATACCTAGAGAACTTCAGGTGGGTGAACTTGTGTTGAGAGAAAATCCCTGCAATCAGTCACATAGAGAGAAGAAGAGGAAGTTTGAACTCAACTGGCTGGGTCCTTATATCATTACTCCAGCATTCGGCTTTGGATCCTATCAAATCTCCACACCTAAAGAAGAACTGCTTTAGGAGTCCATCAACACTCTTCATCTAAAGAAGTTCTACACCAAAAAATTCTTGCTGACTAGCAACATATACAAATAGATATGATCTTGAGAAAAGACTAAAAATTGGAAAAATTCCTAAAAAATAATTATCTTGGTGAAAACCTAGCAATAGGCGCCTTGGTGCATTAATAAAAAAAAGAGAAAAAAAAGAAAAAAAAAAAAAAAGAAGAAGAGAAAAGTCAAAAAAAAAAATGGAAAAAATACAAAAAAATTGAAAAAGAAGAAAAAGTTGCCTTGGTGAAAACTTGGTAAAAGGCATCGTGGTAGCAAAAATAGAATCTCTGCCAAGTAGGTGAAAACCTGGTAAACAAACGCCTCTTGTATTCAACGCTTCATCTATCAATGCTCAATCTTGGAAATCCTTTGCTTTAGTTTGTACATATCTTTCAGTCATTTTTCATGACACTTGGGTTCTTTGAAAAACCCTCCTAGCTTGAAACCAATCCAATGTCATAGTCTGGGGGCAATCGAATCAGATTTGTCCTCATATTATGAGTCAATTAAATCATCACAATCAAAGTTTATTACAATGGGGCATGGGTCCCAACATCAAATCACATCTTTGGATTACACCAGAGTAAATAATCTTGTCATTTCTGAAGGACATCTCACTACTGATGCAAGAGGTATTTCTGAATGCCCTAATAAAAAGTGTTTCTTAACACTATCTTTGGACACATATGTGTTTCTTAATACACATTAGATATCACAAATGTAAACAACAGATCGATAATAATCAAACACATCACACTCACAAGCACAATGATGTTTCTCAACACCTCATACATATACACATTCAAAAAATTTGGAACTGGCTGAAGTATGCTGAACTTCTATTTGTATGCTGCCTATTCTCATTGATTTTTGTTAATCTTTTCTTTGTCTACTGCTTGTTGGTATGGTCCTGATGATCCAACAATGTCAAATAAATATGGTGTATGTGATAAGAGCTCCTACATTAAGGCAGAAAATCATCACATCCCTTGATCTTGTTTACTTGTACGCCAAGGTGAGGTTAGAACCATCTCTTTGACTATTATTTCTCTGTTTATTTACACAAGATCACACTCATGGTTATCTTGGATTTAAATACCTCGATACTGGTGTACTTTTGCAACATCAACTAGAAACAACATTCAGGTCATCTCAGATTTTGTGCCCCACTACTTAGGTTATTTTCTCATATCTTATCCAATGAAAGTCATATTCATATTCTTATGGTCGCAGTGGCACCAGTAAGGATTGTATCAACTCTGATGTTCCAAAAATGCTCGATGATAAAAAATTTCAACGCTAAAGGTTCAGTGACTACATGTTAGGTTGCATTCATGTTAGTCTTGCATCTGCATCTGCATGGTTTTTAAATCTAAATAATATCGACATCTCTCTCCAATGTGAAGGATATGAGGTTCTTATCGATCAATCTCCCTTTTTCCAAGTGGTCAGTTGTGCATTGATTGACATGAAATGACACCCTTGGCTAATTTGACTATCCTAATTCCATTTTCAGTATTGAAATAGAAATCTAAAATTAACTTCTTGTACAAAAAGTGAAAATCTCTCATAATTTCTTCTAATCAATCCATGTATCATACTTTTGGTCAAATCTGGTCAACATGACCTCCCACCAAGTACAAATTCTATCCTAACCACTTTGGACCTATTTTTAATCAGATTAAATTCTTCTTGCATCATGTTATCAATCAAATTTCTTTTCGTCACTGGGGAACCTAGCCATATTTCAATTTTTCTCCCAAGGGGGAAGGATCAAGACATCAACATTCAAGTGATTACATCCTCAATCAAAACCCAATCGCTTGGGGCATCTTAGCTTCATCACATCAAATCAAGTTGAGATCTTCTTAAAATCAAAGACAACCTAATCAATGGTCTTATAAAGTGATGAATACACTCAAAACCATACAAGATCAGTCTTATACAGGCTATTCATTATTGAAACCACATACATTTATCAAATTGGCTTCATCGCTTCAAAGCAAGTCAATTTTCTTGCTAATCAAATCTCTTAGCAGTAATCAGTTTCATCACTTCAAATTAAATTGGTTATTCATTCAAACCAATCAAAAGGTTTTAGAGTTCTTGAAAAATGCTCAGTTTCATCACTTCAAATAAAATTGTTTATTTTGTTTAATATCTTTTGATCGTTCTTTGTCCAATCAAGCTCGAAGTAGGTCTTCATCAAAAGAATGGTTTCATTGCTTAAAATCAAACTGTTCTGGGTCTTCTCGCTAATAGGTCTTTGAATCAATGTGCTGATCACACATGAATTCAAAGAAGGGCAAATGTAATCACATAAAAATGGTCATCTAAACCCTAGAACCCCAATCACAATAATTAATCAAGAAACCCTAATCTTGATAAACCCTAAGTCCTAAATCAAACAAGCAATTCCTCAATCTATCAAACTTGGACTAATCTAACCTAAACCCTAGGTCCTAATCGATCATCTTACTTGATTAATTAATTAATTCCTAAAAATAGAATACATTGGGAATTAAAACTTAAGTTAATTATTTAGTTGATATTGTAATATATTAATTAAATAAAATTACAAATTTGTTAATAAAATCTAAAAGGGAATTAAATTAATTAATAAAAAAAAATATGCATTCAAAATCATTTAAATTATTTAAAATGCATATGACATCATTAAAACTAGTTAACTAATTATCATACTGGAAACAATCCAGTTCCACTCAGTTAACTGATTCTCCACTATTTATCATTTTGGAAACAAATTTGTTAACCGAAAATGATTTTGGAAGTTTTCAAAATAACTGATCAGTTAGTTCATTGAAATGACTCTTTCGACCAATCATCATCTTTGCACATTAATTATGCTTCCTCAAATCAAATCAGAGCTTCTCATTTTCTCTAATCTCGATCATCGATTTGGTAGAGATTTTCTATAAAAGAGAAGCTCATTTCCTTCACAAAGATCCCTAATTTTTGCTATCGTTATTATATTTTTTTAGAATTCAAGCATTTAGCATTTCGTAGCATTTTTTGATTAATTGTTGTTATCACTTTCAAGCATGCAAACTATAATCTTAGAGCACATTTGATTTCGGTTTTAAAAATAAATCATCATCTTTCATTTGGTGCTTTAAAATTTATCTAATTAGTTTGGATGAACAAAAAACTACATTTGCATTTAGATTAATCAATAATTTTAGTTTCATCATTTAGCTTTGTTTTAAAATCCTTCATTTAGGATATTGGTGTTATCACTGGACTTTGCGATGACCTGAGAGAAAAGTCTATACTCCTTCCTATTAGAAGGAAATGAGTCGATGTCGGTTAGCCTTGACCGTTTTGGAATTCTGATTTTTTTATTTTCTAATCCGCTAACCCCGTAATGAATCATTAGAGTGTGTGTGTTTGTATCTATAGGAATGAAGACCCAAATTTATGCATACAAAGGTGTTTCAATTGCAATCAGATTGGTCACCCTACCCAATGATGTCCAGAGAGGACACGATCAAACATGCAAGGGGGAAGAACAATACAACTTGTGCAAGATGATGATCAGAGTGTAAACTAACCAACAAAGGATTTAGATCCAAAAGAGGGGGTATGCCTCATGATGAAGAGGAAACTATTGAAGGTCACTATGAACAAAGAACAATCTCAAAGGAAGAAAGTATAAGGACAACATGCAAAAGTTAGGGAAAGGTATGTAAACTCTTAATTGATTATGGTTCAATAGAGAACTTAGTGTCTATAGAAATGATAGAAAAACTAAATTTGAATAGGATACCTCACCCCTATCCTTATAAAGTATATTGGTTAAAAAAGAACCAAAAAAATGCAAGATGAATAGTCTTGGGTAGAATTTTGAATTGCAGATTATAAATACAAAGTTTTATGCGATATAGTTGAAATGGATGCATGCCACATACTCCTAGTTTTTCCTTGGCAGTTTGATAGGGAATCCTAACATGATGGGAGGAAGAATACTTACATAATAATGAAAGATGGTAAAAAGTACACTATGAAACTTCTTAAGGAAGACAAGGGAGAAAAAAAAATGAAACCATATCCACTTTGATAGGAGGGAAGGAGTTCATAAAAACCATTAAGGAATTAGACCTATGGTATGATTTGATATTAAAACCAAAGGACACAGAAGTGACTGCAGAGAAGAAGAAGATGCCAAAGGAAGTACATAACTCATTGGATGCTTACCATGGGGTAGTTGCTAATGATTTTACCCATACCCTCCCACCCATGAGAGACATAATTCATCAAATAGACTTAATAACAAGGATCATCCTTACCCAATAAGGCTTCTTACAAAATCACACCAACCCAAAATGCAGAAATCTATAGACAAGTTGCAAATTTTCTTGACAAAGGCCTCATACAAAAGAGTATCAGTCCATGTATAGTACCATATTTTTTGGCCCCTAACAAGGATGGAAAGTGGATTCTCTATATGTGGATTCTAGAGAATTGAACAAAATTACAATAAGATATCATTTTTCCATCCCTAGAATTGAAGACTTGCTGGATCAATTAGGGGGTGCTTCATACTTTTCCAAGATAGACCTTAAGTCAAGCTATCACCAAATAAGAAATTGGTCTAGGAAAGAGTGGAAAATAAAAAAGGGACTATCTAAATGGCTTGTTATGGCATTTGGATTGAGAAATGCACCAAACACATTCATGAAACTTATGAATGAAGTCCTCATTGATTTTGTAGGTAAATTTATTGTTGTGTACTTGGATGACATATTGATTTATAGAAGGAATAGAGAAGAGCAGTTAAAACATATTGAACAAGTCTTGAGGAGGCTTCATGAACACAAATTGATGATAAACTTGGATAAATGTGTTTGTATGAAAGAGGAACAAACATTTATTAGTTTTGTTATTTCTAAGGGCATCCTAAAGATGAATCTAGATGAGGTAGGAGCCATAGTCAATTGGCCACCTCCAAAGACACCTATTTAGGTGAAGAGTTTCAATGGGTTAGATACCTTTTACAAAAATTTCATAAAGAACTTGAGTCACATATGCAGACCAATATTGGATACCATATAAGGTGTACAAAAGGTAAATTTTTCTTTGATTGAGGAAGCCAATTATGCATTTGAGTATCTCAAACCTAGAGTGGCACAATTTCCCATCCTAGTCCTCCCTGATTTTAACATAGTTTTTAATGTTGAAACTAATGCATGTAATTTGGAAATAGGGTCAATGATTAGTAAATATGGTAGACCCGTAGCTTTCTTTTTAGAGAATTGAATGAAGCTAAAAATTAGTCCTCTAGCTATGATCTTTAATTGTATGCAATGATGCAAGCACTAAAAAAGTGGAGACACTATCTCCTACCTAAAGATTTTTTTGTAAATACAAATAACCATGCTCTAAGCTTCTTTAAAGGACATAATAAATTGGATTGTAGGCACATGAAGTGGGTAGAGAAACCCCAAGCTTATACCTTCACAATCAAACAAAAAAAGGGGCAAGAAAATAAGGTTACTGATGCCTTAAGCAAAAGGATTGCATTGGTATAAGAAATACAACTTCAGAATATTGGGGTAGATGCCATAAATGATCTATATGAGGGACATGTAGACTTTGGAGAAGCCTATCAGGTTTGCACTAAACTTATGGATGTATATCACACTGAATTTTCAGAATTTTTTATACAAAATGGTTTTCTATTCAAAGGGGGATAGTTATGCATACCTAGATGCTCTATGAGGGATAAAATAATAAAATAAAAGTATTGTGGAAAGATGAGTAAAATAATTGGGCTAGATAAGACCCTTGAACTAGTGAGGAGAAATTACTATTGGCCTAAGATGCAAATAGACAGTAGGAAGTTTGTAGCAACTTGTGTCATTTTCCAAAGAGAAAAATGCATGGCTACCAAATAGGGACTATACCAACCCCTTCCCATTACAATCAGACCATGGGAGAGCATAAGCATGAATTTCATCATGGGTCCTCCAAGAACCAAGCAAGGATTTGACAATGTTTTTGTACTGGCTGATAGATTCAGTAAAATGGCTCATTTTATACCCTGCAATAGCACTCATTATGCATCAAATATTTCCAATGTTTTCTTTAGATAATTGGTTATGATTCATGGACTACCACTCACTATTGTTTCAGATAGGGATGTGAAGGTTCAAGGACACTTTTGAATGACTCGCTGGAAGAAGCTTGGCACAAACCTACCCTTTAGTCTATCCTACCATCCCCAAACTGATGGTCAGACTAAAGTGGTCAATAGATCACTTGGTAACCTTCTAAGATGTCTCATAAAATATTATGGACAATCATGGGATGTTGTGTTACCAGAAGAAGAATATGCATTCAACGATTCAATAAACAGGTCCACAGGAAAGAATCCTTTTCAAATAATCTATGGGATGCACCCTAGAGGCATCATGAAGCTTAGAGACATGCCTAATGAGGAAAAGGTCAGTGTAGAAGGTGAGGAGTTAAAATAATTGATCAGACAGGTGCATGAATAAGTGAAACTTTCACTACAGAAGAATACAAAGAAGTATAAACAACATGCATATCTAAAAAGGTGATGCATATCTCCATTTCTCCTATTTTTAACATCTCTGATCTTACACTTTACAAAGGTGATGCATATACTAATGGTTCTTTGCAGGAACAAGAATACATTGAGTGGCTCAAAGATTTACCCCCTAGTGAGCCCATGCATTTGGAGAAGACTCTTGATATAAAGATAATAAAAAAATAAGGAGACATAATTACAAACAATTCTTGGTGAAGTGGAAAGGGTTACCTGATGTTGATGCCACTTGGATGGATGAGAAGACTACTACACAACATGGAACCACATTAGACACACTCCTCTCAAGTGGAAATTGAGATTTTATCACCATGGGAGTATGTTGATGGAGCACCTAGGCTCTAAAATTACACCGTTGGAATGACATGGAGGTAGTAAAGAAGGAAAAAATTAGTCATAGTTTTTTTGAGGTCTTTGGTACTCTTACCTTGTAATAAGGATCACTTTGTAAGACTGGTTGCCACAAGGTCTCATTATAAACATTGGCGATAAAACTCATTGAACGATCCAAAATGTGTTGTATACGTTGATTTTTTGTTTCTAAAATGGTTTTGGGCATTGTACAATCCATCTAGGGTCCTAATAGATCCTAGGGAGAAAAGTGGAGCAACTTTGTAACAAAAGTTGTAAAAGTTGCTTGACAACTTTGTGCAACTTTTTCATAACCACCCCAATGGCTGCAAGCTTTGAAATTTGGTTGTGGACATTGAATTTTTGTTTAATATTTTAAAAAATGTCAAACATGAAAGAATTATTATGTAATACATAACTTGGTGGCAAGATTTTATGAAATAAACTCTATTTTTCACGTAATTTATTGTTGTTCCATACAGTACAATCATCTCTGCAACTGATTCTTGTTGAACTGGTAGATTTTTTTTTGTAATAAGGTGTTAGGCCTCTAACTCTTTTGGTTTTATTGGATTTGTTGGAGTTAGAAGGGATAAATCTTTGGTTCAACCAAAACTAGTCTGCAAACCCTTGTTTCACTGGGGTGTTGCAAAGATGTATCCCTAATTTCCCAATCCACTATGGGATTCACATGAACCTTTGTGAAATGAAATTAGGGGGAGTGTATATTATTATTCCAGAAGGGTAGATTAGGAGGATTCTATTTGGCCACTTTTCCACCAAGCCCTAGGTTGAGCATCTCTATGTGCTCAGTGGTAGTTAATTGCGAACTAGTGCACAAAGACTTTTAGGTAGTGGATATGTTGAATTTAATGTTGGAATGGGTTTTCCAAGGAATGTTCAAACCTATTCCATGTTTTGGATTGGTTTCATCAATCCTTCTATAAATACTTTCTTTGAAGACCTGGCCTAATTAGCCCTTATAGGCCTCTGCACTTTGTGTGAATTTAGTGGTGCAGTGAAGGGATTGGAGTCTAAGGTTTTGTTGTTGGAAAAATATTCCAAAATGGTATTCAGAAAAATATTTTTTTTCAGTAAGGTCTTTGGGAAAAATAAGAGTTGTCTCAGGAAAACTTTGTGCATAGGCCTACTAGGAAAACTTGTCCAACTAGGCCTTGTGGAGCAATTTGATCTTTGGCTTCAATATGACTTTGTAGAAACCCTTACTACATCCTAAATGGATTGTTTAGGGTAATTATAACTTTGATGCATTCCTTATAATGGTGTTTGGAATAATGGTGCACTGGTGTGTGTTCAAAGGAAGTGCTTGAGGAGGACTTGTGTATTAAACTTGGGAGCATGCTTGGTTGGTGTATTCAGAAAGTTGAAGGAGATATTATAGTGAAAAATGAAGGTTTTTAAACACTA
>MU223272.1:757675-779535 GCA_018584345.1 Thuja plicata
AATTCTGAAAGTTTGTAATTCCGCATTTGTGGAGATAATAAGAAGTCCATTTTCTGTTCTTGCAAATTGTTGTTTCTTCTCTGTTTCTGTTATGTGTTTGTGGTATTAAGGGGAGCACCCTTCATCAGTGTGCTGGGCATTATGTTGATGAAGGTTGATTAGCTGGCTTCACCTCTTGCACAGACTGCTTCAAATCTGTATTTGGAAGCTTTCAACAATATTTTCCACCCATACCCTGCGCAACATCTTGAGCATGTCACACAGCCTATGGAATGGGCTTTCTCCCCCATCCTTTATTTGTTTTGAAACATTATTAAAAAATTGCGTAGCATGTTTAAAATTTTACAATTAGCGCTGGCCTCTACTTTAAATACCATGTGTTGGGTTCAGTATTACATTTTCAATCTGCTCTTCCATGAAAGTACTTTTTTGTTTTCAACGCCTCCATATTCTCTCAACTCCTTAATTGCTGGCTTCCAAGTCTGCGCAACTTCTCATATAATATGTTCCTTGGTTCATACTTGGCATCTCTCGCAATACAGTGCGCAGGCACCTCCCTTTTATGGCGTGGGATTCCATTCTTTGATTACACAATTTGTAACTGTTCTAAAATGTCTTAGCCCCTATTGCGTAACTTTCTTGCTGCTAGACTAATCACATTCCTCTGATCTCTTAAAGTAATGTGCTACCCTATATTAAACTTCCTATGTGATCTTTGCTTTTGTGTCTTATTTGGAACTTCCAATCCTCTTGGTTTCTAGAAAAAATGCAAACATAGGAGGCATTTCAAGGTTTGGCTACTGTTTACTTGCTGTTGGAGAATTTTGTAATTCATTCAAATAGTTCACCGCCTTGTCTATGCTTTGGA
The DNA here is from genome assembly GCA_018584345.1 of Thuja plicata. Classification (NCBI taxonomy): domain Eukaryota; kingdom Viridiplantae; phylum Streptophyta; class Pinopsida; order Cupressales; family Cupressaceae; genus Thuja; species Thuja plicata. The sequence goes on from MU223272.1 coordinate 758,544, forward strand.
AGATGTCCATGTTCTGTGAAAAGTCTTGTTTAGCATGATTCCCATCATTTGGTTTTGAAACTTCTATATTATTTATGCCATGGACATCAAAATCCTTTCCATTCTTGCATATTAAAAATGCATTGATTAATGGTTCCCATACAAATGTCTTGTATAGATGTCACAACCTGAACATGAATGGTGGCCTTGTATGCTTTAAATACCACATAAAATAAATATTTAAACCTCAAGAATAAATGACAAGTTCCTTGAAATTCTTGTTCAAGGATTCCACTTCCTCAAAGCCACTTTTATTCCCTGAAAAAACAATCTAAATCAACTGTGCAATTTGGATTACTGAGCTAGCAATCACTTTAAAACCAACTTTTATAATTCTGCAAATTGAACACATCAATAGCAAGTAGCTTCTGGAAAGAGCTTTGAAAACTAATTAAATACAACCTTGCAACCATGGGAACCAGATAGCACACTCATCTCCAGCGACTAAACAATTGTCATCAACTGGATCTACTTGAAATAAAAATTAGGCAAAAAGATAATAAAACTCAAAGTAGGCAACTTTATCCAATCTGCAAATTAAAGTATTCAAACTTATGCAAACACTGTTTAAAATGCAAATCGAAAAGGTATCAGATCAACGCCTGAGGAGACGTCACTCAGCAAGGTGATTAATTCATCAATAATGAAAATGCATGCAAAAAGGTTTTGCCGGAATCAATCTCAGGTACAAGGTGCAACTGATCTAACTTGGCAATTTCAAAATATTGGTGTAAGTGTAAATATCAAAAAACATAAAACTCCTTCAGATTGGCCATTGCAAAATCACTAAATCATGCTCTGAAGCTTCATCATCAGGTTAAATAGTACATTCACTTGCAATGAGACTGATACCATGATTGGTTTTTGAAAACAACACTTAGACCAAAAGTTATGACTCTTGAAAAATGACCATTTAGCAAATTTGATTCCATTCTGCACTACAAATTGAATAAACTGCCTCTGAAACTGAACTCATAAAGTCACTAGGAAGAACCTTCAAAATCTCAACCTAAGAACATATCTTGAATTTCATATTTAGAATGCAAAACCTCAATTATCATGCTCTAAAAACGAACCTTTCAACTAAAACAAATCTTCAAAGTTAGCACCTTAACACTTTTCTTGTTTTTAAATTAGGTAAATATGCAGAAAACTGATTTGGAATCAACTTAGAAAAGTGATCAATTGGATTGATCAAAGTCTGAAAATATTCAAAGGAGTTCACTTCTAGGTCTATGATGCAAAAAAACCTTTAATTATTCCTGACCTTGAATTGGGTGCAAATAGGGAAACCACAAAGTAGGTCACTAAATGTTGGATTCTGCACATTCAGTAAAACTTTAATAAATTGGAAATGGAAAGGCTCTGGAAAAATGAGTAAATGGATTGGCAGGAATCTGTAAATCTTCAAATGGGTACACTCTTATGTTTGTAGAATAGGGGAGAACTCAATTATCCAAAATTTTCAACCGGGTATACATTTTCAAAACCCCAAAGTGGGCAACTTAGTAATTCTATACTTGAATACTCAGGAAATTAGAATTGTTCACCAATAGAATGGTTCTAGAAAAATTGTCATCTGATTTCATAGGGATCTGAAAAATGGTAATATTGGTTCATTTCCATGCTTACAATACCTGGGAACACACCGTGATGTCATACCTATCCATCTGATCAAAGATGCAGGCCTTCAAAGTAATGTATTCAGAAATCTACATTCAACAACTTTGGGAAACTTAACAAAATGCCAACACAATGAGACTGGCAAACTGCTCAAATGGATTCATCGTGATCTAGAAACTGAAATATATGAATTATTTGACCACTGGAACATAGTACAAAAGGAAGTTTTTCAATTGAATCAACTGGTCAAAATTTATAACTAGTCAAACTGGGCTATTCAGATTTCTGGGCAGAACAAAGATATACACAATTCTAGGCAACCGACTTTGGGGAATATAGAAAATTATCAAATGGACTTGGAATGACCTAAGATATAAAAAATAAGTTCTCTGACATACATATAAAACATTCCCAAAATAGTGACTCATGAAACACAACAGGGAGCAAGATATTCAGAAGCAAACTGGGCAAGTTACAACAATTTAACACTTATTAAAAAATGCAGATTTATGTTACCACCTCAAAATGACTACTCCCTAAACATGTCAGAATTGAAATTTAGGAGTTGGAACCCACTACATATATTAAATGAAAGGCACTGAAGCCTCTTGTAAAGTAATATCTGATAAAATCACTATGGTATCTTTTTCAAGCACTCTAACTAAGCCTTCTCACAAAAATTTTCAGGGGTACTCACCTTTCCTTATTGAAAATTTTAACATGGTCACTCAAATTTGTGCCAAAATTGGGAGTACCAACTTGTAGGAGGGATATCAACATCAATATGTATAGGGTTTTCTACAATCTTCTCTTTACCCTTTTCTTTTTCCTTCTCTTCAAATTTCTTCCTCGCTTCTTCCATCTTCTCTTTAGTAAAGCCCATCATTTATCCAACCATCTCAACTTATTTTATAATCTTTCTCTCTCTTGTAGGTCTAGTAATCCCCTCATATACCTTAAGGCTCTTCTCAACATATGTACCAAACCTTTTCTTAGTCTTGTCTATTGGTTTCTTCAAGATATCTTATGCATGTGCCTCAAGAAGTATACCATCCACCTCATATCCCACAGGAATCACCCATGATGTCCTAGCATATGCTTAGCTACATAGATAATTGGAATATTTTGAAATATCCCCATATAGAAAGTTTATTTGACTAATCTCCCAGCAAGTCATAGAATTCTTTGATCTGAAATACTACTAGTTTATCCCCTTTCCACTTAATATTGCCTACTCCATGAAAGTACTAGATAAAGTAAAAAATATAAAGACCAAAAGGGATCCATACTTGAATATCTTCTTATTGTACTTCTTTCTCTTCTCCAAATTCTTCATAAGATGATATCTTAATGACTCACAAATGTCACATTCTTTATTTTATTTCACCATTTTGTATGCAACATATATGATAGTACTAGAAATAGAGTTTTATCTGCAAGAATTAAATACCTTATGACCAAGTACCATAGAATAAAACTTCACATTTGGTTGTATAATGTTATTGACTGCCATCACTCACTTTTCTGACTGAGAACTAGCTAACTTAGTGACTATATCCTTCTAAATTGATTTTAGGGCTGACACCTCACCATTGTCACAGAATCTAGTATCTACCTTCAAAACTTCCTATGTAATCTTGAATGTTTTTTCAAGCCACATAAATTGGTCATCAACTCTTCTCAACACATATTGAACCCAATCCAATTTAAATAAATCAGGGAAATCCATGACGTGTACACATGTTTTCTTTACTAATACCCTATATTCATCCTTTAACACTAAATCCTTAGAAACCTCTTTGAATTATTCTTGTTGGTGTATTTAAATATTCATTAATTACACTTTAATTATGCTTACTTAGGATAATTCATTCATAGTAGTTTGTCATTTAGACACCTAGTAGTTGTCAATGAAAAACTACTATGAATGCATAATCCTAAGTAAGCTTAAGTAAAGTGTAATTAGTGAATATTTAATAACACCAACACCCCCCTTAAGTGCAACTTAGGGGAATGAAATTAAAATCACAATACTAAAGGAAAATGCAAGATGGGTCTCAAATACTAGGCCATGTTAGCTAGGTACCCATGTAAAATATGCAAGTGCAAAAGATATGCAATGCAATCTCTCATAAAGTGGAGAAAGAGGGAAAACCTCATGGAAAAAACCCTCCCCCAAAAAGACAGATGAAAAAACAAGATGCATGGATGGATGGAGTAATTAAGACCCTCCATTATGACATACATCATGTATATACAATCAAGAATCCCCCCATAAGAAGGAAAGATAGAGACATGACATCCACCATAATGAAGAACATCCTACAAGAAAGGTGAGTTTTTGAAAGAAAAACATAGTCCAATGCCTACAAACAACATTTCTCCCCTTAGGAAGAAGATAGACCAAGTAAAAATGCAAGAATTATTCCCATTGTACATACTAAGAAGGAAGGGGAATCCAAATGAAGTATGAAGATGCCTACAGAATCTTCTCATGTGTCGCCATGTCCTTTGTTGATGAAGATGCCACTAACCAATTAGGAATATACCCAATAGAAGGTGACAAGAAAGGAACCTATGGTAACTCATCCATGTAAGAATTTAGATGAAGCTCCAAAGATAAGGATGTATCCTTAAAATAGTATGTAGGAAGAGAGAAAAAATATCCCCCTCTCAATGTAGAAGGTACACCCATGATAGATTCTCCAAGACTAATGTAGAAATTACTCCATGAAAACTAAATGATGTTCCTCCCTTTAGGAAGAAATAATTCCATAAGTGTATAAAGGAATCCTCCCCCCAATTTGTAGGAAGAATCCTCAAGATGTATTATGTCTCAGGAAACTGAATAGGAATCTCCAACACATAAGTATGATCATCCATGCAATGTGACATCTCAGGTGAAGTTGAGACTCATGAAATCCAATCTTCAAAGAGTCAAATGTCTTCTCTGAAAATAAAGATACCTCCTCCAAATGTTGTATCAAAGGATCCATAATAGGATCTAAGTTTGAATGATTGATTTATATATATGATATGTATTGCTTCTTATGTTATTGAGCTATTTGGTCAATTGGTTATTTACTCTATTCAATATTACCCAGTGAATCACTGGGTTCAGTTTTAAGTGTTTAAGTTTTGATTTGTATGATTCACCCCCTCTTAGTGGGACCAACAATTGGTATAAGAGCTAAGTTACTCTAAAGAGATAAGTTTAAAGGGACTTGAGTCAAGAACTAAATATGTATAAGATAGAAGCACCAAAGGTGAATAGGGATCATTTATCTACATGCAAAGTTAGAATGAGATTGCATGTGTCTAAAGTAGGAGAGTGTGCACTTTAGTTTCTTGATAATGAATATGTAGCACTGACTACTGTGCCTTTGACTATCAATGAGCAAAGATAGAAGCAAGAACACACACAAGTTATGATTGAGATTACTTCTACACTTACCGACCAGGAATATGATGAGCTTGATGGTTTCACTACTTTGAAACAAATGTCGGATAAGCTTATTTTGACCTATGCTGGAGATCAACATGTTCAGAAGGCTAAAGCAGAAAGATTGAGGAAAATTTGAATCTATGAGGATGAAGAAAGGAGAGAAAATAATACAGTATAGTACAAGACTTATGGAGACTATTAATTCTATCAGAGGAGCTGGTGGGATCACAATAGAGGATGATGTCAGAAGAAAAATATTGATAACCCTGCTACCGAGTTATGATATTCATGTATCTACTATACAAGAGCTAAGATCTATACCCTAGATGAATGTTTCACTAGATGCTACTATTGATAAGTTAACTAAATTTGAGCTAAATGATTTTGACAATAGTTTTCCAGCTACTTCTAAGATTGAATCTGCATTTAAGTCTAGTTTAAAGATTGGAAAAGCAAGGGAAGTTGCTGCTAGAGATGGATATCTGAGCATTACTAGTGAGAAATTTTATAGTTTCACTAAAGGTTTTGAAGAGTTATTTTCTAAATGTAATGAGAATGAAAGAGAATTTGAAGCTTTGTTAGCTAGAAGGATACAAAGAGGCAAAGGAAAATACTGAGGTAAGTTACCCTTGAAATGTTTTTAATTCTGATAAAGTTGGTCACTTTGCATCTAACTGTCCAGAGAAAGATAAGGAGGAAAAGAAAGATAATAGAGATAATGACAAAAGAGAAAACAGATTCAGGAGATACCTGGAGACTATAAAAACAAAGGTAAGAAATCTTGTCATCATATTACTAATGAAGGAATGATTGATGATGATTCTTTTGATAGTGATGATGAAAATTAAGTTTTAATGTTTCTATAAAAGATGATTATGATGAAGAAGAACCCCGAGCCCTAATATCACAAGTAAGTAAGAATGAAACATCAATTATAGATAGTGGTTGTTCACATCACATGACTGGTGAAACACTTAAGTTTATTTCCTTGGAAAAGCATATTGTAGTTTATGTTAGATTTGGTAATGATGCTCCATATCATGTGAAAGGAAAAGGATCTATAATTCTACTGAGTAACACAAGATGTGATGATGTTTATTGGGTTGAAGGATTAAAGTATAATATATTGAGTGTTGCACAACTAAACAATACAGGTCATCGAATGGAATTGCAATATGGAAGGGTGAAAGTATTTGACGGAAAGGATAATCTGATTGCTACTAGAGAACAATCTAAAGGTAATGTATTTTATCTTGATACTTCTATAAAGAGTTTCCTATTTTTTATAGTTGAATATATTTGGTTATGGCACAAAATGCTTTGTCATGTTAATTTTGACAACTTAATTAAAGTGAGTAAGAAGAATAGAGTAAGAGGACTATCGAGACAAGAAAAACCAAACAATGTTGTGTAGAGAATGTTAGATGGGTAAGATGACTAAATCTAGTTTTGCAAGAAAGACTTATTTTACACAAGGAATGTTTGATTAAGTACATACTAATTTATGTGGACCCATGAGGACTCAAATTTATTATGGAGATAACTATTTTATTTTATTTATGGATGATTATTCTAGAATGATGTTTATAATTTGTTTTTAAAAGAAAAATATGATGCATTTCAAATGTTTAAGTGGTATAAGGCCCGAGTTGGAAAAGAAATAGGAAGATAGTTAAAATGTCTGAGATCTGACAGAGGAGGTGCATTTACTTCTGATGAATTTACATTATGTTGTAATGAGAATGGAATTAAGAGATAGATATTAGCACCGAGGACACCACATCAGAATGGGATTGCTGAGAGAAGAAAAACATCTATTATTGATTGTGCTAGGATACTGATGATTGGAAAAGTAGTATCATAAAAATTTTGGAGAGAAGGAATGATATTTATACATTGAATGAAGTACAAAAGAAGAAAGATACCAACAAGACACCTTATGAAATCTGGTATGAACACAAACCTAATGTTAATCACTTTAAAATTTTTGGGAGAAAATGCTATATTTTGAAAGATTCCAGAGAAAGAAGTTTGATTCAAAAGTAGAAGAAGGGATATTCTTAGGATATTCTACAATGAGTAAAGCTTACAAATTTTAGAATGAGGTTACTAACAAAATGGTGGAAAGTGAAAATGTAAGAATTGATGAATTTGGAAAAAGGAATGATGAAGATAATAAGAAGGAACCTAAATATTATGAGAATTTTGTATAAGTACAACCTGATCCCCTTGATACCTTACCAAGAGTACCTACTGAGGAGGAAGATGAATAAGAATTTCCACAACCGAATATTGATATTGAAGAACTGAGAGCTACCAAGGCTATTTTGGAAAAATATGTGAGAAGGCACCATTTCCCCAATCAATACTATTGGAAATAAGGATGCTGGAGTGATGCCCAGATGCAAGGTAAGAGACAATCCATGTTTGATATCTTCATTTGAGGCAAATAAAGTTAAAGAATAACTAGATAATGAAGATTGGATGAAAGCAATGAAAGAAGAGTATGATCAAGTTGAGAAGAAAAAGACATGGACATTACTACCCAGGCCTAAAGATAAATATTTTATTGGTACTAAATGGATTTTTATAAATAAAATGAATGAGCATGGAGAAGTTATCATAAATAAAGGTAGATTAGTTTGCAAAGGTTATGCACAAGAAGAAGGAATTGATTATGGAGATAATTTTGCACCTGTTGCTTGAGTAGAAGGAGTTAGAATAATTGTAGCATATGTTGCTTACAAAGGGTTCAAAGTATATTAGATGGATGGTAAGTATGTGTTTCTTAATCAGATACTTGAAGAAGAAGTATACATTGAGCAACCTGAAGGATTTATTGAGTACACAAACAAGAACAAGGTATGTAAGTTACATAAAGATTTATATGGTTTGAAACAAGAACCCCAAGCATGGTATGAGAGATTGCACTCTTATCTCATCAAAATAGGATTTCAAAGAACAAGTGATAACAATAGTGTTTACTTGAAATGTGACAGTGATAATTAAGTTTTGATTGCTAAAATTTTTGTTGATGATATTATTTTTGGAGCCAATGACACTTTATACATAAATGATTTGCTGATGAAATGATAAAAGAGTTTGAGATGTCAATTATTGGAGAGATTAAGTTCTTTCTAGGTCTATAGATACAACAAGTTACTAGAGGAATCTATATTACACAAGCCAACTATATCAAAGATATTGTTAAAACTTTTGGTATGGAATATTCCAAACCTGTTGGAAAACTTATGGTTACTTGATGTAAATTACCAAAAGAGGATGAAACACAAGAGGTGGATAATACTATTTACCGATCCATGATTGGTAAATTCCAGTATGTTGTTCACAATATACTTGATATAGAACAGACTATTAGAATTGTTGCAAGATTTTATTCTAATCCAAAGGAAACATATATGTCTGCAGTAAAGATAAGTTTGAGATACCTGAAAGGCACATAAGAGTTTCATTTATTGTACAAAAAAGGGTGTACTTTTGATCTTCAAGTCTGCACTGATGCGGATTAGGCTGGAAATGTTGATGACATAAAAAGTACTAGTGGAGGTGCATTCTTTCTAGGTGAAAGATTGGTTACATGGCTGAGCAAGAAAGAAAGTTGTATTTCACAGTCTACTGTCGAGGCTGAATATGTTGCTTCTGCTATGAATTGTGCAAACATAGTATGGATTAAGAAATTACTTGAAGGTATGCAAGAAGAGATCACAGATCCAGTTACTATTTTTTTTGATAATACAAGTGCTATTAATATATCAAAGAACTTGGTTATGCATTCAAAGACCAAACACATTTCTATCAAGTATCACTACTTGAGAGAACAAGTTCAAGAGAAGAATGTGAAATTAGAATATATGAATTCAAAGGAACAATTTGCTGATATACTTACAAAGCCACTATCTATAGATGCTTTTGAGAATCTCAAAGGTAAATTAGGGGTTCTTCCCCTATCCAATGTTCACTAAAGAGAATGAGGCATGTTGCATCAATTCTATGTTTCATTCGAATATCTTTTTTTGAATTGATGTTATTATGAAACACTTAAGGTGATTCCTAAAGTTGTGAAAATATTTTTGTATGTCATGATTTATTAGTACATGTCAGGTATAATCCACTACTGGAACAAGTTTTTAGGAGTATGACTTTTTGGCACTATTTTCAAAGAGGGAGGGAATGAATTGATTTCATTTATCCTAAAGGGAGATATTGATATTGAGACAATAAATTGATAATATTTACTCATGAAGGAGATTCATAATCTATGTTACATAAATAGAAGATTTATCCAAGAGGGAGATTCAGATCAAAGATCAAAGTGGAAATAAAATATCAGCTCAAAGGGAGTACAATTATGTATTTGAGAGCTGCCATCATCAATTGCTATAACACTTTTATAGTGGTTTCCATCACTGCCAAAGAGGGAGATTTTTTATTAACTGAAGAATATCTAATGGAGATGATGAATACTAAGTGATATCAAGTATCATGATTGTAGAAAGGGTTAGATCAGTTATTGTTTTGTCATTGATGTCAAGCAATTGATTAATTGATTTTTATTATGTTACCATATCTTAAGAGGAGAAGTTAAATGGGTGACAAATACATATTAGAAAATGATTAAGTAATGATGATATAGTTGTTTTCTACTATGTATTTGATGTTATCAAATTAGTACAATTTGGCGTGTAAAGACCTCTAACAATGTCACTCCTAACAGGGTGAAGATTTCAACCAATCTGAGGTAAATCCTCTAACAAGGTCACATTTAGCAAATGTGTTTGTAATATTTAATAGGATAAGTTCTTAACCGAGCATACTTTAGAAGGGTACATTTTTATTGTGGGTTACAATTCCCACAGAGGTTTTTCCCAAATTGGGTTTCCTTGTAAAATATAGTGTCAAGAGGATTAAATCTGATGTCAGCATAGTTTAATTTGGAATTATATGAGTTAATCTGATGTTGCTAAGTTTGAATCATTGATTTACATATATGAGATGTATTTTTCCTTATGTTATTGAGTTAATTGGTGAATTGGTTATTTACTATATTTAGTATTACCGAGTGAATCAGTCAATTCAATTTTATGTGTTTATGTTTTGATTTGTCTGACTCACCCCCCGTCAATGGGACCAACATTCTTATCATAAAGGAATATTAATCCACATCATCAAGTGGAATGAGGCAATCTATAGTTGGATCTTTTAGGAATGGAGGAACATGAGGATCTCCAAAATGCTCCCAAACAATGTTCCAACATGTGTGTGTGCACTCAATATCCTCAGGCTTGGATTGAAATTTAGGAAAGGAAGAGATGTTGTAATATATCAATCCCTTGATATCTCTTTTATTTTTATGCCAAGATATTTGTTTCCACTTAGAATTTGGCTTAGGAGTGATTCCATAAAGATGAGGCAAAATATTCAACCATCTACAATATGTGATAATACCTTTTTCCCATGACTCATAATTATCCCCAGTGAAATGAAAAGCTCAATGATGGATGGTATATTTCATTATTTTAGCCATGATATACTTCAGACATGATATAGTGAGATAAAAAAATCATTGCATCCCCTAAACTGCAATAAATCAAAGAACCCCACAAAATAGATGATTTTGGCACTTTTTAGGTTGTGCATACATACAATTTCTACTTGCTCAAATTGGCCAAAGTGGACTTATGATTTTGATTAATAAAATAGAATATATGAAGCAATAATAGACTCACACAATCAAAACACAAGATCACTAAAGGATCCAATTGATTTCAAGTACCAAAATAGGCCAAAAGAGACCAAATTCTAAAAGTGATATTTTTGTCCAAATAAGACTATAATCTAAAATAAAATATGAATTGTTCTCAAAAAATTATGCACTTTCAAAAATATGGCACCTGAAAATATGTCCGTATGAGCCCGAACGAAGCCTCCAAATTTGCAAAATCGGGACTTGGATAGGTACACTAAATAAAAACTACAATTTCTAAAAAATCTATCCACCAAAATTAGAAACTAACTGTACCACTAAAAAATTTAGGAAATTATAGCCAAAATAAAAAAACATTGCACCAAAATTGGAGCATGGATGACCAAGTTATGGCCTCTCAAAGTCAAACTGCAAAATCAAAATTGCAAATGGTGAGGGGTCCAAAATTTCCAACCCTACTGATGTAAACAAATATGATGGTAAAATGACCATCAAAATTAATTGCCACTCGGATGCAATGGTGAGGTCTGATATTTCTCAAAATTCTCCCACAAGCTATTGAACCTAGATTTGAATCGTGGCCCTCCAAAAGTTGAAGCAAAAAAGGCTCTCTAATGGCTATGCAATGAAATATTCTATGGATCTAATACTATGTATGAACTTTCCATAGGGAAAGAATAAAAATACCAAGATCGAGAAGCTCAATTGAAAAGATAAGAGAGATAGAAAAAATTATATAGTCAAAGGATTAATTCAATTATGATCAAATAATAATAGATATAAAAATCAATTAAGTACAATGTAGATGTTCTTGAATATATAGGCAATGCATGATAGCTAGGAGATATGCAAATGATCACCTATCAACCAGTTAAGGTGAAATCACATGTCCACCAAAGGTGGATCATCTTCCATTGTACAATGAAGTATGTGCAAGTATGTGCAACAATGAGAGGATGAAAATGTGATAAAATCACTAAAGGTGGATCTCACACATAAAGTGGAAAGAGATAAAAACTATGTCCACCTAAAGTATTCTCCTACACCATGTGCTAAAATGAGATGCAAACTCCTGGGTGTCTCAATGAAAAACTATTATGAATGCATTATCCTAGGTAAGATTAAGTGAAGTGTAATTAGTGAATAATTAATGACACTAATAGTTGTGCAATCACTCTGTCACCCAATTATTCAAGATTGCAATTTGAATGTAAGCCCTAATGTCTTCAACATGCAACACACCCTAAGGAATGGATGAAAATATTCCATCAGGGTCATACTATATTAATTTATGTGGGTGTTTCTTAAATAATGGCCTAGGATGCTCTATAATATCAACTACTTTGGGTGCATTCATGTTTAAACCTTCAAAAATAAAATTATGCAATGAAAAATACCTTTTGTATAAATTTAGGGTTAATCTTGAAATCAATGTAAATCACTTCATTATCCTTCAAATTGCCTTTAACTGATCTGGAAACTCTTCTTCAACTCCCAAGGGGTAAAATGAATAAAACAAATGCCTTCTTTTTTATTTTTCATGCCCAAAAAGTAGATAATAATTAATGCGTTGTGCCTTAGTCTCAAATTATCTCAAAATAGAGTGTACAAACTCCATCGATAAACCTTCAAATCATCAACAAAATTATTGTGAATCATACAACATGTCATAAATTCATTTTTGCATCTGAATAAGTTGACCATATTCAATGCTTTATCTAGTTTAGGGGCCAAGTAAAGATTTTTCATCAAAATCCCCCTTAGGTCAATGACCTAATTAGTTTTGAGATGAAATCTCCACACTAGATACTGGTGCGATCCTTCCAATATCATCAATTTGTTCTTTTCAAACCCGTGTCTTACACATTTCATTCTTAACTTCATCAACACCAATTATTTTCTTTCCTTTATCCTTTTTCACATTGTTCCTTTCTATGAAACCTCTTACATTATTGTTTATGCAACTCCTAGCAATATGACCAAAATTTTTGGAATTAAAACATGTCACATTTCTATACCTTATATTTTCTAGATTTGTCCTTAATCTACAATGCTTTCCAATATGTCCAAAATTATTGCATTTATAACATGTTATGTTCCTCTTGTTCACAAAATTATTCACCTTTGATCTACATTCACTTGATTTGTGTCCATAGTTGTAGCAAGTGTAACAATAGCCAAAAAATGATGTGGTATTAGGTTTTGTTCTGCACTCCTCTCTATGACCAAATTTTTTGCATGAAAAACATCTCCCATTAAAGTCTTGTCCATTAGGTTGCCTGATAGGTGTTCTTTTACGTTTCTCCATCTATTTTTCTAATAAAGTACTATTTTGACCAGATCCATAACTTTATCCCTTCTCAAATCCAAGTGCTTTTATTTCTCATTTTGTTGTACTAGATTTGAATTTTACTTTGAAATCATTAGCTACTACAAGTTCACTCCTAAGAACTTCATTTACCCTTTCAAGTTTCTACTCATTATGCCTAGATTCCTCAGGATTGATGTATAATTGTCCAACTTCACAATTCAATCTGACATTCCTCAATTTTTTCCTTCAAGGTTTTCCAAATATTTTTCTTCACTTCAATTTCCCTATTCATCTTCATTAACATAGCTTCCATTCTATTCTTTATTTTATCTCTTTCATTTGTGATCTATTCACACTCATCTGATTTTTCTTTCAAGGCTTGTGAATCACTTTTTTTCTATTGTTCAACAAGATATTTCCTCTTATCCCTTGATGTGTTCAATTATTCCTTCAAATTTTCAATGAAACCTTCAGCATCCTCAAGACTCTTTTCTAATTCCATATTGTGAGTATTTGATTTTTCAAGGTCTTCAAGTGCAATCAAGAGCTTCCTTTGAGTACTGCTAGAAATTGTTAAATCTTCCATCAGGACCTTCTTCAATTTGTAAGACTTCTTCTAAGGAACAAATATTTGATACCAATTTTTAGAATTAAGGAACATTGAGAGAGGGGGAGGGGGCTGAATAAGTGAAAATAGTAGGAAAACAAGTAAAGAATCTACAATATCATAACACCATGATTTTTATTGTGGAAACCCAGTTAAGGGAAAAACTATGATGGGGATGGAACCCAAAAATAAATACTTATACAGAAATAAGATATCCTATTAAAGGTTTAGTACATGAGGTAAATACACATGCATTCAAGATTACAACCTAGAGCCCAGTGCTCAAATAAAAAATGAGATACAACCCTCAGAGGCACACTACCATACTAAACAATTCCATCTACAAAAGTGAATTGAGAAATAACATCAACAGTTCTTGAATAATTCCATATAAGTCCAAAGTAAATCCTCTTATTGATAGTAAAACCTTTGATCATAGATCCATCATTCATACACATCATATCACTATCATATCACTATCATATCCAACCATCACAGGGTAAAAGTACAAACCCGTGTCACACTTTTATAAAGAAAAAGGTCCACAACATGCAAACTGTTCAACTTTAACGACATAAATGTGGCATTTGTGCTTAGAATTTGAGGATGATGTAAACTGATGAAATGTGTAAAGCTAGATGAAGTTTATTCCTATAATTGTTTAATTTTCTTTTGAAAAAGAATTGACATAGATTTTTTATTTTTGAAGTCCATTTTTTAATTGCTGAAAAATGCTAAAAATCTAGGGTCTAGTTCCCACCAAAAAAGTATATGCAAATAATCCATTTTTCCTCTGATTTCAAAATATGTTATAGATAAAATGTATAGCTAGTGCAAAAAATAATAAAGATTGGTTTTCAATGTATATTTTCTCCATTATAACTACTCAAAGTTGAACTTATCTGAATCGACAATTTTCATCTCCCACCAAATTTCCCCTATCAAATCTACACCATTCAGAAATAAAATTACATATTCTTGAAGAGGAATCTCTCCTCTAGTGTTAAATATAAATTTTAATTTTTTTATATGATTTATTATTTTTTTATTTATTCGAAGCAACATCTTCTCGAATGCTAAATACCTACTTGTTTTATTTTGAAATTATAATATATTAGATCTAATCAAAATACTATAAAATTTATATGACAATAATCTTGACTCTGAGCTTTAAAAAGTGTATTTTTTATAATTTTTAAAAATATCATTAAAAAGAGTAGGGGTTATTGAAACACTAATTTTCTGAAATAATTTTATTTCTTTGGTAATTGGACCCAAATTGGTATATAACATGCATTTAATAGACATTTCCAATTGGAAAAGTTTAACCACTTATCTAGCTTAGCTAGAATGAATCTAGCTAGACCATATGTTTGACAAAAATTAATTTTTAGTTAGAAGTACTCAAATTTAGTTGTCTTGATAAGTGGTCTTGAAACGAGACACAACTTTGTGCTTTTACCCCACATAATCTAAAACATCTCAAAAAATCAATCTTATATATCCATCATCAAAGATAAAAAATATAAATGTCAGCCTCATAAACAAAATGAGTAGCATGTGAAGTGTTCCTAGATCTAACCTCAAAATATGTTCCTAACCTTGAAAAAAGCATAGGTGCCATCACACATGTCATCTCTATCAACTCCAACTATAAAACCGATTAGATCATTGATTTGATAGGATCATTGATCAATCCAATACCTAACTATCTTAGTTTTTCACTGTACTCCATATTTTTAATACTGAGAAAGATATAACTTCATCAAATGATAATATAAACTAATGTGAACATAAAAAAAAGTAAATAATAAATCTCTAAATCTTCTTGTAGGTTCACACCTCAAAACTCGATCATATACTCCTGTACCGATCAATATACTAAACCTAGTATATTGTGCCAATTATTCCATACTCAGCCAAATCTATACTCTAGCCTTCGGTATCATCATAGTATAGAAATGCATCTCCAAAATAATGTATGGTTGACATCAAGGAAAACATACAATCTATCATATCAATGTCTCTTGCCAATATATTATATGTCTTAAGATGAAAAGATGATACCATATAAGACAAGGGTCGATGAGTTCAAGAAAGATTTTGCGCCTTATCTTTAAGAGGATTCCTAGAGTGTAGAACATAGAAGCCAATACAATGGAAATAATGGGATCTTTACATGCTATTCCTAACAAATTATTGTCCCCACCTTTGAAGTCGCTTTATCTGAGTTTGTGTGTGAAATTGTTGGACCTAGATCCCCTTGGTACCATGATGTTTATGCCTATTTACATGACCAATACATACCACCTGAATGATCTCATAAGAAATGCAAAACCATTATACAACTAGCTTCTGATTATTCTATGATTGTTGATACCCTATATAGGAAATTTATAGACAAAACCCTCCTTAGATGCCTCGATATTGATGAAGCACAAACAAGGTTAAGTGAGGTACATGAAGGTATTGTTGGGGCTCATTCTAGTCACCATACTTTGGTAAAGAAACTCCTAAGGATTTCTTATTATTGGCCAACCATGGAAAATGATTCTATTAATTTCACACAAAAATACTGAAATGTCAAGTCCATAGGGATTTCATACATGCACCACTGCAGTAATTACAACCTATCACATCTTCATGGTCATTTTCACTATGGGGATTCAACCTCATTGGAAATATTCATACCTCATCCTCTAATGGTCATAAGTACCCCATTCAAAAATAAGATATTGATGAAATTTGTAAAAATTTCCACATTCAACACTATTACTCCTTACGCTATAACCCACTAAGTATTGGTCAAGTTGAGGCATCTAATAAGACCATCTAGAAAATCCTAAAGAAGACTCCCGTCGATTCTTATTGTGATTGACATATTCAACTAAACCCTTCCCTATGGGCCTATCACACTAGTATCTGCACACCCATTGGAGCTATACCATTCTCCTTTATCTAAGGATCAAAAGTTATTTTGTGAATTAAGGTCACTTTTCATTCCTTGCATGTGTAATCACAAAATTTCATCACAAATGAAGACTACCGGTTAGTTTGGCTACAGGAGCTTGAACTCCTTGATGATAAATGTTAGAATGTGCTTAATCACTTATAGGCTTATCAAAATATTTTTTTTCAAAGTTATAACAAGAAGATCCATGTCATAATATTTGAGATCGGAGACCTAATCTTAATAGAAAACTAGAGGAATTTGGTTGACATGGTAAAAACCAGATAAATTTGAACCAAATTGGCTCGGGCCATACATTATCACATCAACATTTAGTTCAGGTTCTTATCACTTGTCTACCCCTAAGGGTGATCCATAATCCAAGCATGTCAAAAACTTGTGTCTACACAAGTTTTATACATAACTCTCAGAGTTTCCTTTTTAAAAGTCCCGAAAAAGATAAACAAATTGGAAAAAGTTAGAAATACCAAAAAATCCTAAAAGCGAAAAAAGCCTTGAAAAAATCTTAAAAGTTAGTAAAAGTCCAAAAGAAATCCCTAAACATTAGAAAACATTAAAAAAAATCCAAAAACAACATTTTCTTTGTCATCATTAATAAAATCATCCTTTTTCCATGGCAGGCATTGGAGGCAAACGTCAAACATAGGAAGTTTGAGCTTAAGAAATCACACATCAATCAAAAAATTGGATAATAAGTCCTCAATGAAATTGACTACATTTTTCTTATCTATCTACCACATCCTATCGATCTTTTTTCATATGGTCATTATATCTTATACAAAGGATGGATACACCCATAACCGAACACGTCAATGCCATTATGAAAGAAAACACAATACACTAGACCTAAATCAATATGAATATTGACTCATTATTTTATTAAGTCTTATCTTTATTGGATTTATGTTGAATCATGTTTTTATAATTCTATTTTTATTATCTTCTATTTGTGGGATGTTATTTTATGAAGTCTAAGATGAGCATTTTGGGTGTTTGTGAGAAGTACGTTCACATATGGGAAAAGTATCTCAAGTAGAAAATATTGTCAGAGATAGAAATTCTCATGGACACTATACATACCTAGAATCTTAATGCTCACACTCTCAAATGGATTGAATAACATTCCTTCTCTATTATCAACGCATGTCAAATGCAAAGGGCCAAAACCTACCTTAATCTTTCATATCTTGTTGGGTCATACCCATTTTGCTAAGTGCTTGTTAAATGAAAAGGGAATGAAAAATTGTCTCAATCTTTCATATCATTGTGGGCCATACCTATTTTTCTTAGAAATAAAAGTAGCTCAATGATGAATATATTTGTATCCATGTTTGAGGATTTGATAAAATGAAAAATGGTTTATTCTGGATTTTAATAGTCAATTGTTTTTTTTTTAATCTAATATAACTAATAAGATGTTAAGCAAGTGATGTTAGTAAAAGTCTTTTCTACCAGTCCTAATTCTTTTTTTGTTAGTTCTAATTATTTCTATGTTAGTCCTAGCAATTCTTCCAGTTAGTCCTATCGGTCAGTCAAATGAATTTGTCAAATCAGTTAAATCGGTCAGTTAGTCATCATCATCATTTATCTTATACATGATGTATCTTCTTGAAATCATGCATTGTCAATTATATCATACAAGGTATGTCTTCCATGAAACTAGACATTGTTTGTAGTCTTATACAAGATTGGTCCTTCTTGAAACTAGACATGTTCTTATAAACAATCTCTATGTCTAATGTCAATCGAATTGCCATCATAACCTGCTAAAATTCTTCTTTTGAGAGATCATTCATGACTTTATTGCACAAACAATCTCTCGAGGGGACACCATTACACCCCGTCATCACCTCGATCTCCCTGAGGCATACTCTAGCAAAATCCTTATGATTATTCTTTGAAATAATGCTCAAAATTACATTGTCTCAAAGAAAGGCAAAATGTATATACCTAAAATTGTTCCACGCTTGCAAGCAACAATTTTACTAACTTTCTTCTTAATTAATTGAATAGTTTTAATTATTTAATTAATTTAGCGCCATTCTTCTAATTCAAATTTAAAAATCATATATTTCCCTCCTTTCTCATATTTTTTATTATTTAATTAAATATCTTCTTAGGTCTTGTCTCACATAATTAAATACTATTTTTTATTTAATTAGATATCTTCTTGATTCTTGTCACCCATAATTAAATAATTATTTTAATTAGTTAAGTAAGTCTTTTCTTATTAAATGAATTCGTTAATTTATTTAATTAAATAATTTCTTCTAGTCTTCTATAATTAGATAATTACTTTTAATTATTTAATGATTTTATATTCCTCTAATTATTAATTGAAATTTTTATAATATATTTAATAATTTGTCACCAACTTTAATTAAATAATTTTTAATTATTTAATTAAATTAAATTAAATTAATATTCTTTCTTATTCTTGTCATCATAATTAAATAATTATTTTAATTATTTAACTTACTAATTATGTCCTCTATAATTAAATAAAATGATTATTTTATTTAATTATTCCATTTTCACATTGCTAAGTAAGTATTCTAAAAATTAATAAATTATTTATTTTATTTATTTCTCATGCACAATTAAAGAATTATTTAATTATTTAATGCTAATTTTATTCTTTAGTTCATCTCCTCAATCAAATTAGTCTGCTAATTTGAGAAATCACTTATCTATCTAATCAAATGATTCAATTCTTTCAACTGGTCAATCTCATTATTCATCTAATCCTATCAACTTTGTCATGCAATGGTTAACTATCAATTAGTTTGAGTTATCAATTCAATCATGTCAAGTCTAAACTAGTCAAATCTAAAATTATTAAAAAGGAAACAATCAAAACTATCTATTGAAATCCCAGAAATCTATATAATGAAGGGTGATACCCTATTATTAACAACCACGATTTTCAAATTCTCATGTTATCACCATTGGAGCAAATCTAAGAGCTCAAAACTACAAAGAGAAGGAGAAAATACGAAGAATGCATTATTGGTTTGAGGCTTGTTTATGATTGATTTATTTATTGCATACATTGAGTTATGTCATTCTTTCTTGAATATGAGTACTTTGATGTAGCAATGTAGGTCTTGTGGTTGAATCTAACATTGATTGTTGAGGTAAACAAATTATTCGATATTTTACCCCTATTACAATTATCACGTAGACAATTATACTATCGAAATTAATACTTCTAGAGATGAATATTCTTGCTTACATAATTGAAATGTCATTATGAGAAAAAGAAGCATAGTTAATTATGGGATTTTCTAATGTCTTTAATTATTATTACAATTCACAAATTTACTTATTCTTGAAAGAAAAGACTATTTTACTTATTTACATCTATACTTATAAATAATATACTTCCTTAAGCTTTTATCACAATATTTCTTTTGTCTAGACACATATTTATGATTAAATAACTACATATCTTTCATCATTCCCCAAGGCCAATTCTTGTATATAAAACATACTACCGGACTTATCTGCAAAAAGAATCAGTCAATACTTCATAGAGCTTAAAGGTATTGACTATCTCATAAAATCCTAAATTCAAGGATTTAATTAATGTATCGACTGCATCATGACAGAAAGAAAAGGCATAAGGACTGTTTAGCAAGGAACCATGTCAAGGTATGGTGGATTTAATCTACGTTGTCCCAGTATAGTAAGACTATCATAAATTAGAGTAATGAGGACGTTGTAAAGTTCGAAAGAGAGATATCTCTGCTTCGAATACTTGTTCATGTTAGATATAATTATTTCAACTGTTACTGTTTCTTCCTATAGCTGTTCAGGGAAGCTATAAAAAACTTCAGTTAGATCAGATACAAGTGTTGGGAAGCTTAAAATAGAACCAAGGAAAAGTCTACAGAGCTTGTCATTTGTGAAGGAGCCACACAGATTCAGACCCAGAACACTTGTTCTTTGGGAGATTTGAAAAGCACAAAGTTGCTCATAAGGAAGCTGCAAAAGAGAAGAAAGCCATTGTTGATACCCAGCAGTTGAAGTTAAACTCCCTGGTAAAAAATTTCATTTGAGTTGAATATCTCTTAAATATTTGAAATATTTGAAAACTGCATAGTATTTAAAAGGGAGAACACTTTTATTGAAAGTTTTTTTAAAATCATGGCTTCTTCTAGCAACACACCACAGACTCCCATTCTTTTTGGCAAAAATTATGAATTCTGGTCCTTAAGAATGAAGTCATTTCTGCAAGCCCAGGAATGTTGGGATACTGTTGAAAATGG
>MU223272.1:797969-810896 GCA_018584345.1 Thuja plicata
AATGAACTATACTAGAGCACAAACCATAGTCAAAAGAGACAAGACAATAATGAATAGGAACTGCACTATATTCTCATTAATCCAAATTGTTTCCAGATATCCAGACAATAAACTCAAGAAGTAAACAGCAAAAATAAGCAAGCTTTACAAATAAAATCTCCAAACAAATGGTAACCTGCTCTGGACATCTGTAGGAAAAACCAAAACAGAGCAGAGGAAAGGAACCCTTACAACTGAGAAAAAAAAGAAAGATATAGGAGAGAAGAAACCCTAAAACTTTGTTTAGCAAACACCTGTCCTTCTCTCAAAATATCTAATCCTTCTGGATGACTTCACAAATCTGATTTTACTTGTCCTTCCAAGTCCTCCAAAATATCTGATATATCTTTAAAAACTGAGTCCATCTGATTGAAAAAATATCTGATATTATCCCTTTGCAAAATATCTTTGAAAATCTCTCACATTTCTCTTTGAAAATATCTGATCTTTCCATTAAATTGTCATCAATGCTCTTTAATGTTTGCAGACATTGCTTGTTCCTTTAGTCAATATTATCATGCTTCTGGAAGGAAATCCAATCTTATTCCCCATCTGATTCACAGATGAAACTTAGCTCATGCATCTAGAACAAAATCTGATTTGATCAATCCTCTGGAAAGCTCTGACAAAATTGACTTATGCAATTAAAATAAACATTTATCTTATTTTCCTCTGTGCAAATCTGATCTAATTCTGGTAAATATCTTCCCCCAATGACTATCGCAGTCAGTTGGAAAATTGGTTTTACACCTGCAGATTGCAACTTGAAAAATTCTCAAAAACACTCCCTATCCTGCGTTGGCAGCTTTATCTCTGCAAGATTTCCAAAAAAAAACAACAGAAAACCCTTTCTCTAATTCCTGTGCAAGCTTTACAATGTATTTGCAAGTTTTAAGCAAATATTTTAATGCACCCTCCTTTAATAAATTCTACTCTAACAGTTCATGTGCTCTGTCTACATTGCTGCTACATTTTTCACTTCTGGTAAGATCTTTGCGAGTGAGTGACACACCCCTGCTATTCAACTGGTCGCATACTCTCCATCCAACCTCACTTTACTTTTGACCCTCTGCAAGTGAGCGATGCTATCTATCCTTTGGCTCGTCGCATGCTCGCGAGATAACATTTCATTTTACCTGAGTCTCGGCGACTGAGTGACTATGCATTTTACTTTTCAACTATTCCATCATCGCACACTTGCAATCTATTTAAACTGCACTTTTTGATTTGGGCGACTGAGCAACATTCATTCCTTTACTGCATACTTTTCCTAGTTGCACACTCGCACTACAAAACACAACAGAGTTAAAACCTAAGCGAGTGGGCGACCTACAGGACATAACCTCGTCACGCACTTGCAGACTTATGACATTGACATTTTAGCTTGATGCGGGTGTGCGATCGTTGCTTTTTAAACATGACTTTCTCAGTCGTGGAACATGAGGTAAACCGAATAACTTAACAGCGACTGCGCGACTAGCACAATTTTAACCTGTCGCAGACTCGCGGACCTATAGCTTGACTTTTACAAGACATCATGACTGCGCGATATACATTGAACCCGCTCAGTTGCAGACAGATCAAAACTACTCATGAGCTCATCGCAACTGCATGATTCACCCTCTCGGATAGCTCATCAGACACTCGCTTGACTTAAAAACTTTGACTTTAATAGATCGCGATTGCGCGATGATCTTTGATTGGCAACTCGTCGCGCATTCGCACAACTTAAAGAACTTGACATATGCACATAGCGATTTCACGACATGAAAAGAATCGCTGAGTCTCGTAACAATGAAGGAATATGCCAATTTTGAATGAGACCTCGCGACCAAAGGGAAACGCAAAGTCGGGAAGACATAAAGAATATTCGCTCGGGGTATTGCGACAAGGCGATTCAATTGAAACACATGCTTTAAGTGAGATGAAAAAGTAACAAGAAAATAGAAGTGCCATGACTTAGGGTTTATTTTCATCGTTTAACACTTGGATAACCTTAGGTTTTCAGGGTTTTTGCAAATGGAACAAGGTTTAGACATGAAAACCTAAAAATAAGGCACAGGTAAGGCATAATAAATGAGAGATAACTGAATGGAGCATACCAGAAACCATAGATAAGGACAGGGAACCAGGAAAATTGCCAAAACATGAAATACAACCAACAGGTTGTATCATGAAGTTGGGGTGATTGGTTTAGAGCTAGGAAAATGAAGGGTAATATTGCCTCTATGTGTAGTGACATCGCATTTAGGTTCTTTACCTTTTACCTTAATAGTACTTACATGTTTATTGGATTCATTGATATGGTTTATGTGATGTCCATATTGAGTATTGATATAATTTATAGCATCACCAGATTTAGTGGCTTTTCCTTTGTCTTTTTCATCCTTAGGGAAAAGATCCTTGATAACCCCACAATCAAACTTTCCAGAATGAGTATGTCTATTAATTTTAATTTTTGTTAGCATATTACATTAATTAGGTTGGTGTCTAGGTGTAGATTAAAAAAGATAAATTAGTTATATATTTAGTTGCTGAGAATTTAGATTCTCATACTGAGGTTTTGGTAGTTTTATTAGGAAAATATTTTTTTTATATAGCCAACACTAATTAATATAATGATCATCCAATTGAACCTATCGATCAATCAATTTAGGCATTTCTTTTTCAGTTCTTACAATTTTACTATCACCATTAAGATCTATCTTTTATAATTCAGATTTGATTCCAACTATTAGTCTTATGATCCTTGTATTGATAATATTCAC
Organism: Thuja plicata; assembly: GCA_018584345.1. Taxonomy (NCBI): domain Eukaryota; kingdom Viridiplantae; phylum Streptophyta; class Pinopsida; order Cupressales; family Cupressaceae; genus Thuja; species Thuja plicata. The sequence continues at coordinate 800,777 of MU223272.1, forward strand.
AAAATGATCTTTATTCCACCAGGGTGGTTTTACCTGTGGATTATATTCTCTTATTTATCGTAATGTTATGAGATCATTTCTCAAGAAGTTCTTTCAATGTCGACTCATGTGATTGTCCCAATGGTGTAAGATTTCATTTAGGTAAACTCTTTTATTTCTATTTTCCATTATCTAAGGACAATCCTTTAAGATTGTAAATGGGATGTGAAATTTAATCTATTTTTACATCAATAATTGAATCATTGATCACATTCTTGTTTCTAGCCAAAAAGGGTGTATTATTATTTTTGTTTTTTATAATGCTTGTCTTTATTTAGCATAATAATGCCATCATTAATCAAGATTTATTAAATTATGAATCTCATATCTATCACTTTTTCAAAGTCATACAAATATTTAAGATGAAGTTCTTGTGCCATTTCTTTGGTTAAATTGGGATAGAATAGATCAATCCACTATTTGTTTGGAATGTTGTAGGGTTCCATTTTGGTCAAATGTTACCATCTTTATAAAAACAACATAAATGACTCTCCCATGTTTCAGTATTGAATAGATTAGTCATGTTGATTGTCAGCCAATTCTTGAAATGATATGATAGTTGAAGGTTGTTGTGAAAACCATTCAATGACGTTTCTTCCAAGACTACATTCAAAAAGTAACATAGGATATGTTTCCTCATGTTCAAATTCTAAAGTAGTGGCACAAACATCTATTAAGTGGTCTTTAGGATATCCTTTTCTTCTATAATTTTTCAAGTCTTTGTAGCTCCAAATTAATAGGAAATGGTGACATTACTTTTCTTGGATAAATAAGATAGGGACAAATATCCTCGAGATAAAAATTGTGAGATGATGTAAATTAGTATTATTGAGGTTGTCTATTTCTTGTCTTGGGGATCTCAATTCATCCAAGATAGGATCATTTATAGGTGTTGGCTTTGTTATCATTTTAGAACCCTTGTAATTTAGTTATATGTAAAACAATATGCAATCTTTCACTTTATCATTATTGTGTGTATTTGCATGTTTATATCTATTTGATTTAGCTTTATCTTCTAATATAAGTAAAGATGTGGAAAAATTAAAGGGCATTTTGATTCCTTCATAGACAAGGACATTGAAATACTATTTAGGATATAATATGGCAAGTTCTTTGATTAGTTTAGGGAATCTACGATCACTGGAGTTCTTCTTCTACATGTTCTTTGGTTACCACTTCATCACTCTCATTATTTTTCTCTTCATCTTGATCTTCATAATTGACATTAATATTTTCCTCCTCATGAAGTGGTTCAAAATGTTTCTCTTTTTCTTGATCCATTCTTGTTTGAATTCTAGTGTTGAATGTGATATGTGATAATTTTGATCTTTGTTATATATTAAAAATGATAAGGTATGTGACTCAAAGACTATGATAAAATGAAAAATATAGGCTTGTGGAAAACTATGATATGGATGTACTATTGTAATAGGCTACAAGTGAAGATATTAAAATGTATGAAAGGTTTGATATAAAAATGAAAGATTCAAGGAAACTCTAGATATGAAAGTAATGGTGTAAACACGGGTTGAAATGTGTTATGATTGATTAACACAAGGTGAATAACTAGGATAATAATGATAAGGTGGGGGATGATTAAATCCTATCAAGTTATCCTACCCTAGAATGTTGACAGATTCACTAAGTCAAGGAAGATAAACCTCAAGTGATAAAGAGGAGATGATAGTCAATGTTTAACTCAAGACCCATTAAACTAACCTATATGAATACTGAAGCTTTTACTTGACCAATGATATATATGCAAGTGTATATGAATGCCAAGAATATTTTTGGATATGCACGAAATAAAAACTAAACCTTAAAGATCAAAATTGGAAAGATGATACCCAAATGGACTAAGATATATATTTTTTTAATTTCCTATTTCAAAGGCACAATAAAAAAAGATCAAAATTATAGTAATCAATGTCAAATGTGAAAGAATATGAGTCAGGTGCATAATAATAGTGTTTAGTTATATTTTATCTTGTTGTGACAATTTTGGTACATTTTTTTTTGTTAATGATATTTTATGACAAGAAAAATATTAAAATACAAAGACAATATTTTTTTGTCTAGTAGGAAGTGATTTAAGAAAAAATGTGTATGTTCAGAGGATCCTCAAATCCAAAATCTCCACAAATATAGAAAAATAAAAATAAATTAAAAATACTTTTTATCCCAAGGAAACGACTTCACTGTGATACTCTAGCCCACAAATTGGAATCTCTTCTAAATAAAGAAGCCTTTTTACACCTAGAATGGGTGCACCCCTTTTTTTGTCTTCTTGTGAACTAATAGATAGGAGAACTCCTCCTCCCCCAAAAATCTATAAAATTCCTAGAAAAAGTTGAGGATTTTAATCTCCTCTCAAGAGAGCCTTGTGGTGAGTATCTTGGCGATATATTCTTCCCCATCCTTGCACTGAAATGTAACACAATTTTTGGTTAAAAATGGGGCAGTATTCTAAATATGGTGTCTAGCAGGGGAACTTTCAGGGTAGTGGTGTTTATACATGTGGGAGCTCTACCACATATATAAGTTATATCCTAGTCCTTAGAACATGGGTTTTTAGGCATCTCATACACAAGCATAGGTAATTTTGAATTTTATCAATACCATGAATATAGTTGTGTGTGGATAGTGAGGGAAACTATTGGTATAGAGAGAAGAAGCACTAGTTCATTGTGAATTTCATCAAAGCCAAGATTATTTATATAGAGAACTGAAAAAACACCACTTGAGTCATTCCCTTGGATGAGTACCTTTTCCTACAAGGAAGGTTGTTTCCTTAAAAAATGAAAATAAGACATAGTTAATCAACTTTCTCTTACACCTAGGATCCCAAAGGGAAGGTAAGAGGAGACTTGGTGTAATGATGGCCTACTGTAAAAAATGAAAGAACATCTAATTGGGAGATTGTCACACTTGAACTAAGATCTAGTTCAACACAAGTCCAAATTATACTTCCTTATGATTTCTTCATCACCAATATCCTATGAGGGTTCCAATCCAATCTCCTCACCCACTCCTTCAACCTTACTATCAATTTCAACTTCTCACTAGTCTATGCTTCTATTGAGCTCACCAGGGTAAGCCCACTCTCCAACACACCAACCCTATTGTGCAACCTTTCAGGAGTTATGTTAGGTTCTTGAATCATATAAGACCACAATTAAAACTTATATCAATAATTAGGGTTCATCTCTCCATCGTTGCACATTCTTCCTAGAAATAAGTGCTAGAAGATATTAGGTGTCTATTAGCCTTATTTTGGGAGGATTTTGGATTTATTTCCTAAAACTTCCACACAAACCCTTAAAATAAATTTTTATTTAGACACACTTTACAAAAATGAAAATTATTTTCTTGGTCTTAGGCTCTGGAGGTGTTCGTACAATACAAAAACCTAAATGATCCAATTCTTGAGAAAATGAACCAATCTCTACTTATTGTGTTCAAAATATATTCAAATGGATTCAAAACTTCAATAGCTCATGCACCAAGATCTCCCAAGGTCTTAGAGACACCACTGAGGCTTTGGATTGCTTTGATCAAAAGACTCATGTAAGTAAGACTCTTGTCTCTCTTTTTTGCCTAGTCGGGCTATGAACAAGCTCGCCTAAGGTAAGAGCTCAAAATTCATTGTTAACACTTCTTGTTAGAAACACTGAGAGGGGGGGGGGGGGGGGAATCNGGGGGGGGGGGGGGGTGAATCAGTGTTTTTCAATTAGTTTCTTTTTAGCTACTTAAACATAAATCAAACATACATAGAATGAATCATAACAAGAGAACTCATAACACATGATATTATTACGAGGAAACCTTGATCAGAGGAAAACCCCGGTGGGATTTAGTACCCACAAATATTGTACTAAGTATAATGACCTTGTGAGAGTTTCTTTGCCCTGTTAGAAGCAGTCTTTACAATATGAGTACAATGACCTAGTTAAAGGTCTATCCCTGTTATGAGTCTTTTACAAAACCCTGCTAAAGGTATATGGCTCACTGCCCAATAAGATGAAGGCTACAACCTTCTGAAACATGATATGCACTATATCAAAATGAACTGTTGTGATGACACTATTGTCTGATCAGTTCTATGTATGTGCGGATGCTCTTACTCTCTTTAAAGAGCTATATCATATAATGACTTCATTGTACTATCCTTTTGTATCTTCCTCTTACATAATAATTGACACTTGTAACATATCTTTACATTACATACTTATATCTTCAAATCCGAATAGGCGCGACCCAAAACAAAACACTAGTTGGCCCTAAAGAAAAATATACAATGCTTCCAAAAAATTCAGCTCAAGTGTATTTAATACAATGTTAATTACATCATTACAATCACATAACCAAAGGCACTTAGCTATTACATTATAAAATAACACACGCTGATCAAAACACTTAGTCGACTTCCATGCTCTGTATCCTGGACTGCTGGTCTATTGATCTGCTTGTAACTTTGTCATACTATAGTTCTATACTATGCGCATCTAGATGTATTATGTACACATATCATACAACTTATATATGAACGCGCATAAGCTGAATCAATCTCTCGCATGTGCGCTGATGTGTTGATCGTTGAGTATCTCTGACTGCCCTATTTTTGCTACTTAGTCATTTTGTCTTTCAAGACAGAAACTAATCATGACTTTGTTGCCATGATGACAACACAAAATGAGTCATGCATCCTCAGGTAGTCAACTTGCCAAAAATATCCCCCTTTGTCATTTATGACAACAAAGGAATGTGGCCAAGTTACTCAAAATGACTTAATATAAAAAGTGACTATATAACATCATATATACATATACTTCTCCACATATACACATTCTATATTACTCCCCCTTTGACATTAATGACAAAGGTGTACAAATACTTGTAATTTTACTGCATACTTACTTCATATAAACTTCAGGGTATGCAATTTTAAGAGATTGGATCTCTTTCTGCCAAAATACCTTCATAGCATCAACTATTTGTAGATGCACGCACAATGCATATGTCAGCTTCTCCATTTTTATCAGATCCATGTAGGGATCTTGATCATATGTCACTATAGTGGCATCAATTTGTTTGATGTTCTCATTGAGGACTGCTAATGATGGCACAAGTGCATTTCTTAAGTGGGTTTGCCTTACCCTTATCTTGTTGATTTCTAAATTTTCTTTTTCAATTTTGTCTAACTTCCCTTGGTAGACATTGTTACATATGTTCATGTCTTGTGTGGAAGTTTCAACTGATTTTATTATGCTATCCACCATTAGTTCTACCTCTTCAACATTTTTGGTGTGCTCAGAGGTGAGCTTCACTCTGTCCATACAGTTTTCTATGACTCTCTTTCCTTTATTTGCCAATTCCTTCAATATAGATTGCCCAATTTTTAAGGAGTTTAGGTCTAAAGTAAAGTTCTTTACCAATTCATTCAGTCTCTCCTTGCATTCATCTTCTACAATTTGAGTAGAAAAGTCTACTAGACTTGTGAAGTGTGATTTGAAATTTGTCAAATTGTTGTCCACATCTTCAACTGGTTGGAATTTTGCTATTTTCTGATCAGCAGGCACTAAGTCATTCAAAATGTTTGCTGTTTCCAAAAAGTGAGGGTTCCTCATCACTTGTTTTTCCTTTTCTTTCTCCATAGAAAGAACGCTGATTTTGATTAGGTCTTCTTCTCCCCATGCATCCAAACTTGCTGAATCAGGAGTTAACCTTGACAACAATGAGGTAGATGGCTAAGTGGATGGTGAGAATATAGTGTTCTGACTGGTATCCATGCATTCAACCTTTACTAGTATCTCTTTTATTGGTGTCTTATCACATTGAGTATCATCTTGAGTACCTTTTTCTTTATCCATTTCAATTTGATCATTTATGGGAACTTCATCTTGTTGTGCAGAGGTATCATTAGTGTACATTTCTTTAGTACTTACAAATGCCTTATCAATTGTGTCCATTTCTTTGTTAGATGCAGTCATCGATATCTTGACTTTGTCAACTAATACAGTTTCTTCTAAGTCTTTATCTGTATCAGAATTTATTTTCACTATGGGCACTGAAACCTGTGGACCTGTCATAGGCACAATCTGAATTATTGGTTTTGTAACCTGTTTGGGAGGAGCTGGAGTAACTTTTTCTGTAGGTGTCGTTTGTGGATACATGTGTCTATCCATAAAGAATTGTGAAAATGCCTTTTCAGTCTCTTTACCTATCTGTTCATGCTCCTTGTTCATGATTAGTAGGGTCCTTGTCTTAGTTTGGAGATGAGGCTTCACTAGATCCAACAATATAGCCTTCTCATCATGCGAGCATATAGGAAGAAGAGTATCCAATGTTTCTTCTCTTATCTTTATTTCTTCCTCAATTGCATGTCTTTTCATTATCTCCAACAAGTTCCATAACTGATCTGGTATCACTGTCTTGAGTTCAAGAATGGCTTTCTTAAACTTGATCATATGGGATATGATCATTGAGTGTATCTCAGTTTTATCAATTTCTTGATACTTGTCATAGACTTTAGAAAGTGTCTCTAATATCCCTTCATTAACAATATTGTTCCTCAAAATAGTTAGACTAGGTCTAAATCCTACCTCAGGAGGAGCTTGAGTATTCTTAGCTTTTCTCTGAGTGTTCCTTGAGGATGGGTGATTTGTAGGTGCATGTTTTCTTCCTCTAGTCTTCTTGCTTGGTGTAGACAATGGAGATGAATCTAAGTCAATGGTCATAGAGGAAGCAGAGGTTCTCTCTACTTTCTTCTTCTTCTAGATCTATTCATCTTTCTCAAGTTCTTTTCCTATCTTGGCATCTTTGGCTTTGTCAAGATCTTCTTGAGTGACTCCATGAACTTTCAGTATGTTAGATGTAATTCTGGAAGATTTCCTTTTATTATCAGCATTGTGTAAGATAGTATCCATTTCATTGGTCTTCTCTGTAAGTGCCCCATCTAGGTTCATTTGGATCTTTGGGCACTGAAAATAGAACTTGCACATATCCTTCTAGCACATTTTCTTCTACTTCATAACCAAGAGGCTGAATCCATTTGGTTCTAGGTTCAACTGCCTCCATGCAAGTGCAATCTGTACTACCATGAAACATATGGTATCCTTATATTTGTCAACTATCTTCTCAAATAATCTGTGCCTATTCTGCATTTTGATCCTAAATGTCTTTATATCCATATCCATGGCATCCCTTGCACTACTCTCTAATGTGACCTTGAGTGATATCTGAGACATTGTGGGTTTGTTCCTATCTAGGTAAAGGTTTGCAAACTTTCCAACTATATGGAAATACAAATAAATGATCAAAGATCCAAACCCGAATGTCTTGCTCCTATCATGTTTGATGATTCAGATGTTGTCAATCAATTGACTGTGCAAGATCTCACACAAATTGTATTGAGTGTTATCCTTCACCATTCTGATAGCTGCTAGGACTGTTGCTGCAGAGACACTGTTCAATCTCCTTGCTTTCTGAACCTTATACCCGAGTATCATTGCCAAAATTTTTAAGTCATCTTCTTTAATAGGGTCAACTATCATTCTGCGCTTGTCACTTCTGGATAGACAAACTTGTTCAATCTACTTTTTGACATCCTTGCCAGTGGGAAAAAGTGGTCCATTCTTGGGAAGTCTAGTTAATTCATGAATTAGGTCTATGGTGATACACACAAGGACCTCTCCAATCCAGTAAATATCATCATGTATTCTACTCAACAAAATATTTACCCATTCAGGCTCATCAAACGCATGCACATTGGAATACTCAAGATAGGGTTATTAATCAAGTGCACGAACTCATCTTTGAATGTGTAGTCAAGTTTCATCATGGATGCCACATGAGTAGCTATTTTAACATCTCCTATTGTTTCCTTCTTACAGTAAATATACGTGCGGATATCTTCCACGTGAACAACACCTAGCGGGGTTTTGGAGAAAGCCCCTTCCACATCATCCAGTATGGATTTGAATGGATGCTTCTTGAATAAAAATCTCTTCCTCTCTACTATATCAAACACAATTAGAGTCACTATACTTACTTGGAATTTTGCTTAAGTAGGATTTTACGAGATTCCAAAATGGCGTGACTACTAGGGTTCCGTTCCAAACTTCTTATCTATTCACTTAACTGCCAAATCTATTATGCCTTCATTCCTTGATGTCTAGTTCTCCAATGCTCTCCAAATTCTGTTCTCTTTGAATGAAAGTGTGAAGAAGATCAAATACTTTCTTTCCTTTATACAATCTACCACATTTAATGTTTGCAACTGTACGCAAATTGCTCATAGATCTTGAAACTTTGATTCTGATGTATTTTAGATAGTGTGTGAATGCATACATCAATATTATGTGCTTATAACCATGAATTCATAGGCGCATACTCAGAGGTGAGTATACCAACCGTGCAGGGGTCCTGAGCTAGAATAGCTCCCCCTAAGACCAAGAAGGTCTATTCAAGCAGAAGTAGAGGGTGCGTCCACTGTGGATGCATCAACTACTTTTTCAACATCAATGCCCTTCTTTACTTCAACCCAAATTTTTCTTGAATCTTCTTTTTCTTGAACAAACTTTACTTCTCCTCTCTCTTCAAATAGTGATTTCTTAGGTTCATCTTGCTTTTGAGTTTTGGATCTACAAAACTTTAAGATATGTCTTGCCTTTCCACATGTATGACAAATGATAGGAGGTCTGATGCTTTTTTTCATCATGCTGCATTGCTTTGTTGTGTGTCCATTGTAGTTACATATCTGACATGTACTGTTTTAAAAATTCCTTTGAGGTTGATTTCTCTGATTGTTTTGATTCATTCTTCTTTGATTCTACTGTGACTGAGTTCCGCAATGTATAGCCCTATGATCAAACTTATTACAAGAGAAATAATAACCATTAAAAGGTCTTACTTCTTTCCAATCTCTTGCTAAATGACCATGTTTGTTGCATGCATAACAAGTTCTGTTAACTTGCTTGATATCGCTTTTTGGTAGATCTATTTTAATCTCTTCAACATTTTCAACTTTCCTTGTTTCTGAAGATGCTTCATGAGGTCTCTCTCTTTCTTGTAATAAATTGACTTTAGTTTGTGTTATATTGAATCCAAGACCAATAGTGTCTCCTTTCTACTTTTGTGCATTAAGTTGAGATTGAAGTGAATCAAAACTTGTGTGGAGTTTATCAATCTTATCCTTTGCTTTAGTTAATTCAGATTCCAACTTCTTTTTTATGTTTTCCAATTCCAGAACTTTCATGTTTTCTTTCAAGAGTTCATCATCTAGTTGTTTGCTTTCTTTGATATTTTCTTCTATAGCAATTTGGCTATCTGTAAGCTGTTCATATAGATTTTCAACTTTATCTTTCAGAGACATATTCTCTTCATTGAGATTTTTGATCATTTTCCCTAAATCACTTGTAGAACAATCTTTCAAATCTTTTCTTAATTTCTTGATAAGCATTTGTGAGCCATCAACTTTCAGTCCGAGTTCTTCATTTTCTTTTTCGGATCTATCAAGATCTTCAAGAGAAACTTTAAGATTCTTTTTCAAATGTTTTTCTTCTAATGAGTCCATGATCTCCTCAAGTGGTTAAAATTATTTGCTGAGGACTAGAGCTCTGATACCAATTGTTAGAAACACTGAGAGGGGGGGTGAATCAGCTTTTGTCAATTAGTTACTTTTCAGCTACTTAAACATAAATCAAACATACATAGAATGAAGCATAACAAGAGAACTCATAACACATGATATGATTATGGGGAAACCTTGATCAGAGGAAAATCCTGGTGGGAATTAGTACCCACAAATATTGTATTAAGTATAATAAACTTGTGAGAGTTCCTTTGCCCTGTTAGAAGAAGTCTTTACAATATGAGTACAGTGACTTGGTTAAAGGTCTGACCCTATTAGGAGTCTTTTACAAAACCTTTTTAAAGGTATATGGTTCACTACTCATGAAGGGTGCTCCCCTTAATACCACAAACACATAACAGAAACAGAGAAGCAACAACAATTTGCAAGAACAGAAAATGGACTTCTTATTATCTCCACAAATGCGGAATTACAAACTTTCAGAATTAC
>MU223273.1:0-39439 GCA_018584345.1 Thuja plicata
GAGTTTCACAGGAGTATTGATCTGCTCAAGAAAGCATTATATCTGGAGTCTGCGATATGCCAGTTATCTTTATATCGAGTGTTTGTTTTGTGTTCAATCTTCAATACCATCAGACCAATCATCATTCTAGATTGGATCATCAGTATGCATATTTCCAGTAAATGATCAGATTACTCGGTGGTAATCTTATTGATATATTCAAATTTTGAGCCACTACAATCATCAATATTCATACTTAGTCATCGAACTAATATTTGTATTCAGGCACAAGAATTTATGAAATTGTCTAATATCTTTGGATCGATTATAAACTTCATCAGAATATTAAGGGAGTTCAGAGATTGTGCTCCAAGACACAGGAACTAAGCTGGAAATGAGAGTTTGCTACCAAATCTGTGGCTTATGTCTTCTAATTGATAATCCTTACAGTTAAATTCCGCCTTTTCCCTTGCTTGAAAATGAAGATGCACACTATGCTTTGTAGGCATCTGCTATGATTTCCTCTTTGGAAGCTTTATCCACCACCAATATCATCCCCGCACCTCCTGTTGCTTTGACAATTTTTCCCTTCTCTACCTGCGCTATAGAGCCTCGCTTACACACCATAATCTTCTGGGAAACAACATTGGAGCTCAGGTTGTCATTCAGACATAAGTTCCTACTTGCAGCGGTGACATGAACTAAGGGAGATGTGCCAAAGAGGCCTTTGTCCAGGAACAAAGATTCTTTGTAGAAGATAATCTTGTTGCCCAGTTTGACAATTACGATGAAACTCCTTTTACGTCGGGTCCCGTGATTGTCCCACTTTCTTTGTGTGGGAAGTTTCCAGTCATTTCCTAATAAATACGCGATTTTTGGAGGTTTGCAATGAATGTCAAATAGGAACCATTTTTGAGATTGGTCTTATATTCCAAGATTGAATAACTGTTTGTTAAAAAAAAAAAAAAAAGGATAACAAAGTCTTCATCAATTTACTACAGGCATCACCATATATTTTGAGACCCTGCTCATCTCTATTTATGGCACTATCATGATTATCTTCTTTTTGGATGTCTAAAGTCCATGCTCTTGGCTGTGACACTTAGGGCATATATGTTTTCTTCTTTGACACAACATCTCCTCACCACCTTGTCTTACACAACCATCGCCATCGCTATGAAAAATACTCTGCAAATACATCATCCTCAGGCCCTCACGATGTGAGATCATTCTATCTCTCAGGAAATGCAATCCATCTCGTCCTTGACTCACGACCATTGTGGCTTGAAGATCTTCTTTCAGAATGACTCTACAATAAATCTACTATTCACAGGCCTTGTCATCCTCGACTCTATCTCGTAAGTGTTCCCGGCTTGGCTCGATTCAACTTGTTGTTTCTATTGCCTTTGAATATAGTTTGTGCCCTCTCAAGGAGAATATGACTTTGCAATAATGCCCTACTCGGGTTTTCACAGTCCACGACCAGGCTCCAGTATATTTCCATTTGATCTTCATTTTACCTTCATCGGGCCATGCACTTGATGCGTGAATAACTGCCCTCTTAGTCGTGTCAACAATGACAAGTTATAATTACAGATATTTCACATCTTTGCTTATATAATCTGGTTGAATTTTCCTTAGACCGGCTCTGAAGATCTACCTTCAAGCTGTTAAGCTTTATAGAAGGAACTTGGCTCTGATACCATGTTGATTTTCAGAGATCAATTGCAAATGTATTCACACTGCTTTCATTTTATGTATTTTCCAAATGCATCGATCTCTTGTATATATACATGGCAAAGACAAGAAGAGACATGTCCCTTAATGGGACATGTCTATTCATTAATCTAATTTATTAATTAAACTATATAATTATTATAAGAATAAATATAAATTAACTTTATACATATATATATATGCATATTAATATATATATATATATATATATATGTATATATATAGATATATATGTATATATATATATATATATATATGTATATATATATATAAGTAATAAATCATTTCTCATAATAATCATATAGTCAGATTTATTTATCTGACCGATGCTACATACATCAACATTCTTTCATCTAGCAACTGTCTCATCTTGATTCTAGCTTCTTTATATTGTTCAAAGAATATCTGTATTTCTAGCTCAATACTCTTGTCAAGCCTGTACTTCTCCATTGTATGATCTTTTTCTTGAGCTATTAAACTCCCTTTCTAAGCACACAAGCTCTGATACCAATTGTTGAAAATAATGGGAAGTATGTACTGAGAGGAGAGGGGTGAATCAATACCTCTAAAACTTTTAGTTAATTAACCTTTAACCTTATGTAATCAAATATTTGCTTTACCGATCATATCTGTTGTTCTTTCTTTATGCATATGATATCAATTCCTAATCTTAATTGTTTGTAGACATTCATAGAAACATTCATGAAAGCAATAACACATAACAAAAGATATGATAACACAGAAAACCCCTGTTAGAAGATAAAAAATGTGGTGGGGATGACACCCACAAAAACTTCACTATCTGTAGATTGGAAGGGGCTGATTAAGGCTTACAATTTGATCACTTCTGATGATCTACCCTATTAGGAGTATTATGTGGAGACTGGTTAAGATCTACTCTGTTAAGAGCTTTAGCAACATTGTTTAGTGTGCACTTAGTTAAGAGATTTACAATAGGATTGTTAAATCCACCTTTCCTGAAAGGATTTCTTCTCTTTGCTACACTTGTTAGAATGTAGACAAAAATACTCATTGACCTAAGTGTATGCAATCTACAATTGTTGATTACAGATCCATTAAAGATTACATGTACAATATATCACCTAATGTGATTGATTAATACCTTTGTTGCTCAGTAGCCTTGTTTCTTGGTTCTTGATAAACAAATTCATCTTTTGTTGTTTTGCTTCTTGAAACTCTCATTCTGATCCATAGATGTGCTCCTTGGCTACATTCATCCTTACATCCATTCAAAATGAATGATTACACATCTATTTATACAATAGATTCAACCTTTTTAGTTTCACGTATTACAAACTTAACTCTATGATCAAAGGTTTACAACTTGACCTTGATCTACTAGTTTGCATGATTTTAATCAGTTAGACTGATTAAAACAATTACAATTATGTTTCTTGTTCCTCAAGAAAATGGTTTTAAAACAAATCTAAACTCTAAATATAAAGTATAATTATTTTATCTGACGTGGAAGTCAGATCCACTTTTCTCTAGATATAATTGAATTTTGGTGTCTGATGCTCGGTTTTCTCTGAAATTTGTTTGTCTTTATTTTGGTGTTCCTTTGTTGAACTATCTGTCGGGTTCTCTTGCTCTATCTGGTTCATCCATTTCCTCTCTTTCAGTTTATAGTGTAACCTGCTTGTCGGGTTCCTCTGTATCATCTTCGGGTTTCACTTTCAGTCTAAACTAAAACCTGTCTTTTAGTGTAGTGTAACCGATGGTTCAAACAACTATTTCTCTTTGCATACTAATGGAAAAACATATGTCATCAGAATGAACAATTTTCCACGACAAATGTTGAGAGACCGTCCTACTATCCTATAAATTCCTATGATTCCTCTCCAGCCAAATATGCCAAATGATAAATGAGGGACCAACAACCCAAGCCACCTGAAGGAAAGAGGTCCTCATAGGTGGTCCCCCCAGTGGGTCCAAAACTTAACCAAAGAAAAAACATGCTAACAAGATTGACCCTAGGTTGTCCACAATAAGTGCTAGATCTCCTCAGCAAAGGAACACTGAAAGAAAATATGAGAGACAAATTCCACATTAGGGCAACACAAAATGCACATTGAGGGACCCTGGAAGCCCCTCTTACATATATTTTTCCAGGTAAGACACCAATTATGAATAACTAACCACAGGAAAATTTGCACTTCAACCAAGAAAATTTACTCCAGATCCGCTTCCACCAAGGAACCTCAATATCACCAAACAATTGTCTAGGATGCTTTGAATAATCTGTAGAAACAATATATTTTCTCGTCGAGGCATTTCCCTAGGAAAAAAAATCCCGTCCAACCAAAGAGTTACACTCTCTAGAAGCAAGAATCCGAGCCAAATCATTATGGTGCTTCTCTGAAATACCCGATGACAATTCACGAAGGTTGCGCCATTTGTACCCCATAGCTAGGCCTATATTCTTAACACACATATAATGCATAGCTTTATTGCAACCAGTTGCTAAAAAATATCACAGAGTGGTTGCAAATTTGGATACATAGAAAGAAAAACAGGATTACCATCCCAATAATCCAACCAAAAAAGAGCTTCAAAGCCCTGATGGTAGATCCAAAAGAGGCCCATTTTAACAAGCTAAACCCCACTTTTTAGAGTGTGCCAAATCATAGAAGCCCTGCTCTCCAAAGGATAAAGGCCAACATCCACCTAATCAACACTAGCAAATTATACTCTCTCATTTCAGGTAGTGTTATAAGATCATTCTCAAGGAGTTCCTTCAATGCTAACTCAAGTGATTGTCCCAATGGTGTAAAATTTCACTCAGGGAAGCTCTTTTGTTTTTCCTTTCCTTTGTCAGAAGTTGAGCCCTTAAGGTTGTAACTAGATGATGATTTTGTAGTATTCTTTGCGTCAAACACTCTGTCATTAAGAACATTCTCAGTTTTAGCCTAAAAGGGAGTATTGTTGTTGTTGGTTGAACTTGAAGTTGTTTTACAATCTTTGTCAATTTTTATCTTGATAATGCCATCATCAATGAAAGTTTGTTCAATTCTAATTCCCATCTCTACGACATCCTCAAAATCATCCATACATTTAAGACAAAGTTCTTTTACCATATCTTTGGTCAAATTGTGACAAAATAGGTCAATCAAGTGTTATTTTGGAATATTGTAGGGTGTTCTTTAGGTCAAATGTCATCATCATTGTAAAAATGACATAAAAGACTATCCTTGTTTTTTTCTGGTATTGAATAGGTTAGTTATACTGACTTCACTACAGAATTGTAGGTGTAATACACTTATTTGTCAATTCTTGAAAGGATTTGATAGTAGGAGGTAATCGTGAAAACTATTCTATGGTAGTTCCTTTAAGACTATGTTGGAAAAGTCTCATTAGATATGTTTCCTCATGTGCTAATTCTAAGGTAGCAGTGCAAAATTCTCTGAATTGATCCTTAGGGTCCCATTTTCCTTTATACTTGTAAAGTTTTAGTAATTCAAAATTACTAGGAAAAGGTGGAAATGCTATAATTGGGTCAAAAGGATTCAGACAATGTCCTCAAGAGAAAACTTGTGAGATGATGTCTTATTGCTCTTGAGGGTGTCCATTTCTCTCCCTAATGCTCTAAGCTCATCCAAGATAGGATCATTTGTAGGTTCGGGTTTTGTGTATTTGTGGATCTCTTATAACCTGGTTGCTAGTAAAAGGGTCTAAAATCCTTTATTTTTTCTTCACTATTTGTCTTAATGTGATCAAATTTAGGTTTGGGATTCACTCCCAGTGATGATATGTCAAAATTAGGAGGTATTTTGATACCTTCCTCAGCAAGGGTCTTAAAATACTATTTTGGATCATGTTTGACTAACTCTTTAAATAATTTAGCGTATCTATGGTCATGAAGGTCTTGTTCCACATGTTATTGTGTTACTTCTTCTAAATTTTTTGCATTTATTTCACTAGTTGTCATACTAATGCATTCGTCATAATCAAAATTATGTCCTCAAGGGTCACCTTCTTGAAACATTTTTCTTCTTGATTTAGGAGACATAGGCAATTGTTTTGACCTTTTCCCTAGGACTAGTGGTATAAAGGAATTACTAGATTTGATATGGGGGGAGGGACTCTAAATAAGGTATGAATAAAAATGGTATTCTAGATATGTTGAAAGAACTCAAGGTCTTGAAGGTAGTTGTGATGTAAGGCTTTACTTTTTCTATGATAGATAGACATAAGGACAAGTGATTAAGAGTGGGTACACTAACGTAGGACCCTACTCAAAGATGTTGATATGCTCCCTAAATCAAGGATGGTGAACCTCAATTGCTATTGATAATCAATATCCAATGTTTGATTCAAGGCCCAATGAAAATGACCTAAGTGTAAGTTAAAGGTTTTGTTTGACTAATGATGGTTATGCAAAGACTACAGATATGATTGAATGAAATGATGCAAGGTATGCAGGATCAAAGGATCAAGGTGTGCAGGGAAAAATGCAATGATTCGAATATGCAAGGACAAAGGTCTAAATGGAACCTAAAAGATTAGAACAATGGACTAAGGATCATTTTGGATATGAAGGTCTGGGTCATCTCTCTAAAGACATTGATAAAATCTTCACAACAATGTTCTACAAATTGCAATAGCTCTTCAAGATGTATTTTGTATGATCCTTGGACTATGATGTCTCTATTTGAAATGGAGAAATGTGGATCTTCAATTAAGAATTTTGACTTTGCATGAGGTCATACAAACGTTTTGGATTTTTGGACAATTTTAAAGTTTGCAATACTTATTTTGTGGGAAAAGTGTGATCTCCAGGTTGTCCCTACGTTTGTCTTGTTTTCAAAATCAAGTCTTCAGCAAACGTCCTGCACCAAATTTCATTATTAGTTTCAAATTTATTGATCTTTGACACATGAGGGAACCTACAAAACTCGTTAGTCCACAAAAGATGATTAGTCCCAAAATCAAATCCCCACACCAAAACACACTAGAATCAAATGAGTATGTAACTACCTAAATGTGCGAGGGTTTTTCACCATTGTCTCTTATGCAAGAAACACAATGTATGAAACTATCTAATTGTGTGGGGGTTTGTCACCATCGTCACTTATGGAATGCATGAACAAACTCAATCAATGCACTAATAGAGACTATACAAGATCTAGTTAAAAACTAACTAAATCTAAATTAATAAAAGCTAAAGACTAATCCAAATCTAATTACCAAAAATATAATCTAAATTAATAACAAAATTAATCTAATCTAAGTTAGTAAGAAAAGTGATCTAATCTAAGTTAATCAAAATCTAGCTATTAAACCAATGTTAACAAATCTAATTTATAACTAACACTAACAAAATTAATTATTAACTAAAATACAAATGAAACAAACTAACAAAATACTTATGCCTAAGATTCTGAGCCCAAAGCTCATTCTGAATTGTACACCATCGCCAACATAATTTAGTTGCTAAAGCCTGCCCATTCAGATAGAGGATCGAAGACCCAAACCCCCTTCATTCTTTAGACGACACACGACATTCCATAAAAATATTTGAGATATTTATATGCTTAAGCATGATGCATTTTCTTTATTATTTGTCACTTACATGATTCCATATTTACATGCTTATATTTACTTTTCATATACTATGTTCTCCTCTCTCCTCCAATATTCCTTATATGCTCCAAATACAACTGATTGTATGTGAATATATCTTATGATTAATGCTCTCGATAGTAATTTAAGCATTTACAAAGACTTTTCTTTAGTATGTGGCATTGCCTTGTGCTTCATGTACTCTATCACCCATCAATCACCAAAATAGCTAGATAATTGTTACTTTCCAAAATAAAATAAAAAATGTTATATGATTTTTTTATTCTTTTTCTTTCCTTTATGATTTATGATGATTGATAGGTACATTTAAATTGTAGTTACTCTTGTTTATGCTTGCATGATTGCATCACAAAGTTACTCATGAAATACTTTTATTCATTGTTTTCAAATTCTCATAGAGAATGCATATGATAGAAAGCAAATCTACATGATGCAACATTATAAATTTTGTTATTTTATATGAACTCTTAGTAATGTTCTCTATTTTTTAATATTTGTTTTATATGAATATTTATGGATTTACTTAATTCATAGTACCAATAAAAATTCTAACTTAATTTATGAATCAATATATAAACATTTTAAACCATATTTTAAATGTTATTTTTTAAGCCCAGCTGAAAATAGACAAAAGAATGTAACTTTTTTCTTTAAAAAATTTTATATTCTAGTACTATATATTAGTATAAATCACATTATTCATTTGTTTTCTTTCTAGTCCTCTTTCTAATAGACCCCTTGTTTTATTTATGGTTTGAAAATTCCCCATGCTGTGGATTACAACCTCATAACAGCTTATATTGAAGTGGATTCCACTTATATATATATATATATATGAGAGGGAGAGCTTAACAGAATAAATTTATTGTATAGTATAATAAAATGCAACTAACTGTTGAATATGCTGTGCTTGGAAACAAAAGCCGGGAAAGCAAACTTGTGAAGTTTCTGATAACAGTGGCGGCGCTGTTTACACTGCTCAACCATGATTTCTTGCGAATTTTCCTTTAATTCCACTGAAAAGTTTGAAATGACATTCACCCTACAAATATTTGATACTTCCTTTTCATTCCTTGGAATTTGTGAGTTTCAACCCTCCTTGGATAGATTTTACCCAAATAACTAAAAGGCAAAATTATTGATGATAAACTATGGGTATATTCAATTATGGCTGGCTAAATACCTTCCTTGTATAGATTTTATCCGAATAATTAAAAGGCAAAATTATGGGTATATTCAATTATGGCTGGCCAAAAAAGAGCAAAGACTTGATTAAAAGAATTATTGATACCAACCACACCTGAGGATAGACATGGGCGAGGCAAGTTGTAGGAAGAAACCCACTAATCAGATAATCTCACACCTATAAATTTGATAGAAATCAGTATGCTCACACACATTATCTCAGACTGTTTATTTGTGTGCTTCAAACCCTTGTTAATTCTTCCATGGCTTCACTTGGCCTTCCTGCAACAAGACTTCTCTTTGCATGCCTTATTATGGCACTCATGCTGCAGGTACTACTTGCTTGCATATTACAGAGGAGGATTTTGTGAGTTCTTATGTTTTTTGGAGAGCGAAACTCTTTTTAAATCTAGTAGCTCAGAACCAGTAATTTTTAAGTGATAGAGTTGCCCCTGTTCTTTTGGTTGGGGAACTTTATAGAGTGTTCCATCTTTCTTTTGTTTTTTTTGGGTCTCTGTTTGCAACTATGTTTTTAGTGCACTCAAGTTTATGAGTTGTTATTGGTGGTGGATATTGAAGAGGATTCTATTAATATTGGCATGTTTTCCAGTTGTCTTAGAAAATGGGTTTCTTCTTTCTTTTTTTCTTTTTGTTGAATTCAAATGTTTTTTTTGAAGGTCTGAATATAAATCTTTTTTGTTTAAATGTTCAATTGGGTTGGGTTGGGATCTGGGTTGATTGACAAGAACTTATTATAATAGACACGAAGTTATAAAGACGTGTTATGTCAGTATCACTGATCACATTACAAATTTTACCGTTAAAAATGTTCAATTAAATCCACTGATTTCTATAAATGACTGAAGCATCCAGAGTTCTCAAGACTTTGTTGCTTGTCAATTAATTCTTCACTGAAGTTCAGGCTAGATTTGGTAACATAACATATCTGAGTTTTTAGTGTTTATGTGAACTACAGATGTGTGCAGAGGCTGCTCAAGCTGCCGAGGCAGAATCATTTGGAGTAAGTGTATTTTTCATTATTTTAATTTTGCAGGTAAGTTGTATACAAGGCCTAGTTTATGATGAGAAAGGCTGATTAAAACTTTTGTAATATGATATCATTTCAGCTGCAAACAAATGGGATGTACCGCAGGCTTATGAAGACAATTGGTATGTCCTCTTAAACATTATATTTCTCCTTATAGAAAAACATGTATAGTTGTTACAGAGGCATGTTACACATGAATAGGATTGTGCAAAGGGAAAACAGAGGATGTCACATTTATGGCTTGTGTGAAGTCATTTTTAGTTGAGTTCAAATTTACTGGTTTTTCTTTTATGATAATGAATGGTTCATTTAGCATTCTTACATTTAGATGACGTTCATATAGATAAAGCATCAAAACATTAGATGTTATTGATGTTTATAAGTATTATTCAATTTCATATTTTAAAATTTCATCTAATTTATAAAATCAATATTTATTCTTTTGATATAATTGTTTTTCAAGATTTATATAAAATAGTTTTGAACTAACATGTGCATTTTAAATTAATGTGTGGTTGTAGATTGTAATGCTAGTTGCACAGAAAGATGCAAAGAAGCATCAAGGACTCGTCGATGCATGAGAGCTTGTGGAACATGTTGTGCAAGATGTAATTGTGTCCCCCCAGGCACATCTGGAAACACTGAGACATGCCCTTGCTATGCTACTATGAGAACCCATGGCAACAAGCTCAAATGCCCTTAAAATTATGGAAACATATTGTCAGGAAATTTTAAAATGTTGACCTAATTTGTAGTTATATATTGTAAACAAATAAGATAGGGATAGGTACAAACACCTATGTGAGAGGTAGAATGCAGATGGATTCAAAATCACTTATTAGGAAGTGTCATGTTGTGATTATAATATGTTTTTGGGTTAACAAATGTAATATTTGTGTTTCATATATAAATTATTAATGAATGTAATGTTTATGATTTATAACGAATTATTAATATATATTTTTATATAAAGATTTGATCAAAAGCAACTCAATGCAGGTCTAATTAGCCTAAAATGATTCACTAAGAATTACGTGGACTTTAAGAACTAATTATTTTAAACTAATCCATCTTGATGTTTTACATAATTATGCATAGATGTACAAACAACTAAGATATGCCAAAATGACACTAAAAATCAAAGAGTTAAGAAATGGAATCATTTCAGAGGCATGCATATGAATGTTGAGGGTGTATGAAAATAGGGTAGAAAAATTAAATAAAGCAGCCGTGAAGAGCAGGAAAATTTTGCGTAGACTGGTCACTGTTAGATATAAGTAGATGCTTGTGTTTATTTTGGCACATTAAATGGAAATGATAAGCAAGAATTCTAGCAGGTGTGAAGTGAGGGAGAGGAACAAATATTCTCATCAAGTTGTATTTTGCTTGCTAATGGAAGATGGGATAGTAAAGAATACATAGTTCTTGTGCATTCTCCAGCATCTGCAGTGATACAGATCTTATCTATTTTATCTGATGTCATATTGGCTGAATGCATCACATAGATGTCTATAATTGATTTGATGAAAACATCACTGGTTGTATGGACTTCTATATCTAGATTTATTGCCTCCAACTTGATTCATCTGAAAGGACATAATCTAAATATCGCTCCTTCAAGATTAACTTTTTTATGCTTAAACACTAACTAAAATCACAATTAATTTGCAGCCTCCAACTTCATTGTATCCTTTCAAGTCTTAATAACTCTAAACGATTACCATGTCATATCAATTACACAAGGAGATTAGCCTATTTCTTTTTGCCTAGGGAGTGTCAATCTCTACCATGAGCTTTCTACCATTGTCAACCTCTATTTCTAAATATTCATCTTTGTCCGCGACAAACTTCCTTTTATCTAACTTTTGACTATGTAAATAGAAAACATTCTCAAGAATTATAAGTGCCTTGAAATTTTTTCTCTTTTTCACCCAAATTATTTGATTTCCATGAGATTATTCTATTTTCGATTGAAGTTGATTGACGAACTGTCTTGAAGCAGAGTATTAAGCAGTCAGTGTTGATCACACTGATCATTATATGGTGTGATGGGTTAAACCATCATATTGACTGCATTTTCATTATATGGTGTGATGGGTTAAACCATCATATTGACTGCATTTTTATTTTAGTTTAATCTGTACATTACAGTTGATCTAGTTAGAAAAGAAATAATAAACTTAAAATAAAAGAGGAAAAAATAAGAGCAAGAATAAGAATAATAAGACTTTAGTACACGAATCCGGTGGTTTAAGTTGAAGAGTATACCAAATCGCTGAGGAATGACCCCTTCTACTCTAGGATAAAATATCAAAACAATCACCTTTGAGACTTCAAGGGCGGTAGGCTCCGCTCTTGTAGCCTGCCTTAATCAAAACCTTACAATGTAGGAACCTAATAGTCCCTGAGAATTCAGAAATGAATTTTTTGGGAAATGGAGAAACTGAGAGAGCATCCGCAGAGGGAGCACGGGTTTTGTAGTAATGGCCCTTTCCATCTGAGGGATCGATGGTGGCTGCAACAAACATCCCGAGTCATCCACAACCAGGGAAACAGGGAAATGCTTATGGAAGTCATTTTCCTAGTCAACGACATTGGTATAACAAAAAAGAAGACAGAGATTGGCTTGGCTTATAGCAAGGCCTCATGCAGCTGCTTAGCTTATCTAAGCTAGCAGCCACTGCTCAATATTTTTAGGAGTAAAATGTGGAGCTGGTGGCCCCATGCAAATTCAATTTTGTTGCTTATTTTTAAGCAGCCACTTTAATTATTTTAATATAATTTTGTAATTGTTTATTTAGATGCACAAATTAAGAAATTATTATTAATTTTGCTTGTAAAAATCGGAGGAAAAAACTGGAGGGAAAATTTAGTAGAAAATAAAGGAGGGAATGAATTTTATGAAGCCACATGTCATTATTTTCAATAAGCAGTTGCTGCTTATTTTAAGCCCCCCATTTTCCCCATAGCTTATTTTTATTTGCTACAAAATAGGTGCTCCGCAAAAATAGGAAAAGATTCTAAATTTTCCTTTTCCCACAATTTTTGTTTCGCATGGGAACACTCTACTGCTTAAATTTAAGCATAAAATTCATTTAAGCAGCCGCATGGGGACATGGTATTAGAGTGCATATTCAAAATCTGGAAGCCTTTAAACGGTCACATTTGGAAGCACAGAAAACACAAAATTTTGGTAGCATTTTCGAGCGTGAGCATGTGGAGGGACATAAATCTTGGACAAGAGATATCTCAGGGGGGCAGAGGATTCATCGGCACCCACCACCCATTAATCCTAATCTCATTCCAATGTTTCCAACTACTAAAGCGGGAATACCAATCAACCCCCCCTTCCAAAAAAGGCACGGTCAAATCTTCACTGAGAAATACATAAGAAAAGGGTAGATCTCTTCACGAACAACAGGGTTCCAGGTTTCTACAATGGGGTAAACAAAGCCTTCAGAAGGAATCATAAGGAAACTACAAAATGGAGGCCTATTCTGAATATCCCGCGGAGACAGATGCAACCTCAACAAATTCAACCAGCAAGGCAAGATATTGATCTCATCAATGAAACAAGCTCAGAAGATACACAAAGTGTTGAATCTATTCGGCTCAGAGAGGAGGAAGAGCCCTCTTTTCCTAGAATGGAGGAAGTTTCCATCACTTTCTCCGTGGATACTTTAAATCAAAGGAGGCATTATCTGTTACAACAGGCTTTAATTTGTAAGTTCTATAACACAAATCTATCTTATCCCCAGTTTAGTTCATGAGCACATGCAAGCTGGCACAACCTCTTACGGATAGATTCTCTTGATAATGAGTTAGGATATTAATTTGGTTATTTTCAAAGATGAAATTAGTAGAGATAAAATATTCAAAATCAAGGCGTGGTTTTACAACAATTTTGGGCTTCATATGCAACAATGGTCCCCTAACTTTGATAGCTCAAAGAATGTTATCAAGTTTATTCCGATGTGGATTTCTATGAATAACCTTCCCATGGAATACAAAGATGCAAAAACATTACAAATCTTTGCCAATAAATTGGGTTTCTACCTCAAGCATCATCAAAATCAGAATACGGCTTCAATAAAACTTTGTTTACTCATGGATCTCGAGAAAGAACTTCCAAGATCTCTTAAGATCATTTCAAAATTTGGAACATGGGTTCATATTATTTCTTATGAATATATGCAGAGTATCCCAGTTGAACCGCAAGTCTCAAAGACAAATCTAAAAATTGCAGTGCTAGATAGAGACCCTCATGAAAACAAAGCTCAAGAAAGTTCAGACGGGAGCTTACCTATCAACAAAATCCAGTTTGGTATTTATTCCTAGAGGTAGGAGTTCCTAAAAATTTAGAATCAAGAAAGAAAGAATTGAATGCTGACATATAAAAAGAAATCATGAATTTGTTTCTTTGGTTTTTCTATTGGAAAATTAAATGCTTGACTAACCATTGAAATATAACAAGATTACTTTTACTGGCTCCAAGTTCAAATCTGGAAGGAAATAATCAGGTAGATCAGAATTTGTATTTGTTGATAAACCTAGCAAAGGAAGGAAGGAGGAGAATTACGTGGTTTCATCCCAAGTGGGATAGGGCAATGATTACTCTATGAAATCCCAAGCCCTTAAAAAACCAGATGTTGTTGGGGAAGTGTTCTACCATTTGTCACTCAGGAGGCAATCATATTAACCATATCCAGAGATTTAATCAAAAGATCATTGAACATACAAATCTTAACTCAATGGTTTAAAGAGGTGCAAACGGATGTGATGGCTCACTTGGCAGATCAAGTTTTGGAAGAAGGAGATAGTTCTTATGGTAAAGCTAACCACAAGGTTGTTGTGGAAGAGTTTGATGAGATCCCATCAGTGGAACACATGTCTACTTCTGGTACTTTTCCCCCAAAACAGAGGGTAAATTTCTCTAGAGGTATAGACCAAGAAGATGACATTCTACAAACCAGGATCAGTGATTTGTGGGATATGGCAAAGGCCGAGGTGACTTCTGGCCCCAGCTTGGACAAGGATCAAGTAGACAAAAATCTCAAAATACGAAACGTTTCTCCAATCCTACATCCTGCTGGCACTCCAAATTTTGATTCATCTAACAATAGCTTGGGATGCAGAAAATCCTCCAGACCAAGGGCGAGAGAAAAAAAAAGAAAATATGGTGGAACTAAGAGAAATATAAAAGAAGTCAAGACCTAGAAACAAAATCAAGGAGGGTATTATTTCGCTAAAATTAGTAGCAAAGAGTCATCGTTGTCATGGGTTTGACTCGGAGAGGTCTTCAGAAATTCAATTAGTGGAATGGCCTTTAGAATCTCCTAAATCTCCCATGCTTCAGGCAGTTTATGATCTTTTTAGATGTTCAGGAAACAAATCCATGGATAATAAGGCCAAATCACTATTGTTTGTTAAAAGACTTCTAGATGCTGACTATGTAGAGGAGGAAGAGAGATGGAATGATATTGAAGGCCTCGTCTATTACAATGACAACATGGAAGAGAAATCCTCAAATATTCCCACTAGTGGAAATTCATTTGAACCTTCCTCGGCTTCTCTATATTCAATTCAACTTAATAACTTAGGTATTCAGAAATCACTTTCAAATAATTCTCTGCCTGACTCTAGGGGTGTTAAAAAGAAAGGTAAAGGTAGAAAATATCTTTCCATATTAAGATCTGAAGATGGAGAAGACCGTGATCAATCCAAAATTACAACATATTTACAGGCTGGGAAGGGGAAGTTCCTTCCCAAGTCACAATGAAAGTCTTATCTTGGAGTGTTAGGGGTCTCAACGCCCCTAACAGGTATCGAGTAGTTAAATGCTGCATATTATCTTCCAAAGTAGATGTTGTACTTTTACAGGAAACAAAAATGAGCCTGGATCAATTATCTAATTTCACCAAATCACTTGGAGATTGGTCTGTAGATGGGTTTGATGCCATTGGTTCTTCGAGAGGAATTGCAATCCTTTGGAACCCAAGAAACCTGACTTGTACAAAATTGGAGAAGACCCCAAATTGGATAGGTGGTGAAATTCAAAGTTTACCATCTAATTTAAACTTCTACATCATAAATGTTTATGGTCCAACTCCCAGCAGGAGGAAACTGGAAGTCTGGGAAGAGATTAGCAGATATCTTTTAGCCTGAGCAGATGGGAATATCTTTTTAGGGGGAGACTTTAATACCATAGTTCATCCATTAGACAAACTGGGTGGTTCGCAAAAGGAGTCACAATCCCAAACTAATTTGAAGGATTGGTTACAATCAGAGAATTTAATGAAAATAGAATTTTATAATGGTGTGTATACTTGGACAAACAAGAGACTTGGGTCTAACAACATTTCAAAAAAATTGGATAGATGGGTGATCCCACAAAACTGTGTCCCACTTTTTGGCCAACTTTGACACTGAAATGAACATTCTGAAAAAACAAACTTTGCTTTCGAACATCAATTGTCATTAAACCATTAAGAATTTGAAGATGATGTAAACAAGTGACTTTTATCATTTTGTTTCTAATTTATAAATATATTTAAAAAAAAAAAATAGAATTTTTTGTATCAATTTTTCCTTCTCCTTCAAAAATTATTTTTGTGAAAAATTAGGATTTTTCAGGAGTGACACTCACTTTGATCAGCATAACTTTTTTTATAAAACTTATAAGAACGTAATTATTTTTAATTTAGGTTTTTAACACAAATATCTAGGGAATACATTTGGTTTCATTCAATTTGGTTGAATATTTAATAGTTTATTGAGTTAAGAGGTGACATTAATTATAATTTGGACATAGGTTCACTTTGATCACTCTAACTCTATCTCTATATATCGAAATTAATTTATTCTTTTTTTGATAGAAAGCTAACATAAAAACCTATTTCCTACATATTTTTCATAAATTTTTTCCCCTAATTTACTATTTTTCCAGAAGCGTCGAACAAAGAAGTCGCTAAATGGTCAGACAACCTATGTTTAGTAAAACTTAAAAAGAAAAGTCTTAATAAACTCAATATATATAACTCATAATAATTGGAAAGCTTTCTCGGAGTACTATCATCCTATATTTGGGTTTTTCAAATGAATTTATTTTATTCAACAAAAATTTAATGTCAAAGTGATTTTTTGTCAGCATTTTGATGGGTTAAAAGGAGACTCAATTATAGGTGTGAGTGAGGAGTAGAGGGATTATACCAAAGGGATTTTGATCCAAGAGGATTTTATCCAGCCATTTTGAATTTAATCCTTCAAATGGGACCTCTCAAGGATTAAATCAACATATTTTCTTAAAAATGTGCAATTTTAGCAAAAATCAGGATGTTCAAAAAAGTGGGACACACTATTGTGGGACCACCCCTCGGCTAAATCTAGGTAATGTTTCCCATCCAAAATAATTTCCATGTTATGGTACATTCAATCTTCAAAGAGGAGTACTTGGGAAGAACCTTTCACTCTTTGTAACAAGAACACTAAGTAATAGATGTGCAGCATCATATGATCCTTATTTAATAACTTAGGCAACCTAGAGCCTCCTTTGTAAAGTGATATAGTCCACTTATCGGTGATATTTATAAGATTCTTGTTAAGTCGCTATTGAAACTAAGTGAAAGACTAGGTCGGGGTGAAACTACAAAAAGCTTCATTGGGTAACTTGAAGACTGACATGATCATTTCTTTGGTTATTGACAGAAGAATCTTTCCATCATTATTCAATATGAATTTATACCTTACATCATAATGTTCAATGAATTGTTGAATTAGCTTAGGGATTATTATGGTGGGAGGAAAGGGTGTAGCTAGAAATAGCTCGCTTGACATAATCTCCAGGGTATGCTCATTTCCCACATGGTCCTTAAAACTGTGAACCATCTCCTCTACCTCGACCCCCATTAAGTCAGTGTCTAAAATTATCAGGGCCTGACACCCTAGACTAGTAGTATTTCTGAAGAAATGCATACTAGACCTCATACTTTTTCCCAATCAATAATACAAAAATTTGTAGCCTTTCAAATTCAAACAAACATGCAGAAGCACAAAACAAAAGAGAGGCTTTCAGTGTTTACCTACAATTTGCTGACTTAGGGAAAAAACTTATATCTTCCACAATCGAGACTCTTCAATCTTTACTTTGAAAAGAATAAACCAAGATGATAGGCTTTTAAAAAGATTTACATGCCCTCAAAGTTTGGAAAATATATGAACATTAATTATGGCATGATTTTTAGAGTGGGGAATATTTCATGATGTGACATTTTCCTGATGATATCCTTCAAAAACCTATCTATATCATCATTTATCCTTTATTTAATACCATTAGTTCACTTGTGCTGGGAAATATTTACATCACTTCATGCTACCATCTTAGACTTCCCCCGTAGTCACCATATTCCTAAGGCATATTGTACAATCATTACGATGATTACTTTTTTGACATGTCACATCACTTGTTACATCGGCTGCCAATTAATTCCTTAGGCACGTTGTAAATTCTTTTGAGCCTCTTTGAACTACATTGATCCAAGGTTCAAAGAGGTTCAAAGTGGTTCACAACCACACCATGACATATGAAGGTTTCTTACCTGCAACTACAATCGTTAGGAAATAATCCTTTATTTGAACCTCTTTGAACTACTTCAAACCAAGGTTCAAAGAGATTCATGCGAAACTCAAGGTTACAAACACTTGACAGAGGGAAAACCAATCATACAATAAAATATTAAAGTCATTGCGATGACTATTCCTAGGAGTAAACATGACACAAAAAATAGGCTAACGCAAATTTCAAGGGGCGAGAGGATCGAGTAATGATTTTCAAATTGAAAAGGAAGGGTCAGAGAAACTTAAACAAGGTGACTCATATAGACACTATTAGGGATAATCTGCAAAATATCCATGAAACTTATTTTTGAGCTCCACACATACCTTATAGGCCTCTGAGAAATCGTCATCTTTGTTATACATATTCTTGAAGCTTTCCACTCCAATACTTTGTAATTGAAGCTCTTGCATAGTGAGTAGCCTTTGGATCAAGGAATCAATCCCCTTATTCATTGATCACTTAATATGATTTATGGTGAAGGTAAGAGCATGTAAGAACTCCATCCACTTCAAATGTTTTTTACTTAACTTCTCTTGGGTGTTTATGTAACTCAAAGCTTGATTGTTAGTAAAAAATACAAACTCTTTAGGTAGGAGATAGTTTCTCCACTTCCTAAGACCTTGAACTAGGTCATAGAGTTATAGGTCATAGGAGGTGTATTTCTTCTTGTCCTCATTCAAATTTTCACTATAAAAAGCCACTCATCTACCTTTTGGGTCAAAACAGTGCCTACTACTACGCTACTAGCATCACACTCCAATGTAAACAAATTTTCCAAAATTGGTAATATTAGAATGGGTTGGGTGGATACCTTGGTGTTTAAGAATTAAAAACCTCTATTTTCTTCTCTAGTCCACCTAAAATTGGTCTTTAACCCACCCTTATGGTATCTAACACTAGAGCACATATGGTACTAAAACCCCTAATAAATATCCTATATAATTGGGCAAGTCCATGGAAACTTCTCACCTCTATACTAGATGTGGGAGTAGGCCATTTTAGTATAGCCTCTACCTTGCTAGGATCCATCTTCATGACCCTTATGACACCACAAATGCAAGATACATCAATTCTTATCTCAGGAACTCACACTTCTCCAAGTTGATTGCTAATTGTTCTTCTTGTAACCTCTTCAACACAATTTGCAGATTCTTTAAGCTCTCTTCCTTTGTCTTACTGAAGATGATAATTTCATCAAGATATACTACCACAAATACCCCTATGGAGTCCTTAATCACTTCTTTCATCAATCTCATGAATGTGCTTGAGGCATTGCTAAGCCCAAATGGCATGACCATCCATTCATATAGTCCTTCTATAGTTTTGAAGGTTTTTTCCATTCATCCCCTTCCTTTAGGAGAATTTGATGGTATCCACTCTTTAAATCCAACTTTGTGAAGTATTTAGCCCCACCAAGGCAATCCATTAGGTCTTCAATCCTTGGGATTGGAAACCTATATCTTATTTTTATCCTATTGATGGTTCTAGAGTCTATGCATAACCTCCATTTACCTCATTTTTTTATGCCAAAACCACTAGCACTACACAGGGACTTATGCTCTTATTAATGAGCCCTCAATCCAATAACTCATGCACTTGTCTAGCTATCTCCTTATTTTGTTCCTGGGTCATTTTGCAAGCTTCTTTGTTGGACAATGATGCCCTTGGTATGAAGTCAATTTTATGACTTATACATCTCTGTGGGGGTAAGACTTCTGGTGAACCATCACTTACAATATCCATAAATTGATCCAAAAGTTCTTGTATCTCCTTAGGTAAGGGTTCTTGTGCTTCTGTCTTGTCCTCCTTAGGCTTCATCATGACTACATAACACTCTTCATCTTCCCTCTTAAGAACTTGAAAAAACTCTTTTCCTTCTACTACCAACACATTAGGACTGGTTTGTTGGTGTTTGAAAAATTTTATGCTTTGAAATCCACCAATATACCTTCAGATTGGTATTAGGAGTGGTTAGCTCCAATTATGAAAGATCTACAAGGTAACTTGACTAACTGTAGGGACAAGACTGCCCTCTTCACTTTTGGCTCTATTAAACCAAGGCAGGTGCACCTAATCCAAATAGATATTCAACTCTTTACAACTCCCTATTACTCTAGATTATAACGATAGATAATGGTAAGAAAGTACTAAATTCTAACCATGCATTCTCTTATTTTTCAGTACCATGTAGGACACACAACCAACCACCATAGGATATGAAAGAACTTAGTAATATTTTTGATGTAAATTGGCAGAATATAGCCAAACCAGATCAAACATTTATCAACAAAGGATATACTAGTTATTGATCAATGCCTTATCCATTGGGAAATACTTCAATACTAATGCTGAAAATAGAGACACACCTATTGGAAAAGACTCATATTCATAAATACAAGTAGCTTAGACCATACACTTCTTATAGAATCCTTATGTAGATAAACCAATTTGAATCTATGTTATATCCAAATAAAATTTAATTTGATCCTAGATCAAAACTATGGAATATAATATATACATAGATAAATACTATGTAGTGAATCAAAAGATCCAAAAATCAAAGGGAAAACAACAAGGAGAGACCTGAAACTGAGAAAAATTTATATTAAGTATAATGAGTCAAATGTCTACATCAAAATGATTGAGTAACTACACCACTCAATAATATACACAAGATCAAAAGAACTCTCTATCTTATTTTTCAAATAGTTTGAAAACAATCTGCTATATCCTCGAAACCAAAATAAACTAAAGTCGCTCTAGTACTGAAAAATTTGGGACCCTTCCAACAGAGAAAATAAAGTGAATTATAGAACCTCAGGATGTTGAAGAATAGTTCCCTAGGGTTATGAAAAATCTGATTTAAAACCATAAAACACCCCCTCATCATAAATGAATTCAATTTTTATCCAAACAACACCCTATGACTGTGGCTATACAACCCAGAAAATTAGTTTTATTTCTCTACACTAGTGCAACATGGGACACAGATCCATTTCTTTAAAACCTCTAAAAGAAAATTAAAAATTAGTTGCAACGACTATTCCTGGCATGGAAATTAGTATCAGTGGCTCAGATTAATCTTTTTAACAATTTTAAAACATGGTCATTGATCTCATTTATGTTACTTGAGCACAAAGATCACATTTGGACGCATGGCACCTCGTTGAAATGCCTTGAAGATTATATCTTGATCATCATTTCTTAGAGGCACAACATCATTCGTCCTATGAAATCTAAGTTGACTGCACCTTATCTTTCCTCTTTCTTTAACCTACCTTTGACTCGAGAAACTCAATCCATTTGTATCTCCATATTGCCAGATCTATTGAGACCTTACCACCACCTTACAAGATTCATAGATAACTGTAAAATGTCAAGTCTTTACCTCAGTTTCCAGATCTCTAGATGTTATATACTTAACCGCTAACATTGTGAGATCAAGAGAAAACCACTATGCCAAGTCTCTAAACATTTCATACTTACCAACCTTTATCCATGTGTCCTTCAGGCGCAATGCCTTGAATACTAATTGTCATGCATCTTATCTTTGAGGAAAACCATTGACCAGAGGATCAACTCAGATCTTCATGAATGTTAATTTTATCTTTGATGGGCCCTAATATCTAACAAATCAACACGCATCGAAACAAAACAATGCCTCAATGGTTAAAACACTAGCATCTTATGACCAAGGAAAAACTCCCATCATATATCTTCCTCTAATTTAATCAAACTTTACCTTGTCTTAAGCTTTGACTACTTTCAACGTGGCTATCTGTCATGATGCCTTGATGAATAAAGAACTTCATATTCATGATCAAATTAAAGTGTCGACCATCAAATTAGAATAGATCTGACCACATGATGACTTCCCACCTAGCTAGAAAGAAAGGGCCCACCATATCTCAAACAGAAACATGGAACCTTGTTGCAATGCCACTAAGGATATTGTGTATCCATATTTTGATCACATGATCACACCCATCATTGGATTAAAATAACCTGCATGACACTTGGTTTAAATAATAAAATTCATCACGGACTTAAGAATTTAGGAAATATTTAAACAGTCTCCACTAGGAAATATGAATTAAGAGATTAGATGGCCCCACTGATGACTTAGAACCCATGATAAAAAATAACTTAAGTGACATAAAAACATAATAATTTTTTATAACAGACACCAAGACTTAGGGTTTTTTTACCAAGATGAACCAATTTTTAAGAAAAAAACACTAGGGTTTAAGAACCAACAAAAGGTAGGTTCTAAACACCATGAAAAACATGAGCAAGACTTCAGAAAATTTGACACTGGCTCTGACTTGGGATGTATGTCTCTTGTAGGCATAACAAGATTATAGAATCTCAGTGTTAAGTATAATCTCAGGGTTAAGTAGACCACAACATAAATAAATAACTAACCTACAAAAGACCTAAAAACATAGGAAAAAAAACCTACCACTACAACCTAGTGTCCATGGATTTGAGACTTCAAGAGAAGTAGAATTTTAGGAAGTGTCCGTGCACTGGCAATTCCAATACATTTCCAACCAATTCTTTAATAATTTAATAATTAGAACCCCATTTACTATCAATAATGTATGGTCTTATCCCGATGGGATCAAACTTACCATGTTTTTGTTTGTCTTCAAGCATCGCATTTCACATCAGGACAAAATTATTAGTTTCAAAACCTCTGTCAGTGGTTCTTCTGTCAAACAAATCCTTACATTGCAACTATAGCTTAACATTCTTGTCATGTGCATCCCTTATTGATTCATCTAGTTGTATCAAATCATCCATTTTGATCTGAGCATGTCATCATCTAGTTCTTCATCATATTCTTGGACAAATTTGTACATCTACAACAAGTTATTATGAGGCAACCTAGCTTGAATACCATATACCAAATCAAAATGTGCACAACCAATGACCTTCTTCAGTATTACCCTATCAGTCCATATTTCTTGCTACAACTTTGAATCACAGGCCCTCTTGTTCTTATCCATCACTCTCTTCATAATTTTAAATGCTCTTATTACATGATTCAGCCTGACCGTTCCCTTGTGGATGATATGGGGATGAGTAAGAAACTTGGATCCCATATTGTTGGCATAAAACATTAAATTACTCTAATCTGAAACACATTGCATTGTCTACCACAATAGCCTGTAGACAACCAAATCTAGTTAAGATGTTATATAACATAAAATCAATCACAACCCTACTAGTTACTCTTTTAGTGGAAATTGCTTCAACCTAGTTGCTACAATATTCAGTTGCCACTAGGATCCATTAATGAACCCCACTAATCTTGTTTGGAATCTCCCCAATGCAATCCATTCCCCATTTATGAAAAGGTGCCTCAACTGCAACAGGCTTCAAAGGAAAATTCCCACCAAACTTTAGCTTACTTGTAGACCTTTGGCAAGCATCACACCTCTTAACATAATTATGGGTATCTTTGAAAATAGTAGGCCACCAGAAACTAGATCTTATAATCTTATGTGCAGTAGTCTTAACCATATAATGGCCCCCACATGCACCATTATGCATTTGTTCCAACAAGTTATAAGATCTGTCATAATCTACACATTTGTGCAATACTCCTTCATTGCTCATCCACCACAGTTGACTTTGAATTATTGCATACTTGAAATCATGAAACTTAACTGTTCTCCTTCTATTTTCATCCATTTTATGAGGTAAAATCTTTTTCTGCAGGTATCCAATAATATCCTTATACCATTCACAACAATCCATATCACAAATATAAGGCCTTTGGTTTTGCTCTAGCATATCTACATTATTAGCATCTAAATTGCTCTGAGCCATAAGTTTTGTAAGTCCTAGGACTCTGACCAATTTTTTGATATGAATATTAATGTTAAATTCTTGGATCTTGTTTATCCATCTACACCTCCTCCCTAAAACTTCATGTTGGATTAGAGTGTCCTTCACAGTAGCACTAAGTACATAAGAAAGTATAGTTTCTCCTACCAAATAACACCTAAAAGATTTGATAGCCTTGACCAAAGAATAGGCCTTTTTTTCCATGATATCATACTTTAGTTATGTTTCTTGTAAAGACTTACTGAAAAAGGAGATGGGTTTCTCAAAGCCCTCTAAATTCTTTTGTAACAATACTACACAAATAGTATTGTATGAAGCAAAGGAGAAGATCTCGAAAGGCTTACCATAATCAAGAGTTATTAGAATAGGTGCATCTTTGATATCCTACTTAATATCTGAAAAATATTTGCATGCTTCTTGATTCCATTCTACCTTAGCTCCTTTCCTCATCATTCTCTAAATTGGAATACTGGTTTTTGCAAAGTTTGTAATAAATCTCCTCAATAAATTTACCTATCCAATGAAAGATTTAATGCCTTTGACATTTTTGGGCTGAGGGATATTATCAATTGCATCTACCCTTTTAGGTTCAATCCTAACTCCATCATTAGACACAATATGCCCCAAAAGCTTTCCCTCTGTAACCCCAAAAACACACTTCTTTGGATTAAAAGAAACCCCATATTCCAATGCTCTCACAATAATTCTCTCAAGATGACCATAGTGTTGATATTCTTTTGCTGAATAGGTAGTAATATCATCTGTATAGACTGATGGAAACTCATTTATAAAATATTTAAATGCCACATCCATGGCTCTTTGAAATGTTTCCCTAGCATTTGTCAGGTCAAAAGGCATTCTAACATATGTACGTAAGTTCCCCAAGGTGTGATGAATGCAGTCTTGAATTGTTGTGATTCCTTGACTATAACCTTATTATATCCTAAAAATCCATCCAACATGGACATCAATTTAGATCCAGTGACTCTTTATAGCATAGCTTCCATATTGGGAAAACCATATTTGTCCTTTAATGAGTTGATGTTCAAATTTATGAAATCTACACAAATTCTGATGTCACCATTTTTCTTTCTTACTTGTACCAAATTGGACACCCATGTTGAATGTTTGATAGGCTTTATTATTCCAGCATCCCTCATCTTTTTCAATTCTTCTTGCATCTTGGGTGCTAGGGTGGGATTAGTGGGTCTTAACTTCTATCTAAAAATATTTGTGCCTTCCTTTAAAGGAATATCATGTTGGAAGAAATCCTATTTGTATGTCTTTAAGTCATTGTAAGACCATGCAAACACATGTTTATACTTTTTGAGAAGATCAACTAAAAACTCTCTAATTTTAGGAGATAGTATCTTACCAATATATACCTTCTTGGGAGCTTCAACTGTCCCTATATTCACTTCCTCCAAATCCTCATGCATATTCACAGTCCTTGTGGAATAAGGCTTGTCCTTATTATCAAAAGCCTTCTCAAGTATAACCAATCCCTTTGGAACCTTCTTTGATTTTAGCTGCAAGATATTGTTACCAAAAAGAGTATCTTTACCATCCAAAGTCTCTACATACCCACTGAAATCCATCTCTTTATTCCCAAAGTTTGATTCACAATATAAATATCTCAGAATATCTAAATCATCTTCAAAGACCTACCAACTTTTGACGTTGTCTGGAATAGAAGGTCTAGATTAAATCTCTATTTTAGAAATTCCTAAAAAAGTAATATCCTCTGGCATTAAAGCAATATTGGCTAGCAAGTCTGCCTTTTTGTTCTGACTTTTATCCATCCAGTCAATACCAAAAGCATCAAATTTTTCTACTTCATCCCAAACAACATTTCTATACTTCTTTAGTCTTTGATTTTTTGAAGCATATTTCAATCTTATTTGATAAATTACCAATTTAGAGTCTCCAATCACTGTGAGACTTTTTATATTATGTCTTGAGGCCAACCTTAATCCAATTAAAAAAGTATCATACTCTGCAATATTATTAGTACATGTGAACAAAAAAGAAAATAAGAATTTGAAGTTTTTACCACTCAAAGCTATCAACAAAACCCCTACACCATCTCCTTCTTTTGAGCTTGCACCATAAAAGCACATAGTCCCTAAGTCATTATTGTCTTCTAGGCTATCATTTTCCTCAGATAATAACATATCCTTACCTTATCCTTCAAACTTTCCATCTTGCACTTGAAAAGATCCAATATCAGTATCCAAGAAGCAATTCATATTATCATCCTCACTTTCCTCAATCATGTGAGGAGTTCTAGTTTCCTTGGATACCTTAACATTTTTACCAGAAATATCAAAATTTGCAAAGGATAGGTCACACTGAATACTTCCTCCCATTGAAGCACTCCACTTTCTTGATAATATCATTCCATACTGGGGAGGAATATCAACCACTAGGACACTCATTGTTGGCATCTTCTCTGGACATGAAGCTAGACTATAGGGAAGAGCTTTAATAGTACCTATTATAGGAACCTCTCTATAGTCCATTTCCTAACATCTTCCATGATCAGAATCAACCTGCAGTCCCATTGACTTCATTATTTCTACAGTCATGAGAGTATTAGACACTCCTTAATCTATCATGCAATTTTTTAGCCTCTTACCATTTATGAATAGAGTTAAGAAAAAAGGACCCACAACTCCAAAAGGAGTGTTCACATTATTTGTATTGAAGAAAACCTAAGGGATTTTTGAGACAATCTCTTCTGATTCTTTCCCCTTGTTATCAAATTTATCTTTTATATTTCCCATTTTCTCAATCTTTTCTTTATTCTGAATCCTTGTAGAAGAAATGTTATTCACCCATGTCGAAGTCTTTTCCTTATGTTCATCAATCCTCATCATTTCCAAAATTGGAATCTTGACAGTGATTTGTGACAACAATTTCCCCATATAAATAGGGGTGTACATTATATCATAGATTTCTTGTCTCAAAGTGACAACATTTTCATCTTCAACTTGAGTGGCAAATCTTGGCTCAATTATTTTGTTATCCTTTTGGAGAGAGGAAAAATTTACCTCTGGTATTTTTTTTCTTACCTTGTGGACAACATTTGGACAATTAGGTTTATCTTCTTTTCTAACTTTTATTCTTTTGACACTAAACAAGTTTTTCTTTTCCTTGTATTTGCTTAGTGTCTTTTCTTATTTCTTTAATAAAAATGCCAGATGGTTTATCATTTGCACTTCCAACTGTCATATTTCTCAAATTGTAGTTACTCCTTGATTAAGTAACCATGTCTGCAGTAATCTATGCAATCTCTTCATCTGAAGGTCTTCTTACTACAAAAGGCTCCTTACCCCTTGTAACATTACACCTAATTTCATCAACCTCTTCTTCCTCTTCATCAGATGAAACCAAATATTGGCTTTCATTTTCATTATTAGAGTCTTCTTCACCCCTCAAGTGTGAACAAGTCATTGCACAACTAGTGTCATCATATAATTCATCCTCCTCCTCCCTTTCTTGTTGTGCTTCATTTGTAGATATATTTAGGGCAACTGCACAATAATTAAGATTGTGTAGTGATTGATAAGTTGTGCACCATGAAGCATCATCAAAATCATTGACATAGTTTCTTTTAAGAGTATCAAGATTCCTAGCATCAGACTTGTCTTTCCTTTGTGGGAGTATAGGCTTCCCATCCTTCCATTGGGTAGTATATGGGTAATTTTGCATTCTTGGCTGCCTATTAAAATTATTGATGAATGGCCTATCATTATTTAGAATCTAACATTCTTGTTTTCTCTAGGCTTCAAATCCTTTATGGCACTTATAATATTCTTCATATTAATATCTTCTTTAAGTTTAACATTAGAAGGCCTATCTGATTCTTTTCTAGCAAGCTTCCAATCTTCTCTTTTACCTAACTTTTCTGATACTCTCCTATTAGTCTCAATGTTCATAGATATCTTATAAGATTCTCTGATATTTCTAGGGTTCTTGTCTCTAAGGAGGTATCCAATTTTAGAATCAAAGGAATTTATATAAGTGGCAAGACAAACCTTATCATCAAGCCTCATAACATGAAACATTTTATGCATGTCTCTTTGAAATCTTATATTGAATTCAACAAAATCCTCATTTGGATTCTTCTTAATATTATTGAACTCATTCAACATGAATCCCTCATTTTTCTTATCACCATTTTCTCCTTAAAGAAATATTTTAGTTCATCTGTAGACCCCACAAAACCATATGGTAAGCCTCTAAACCAATCCCTAGCATCTTCAATTAGAGACTGGACAAAGAGCTTCATCAATACATCCTCATGCAAGATCTCATAGTCACCCATCATATCAATAAAATATTAAGATGCTTTTCACAAGTAATAAAATTATTTCCATCAAACTTTGGAAGCTTATCTCTAATCTCATTTGAGACTGCATTTGGATAACCAGGAATATCAAGGAAAGAAAATTGTTTGTACCTTTCTACATGAGTCAGTCCCCTTTGAAAGGGACTGTCAATTTGAGAAGTAGATGCCCTGGCATTTGATGTTATAGCTACCTCAGCACCAGCATGAGAAGCCCTAGTAGTTTTTCTAAGAAAATTAACCTTCTTCATCTCCAAAGAAGCACCCTCCAATTTTGCCTTCTCAAGATCTTTAGCTATGATTTCATTCTCCATTCTATCCCTCTCTAGATTAGTGTCCAATTTAGACATTCAATCTACTGGAATCTTGGGATTCATAGGTTTGTTTATTTGAGCTCCTATCATCCTCTAGGTTCCTTTATTCTTAGGATCTTGGGTAACATGAACTTGTTGAATGACAGGTTCCTCTTCAACTCTCTAAGTCTCTTCAACATAGTTCATTGCTTCTAAGTTTGAAAATTGCCTCTTCTTTTTTTCAAGAAAAAATAGATTTTGTCTAATCTTATTCTCCTTTTCTTTTTCTCTTCATTGTCTGATGGAAATCTATTCATGGATTTTCCTATCCAGTTTAGCAATTTCTTTAGCAATACTATCAGAATCTGAGAGAGTAGTATTAGATTATAAAACCTCCTTCTCACTAGGACATGGATAATCTTCATATGAACCCAATGCCAAATCAAAAGCCTCATCATATTCTGATACATTACCTTCATGACTATATTGGATTGGCTCTTCTATTCTAGTGTTCTCCTCATGTCTCTCATTTTTAAGGACACCCCTATTCTTATTTCCTTTCCTTGTTTGATTAGCTTTAGAGGTAGTTGGAAATCCCTCTTCCAACTTGTCTTCAGGGTGTCTTCTCACCTAAGATCTGGTATTTCTATTACTCATATTGAGAAATTATGGATAAGATAAAAAATTTCACTCAGCACTGCTGCAGAGATTTCTAAGAGTCACCACCCAAAACAAGTTGGGACAATACAACACTAATCAAGATGAATATTAGAATAAGGGGTCCCATAAGACAAAGGATATAGTAAGGTAACTCTATGCTTCCAATGGTAAACTTACTGGTCACTTATGAAAATATACTACATTTTCGCTAGCAGAGTTTCCATTTTGTTGGTGTTTGAAAACGTTTATGCTTAGAAAGAAACCAATATACCTTGACACTTGTACTAGGAGTGGTTAGATCAAAGTATGAAAGTTGTGCAAGGTAACTGGACCAATTTTAGGGACAAGACTACCCTCAGCACTTCTAGCTCTATTAAACCAAGGTGGGTACACCTAATCCAAATAGATATTCAACTATTTAAAACTCGCTATTACTCTGAATTATAACAATAGATAGTGGTAAGAAAGTACTAAATGCTAACCATACATTCTCTCATTCTCCATTACCATGTATGACACACAACCAACCACCATAGGATATGAAAGAACTTAGTAATATTTTTGATGCAAATTTTTAGAATATAGCCAAACCAAATCAAACATGTATCAACAAAGGATGTACTAGTTCTTGATCAGTGCCTTATCCATTGGGCAATACTTCAATACTAATGCTGAAAAAAGAGACAAGCCTATTGGAAAAGACTCGTAGCCATAAATACAAGCAGCCTAGATAATACACTTCTTATAGAACCCTTATGTAGATGAACCAATTTGAATCTATGTTATATCCAAAGAAAATTCAATTTGATCCTCGATAAAAACTATGGAATAAAACATATACACAGATAAATACTATGTAGTGAATTAGAAGATCCAAAACTCAAACGGAAAACAACAAGGAGAGACCTTAACTAAGAAAAACTTATATTAAGTATGATAAGTCAAATCTCTGTATCAACATGATTGAGAAGCTATGCTACTCAATACTATGCAAAATATCAAAAGAACTTTCTATCTTATCTTGAAAAAAGTTTGAAAACAATCTGCTAGATCCTTGGAACCAAAAGAAACTAAAGTCGCTCTAGGACTTAAATTTTGGACCCTAACAACAAAGAAAATAAAGTGATTTATAGAACCTTGGGATGTTGAAGAACAGTGCCTGAGGGTTATGAAAAATCTTATTTAAAACCATAATACACCCCCTCACCATAAATGCATTCAGTTTTTACCAAAACAACACCCTATGTCAGTGGCTATACAACCCAGAAAATGAGATTTATCTCTCTACTCTTGTGCAAAATGGGACATAGAGCCATTCATTTAAAACCCTCTTATCAATGGCTCATATTATTCCTTTTCACAATTTTAAAACATGGACATTGATCTAATTTAAGTTACCTAAGAACGAAGATTAGATTTGGACATGTGGCACCTCGTCGCAATATCTTGAAGATTATTTATTGATCATATTTTCTTTGAGGCACATCGCCATCCATCTGATGAAATGTAACTTGACTGCACCTTATCTTTCCACTGTCTTTAACCTTCATTTGAATCGAGAAACTCAATCCATTTATATCTCCATATCGCCAGATATTTTAAGACTTGAATGCCACTTTATGAGATTTAGAGATAACTGTAAAATTTCAAGTGTTTACCTGAGTCGCCAGATCTCTGGATGTTATATACTTAACTGCTAACATTGTGAGATTAGGAGAAAACTATTGTTCCAAGTCACTGAACACTTTGTACTTGCAAACCTTTATCCATGTGTCCTTCGGGCACAACACCTTGAACACTATTTAATGTACATCTTATCTTTGAGGAAAAGCACTGACCAAAGGATAAACTCAGATCTGCACAAACATTAATTTTATCTTTGATGGGCTGCAAGATCCAACAACTCAACACGCGTTGACATGGCTCAATGCCTCAATGGTTAAAACACTAGCATCTTGTGACCAAGTCAAAATGCCCACCATATATCTTCCTCTAATTTTGTTGAACTTTACCTTGTCTTAAGCTCCGACCACTTTCCATGTGGTTGTCTCTCATGATGCCTTGATGAATAAAGAACTTCATCTTCATAATCAAGGAAAAGTGATGGTCGT
The DNA here is from genome assembly GCA_018584345.1 of Thuja plicata. Classification (NCBI taxonomy): domain Eukaryota; kingdom Viridiplantae; phylum Streptophyta; class Pinopsida; order Cupressales; family Cupressaceae; genus Thuja; species Thuja plicata. Next base: position 31,439 of record MU223273.1, read on the forward strand.
TGGATTAGAATAGATCTGACCACATGATAACCTCTGGTCTAGCTAGAAAGAAAAGTCCCACCATATATTAGATGAACACTTGGCACCTTGTTGCAATGCCACTAAGGATATAGTGTGTGCATCTTTTGATCATGGGATCATTCCCATTGGTTGATTAAAAGAACCTGCATGACACTTGGTTAAAATAATAAAATTCATCGCAAACTTAAGACTCTAGGAAATATTTAAATGGACCCAGCTAGGAAATATCACTTAAGAGATGAGATGAACCCGTCGATGACTTAGAACCCACGACGAAAATAACTTAAATGACATAAAAAGGTAACAATTTTTTATAATAGACACCAAGACTTAGGGTTTTTTTACCAAGATGAACCAAGGTTTAAGAACAAAACCACTAGGTTTTAAGAACCAGCAATGGATAGGGTCTAAACACCATGAAAAACATGAGCAAGACTTTTGAAAATTTGACAGTGCTAACATGGTCTTCACTCCTTGTTCTTCCACCAATGACTAAATTTTGTATGTCACTCCATCATTTTGAAAAGAATAAGAATTATTTTTCCCATCATGCATGGCCTTTATGTTAGACTGTCGTGGTCTTCCCAATAGAAGATGGAAAGAATCAAAGGGAAGTATATCACAAAGTATTTCATCCTTATAGCCTCCTATTGTGAACTCAATCTAGGTCTAGTCATTCACTAGGACATGTTTCTCTTTGTTCAACCATGTTACCCTATAAGGATGGTCATGGGGTATCTTAGGCACTCCAAGTTTGTTCACTACTTCTTCAAAGATTATGTTATAAGTTAACCCTTATTCAATGATCACTCTTCATACTTTACCATGGATTTTTTCATTTCACTTTAAAGAGTGACCTCCTTTATTTAGGTTCTTCCCTAACTGGTTCTTTGATCGAAAATCTCCTTATCATTATATTTTCCCCACTCTCAGAGTCAATATTTACCCTAGAATACTTCACACTACTGGCATCCTCTTAAATATAACTAATTCTTCTCTCTAATTTTGAAGGTGTGGCTTTTTCAGGAAATCTATATTGTGGATGCTCAAATTGGTGGCAGTTATAACATTTCATGTTTGCAAATGAACCTCTTTTGGTTCCTCCAACAGATCTTGTTGGAAAGTGATCAATTTTGTATGTGTTCCATCACATTTTGGTTTTCATATAGGGCAACACATCTGGCATATTCATCGATCGATTTGAAGTTAAGTTTTGGTAATTCTATTATGGAATTGACTAAGTATAGAAGTAGAAATACAGATGTATTTTGGGTATCGAAGATAAAGATAGATGAGTTATGGTGAGCGATCTTAGAGGAAGATATTATGGAGTATGTACAACCTACATCTAAGATCTATTTGATTTTGGTGACATTTATAGAAAATTACATAGAATTGAAAATAGGTGACAGTAGCAAAACAGAGATACCAAGCAGTTGAACTAAAGCAATGAACTTGGGAGTATGACGTGGACTCCTTGCAAGATAAGTTATATTATGGTTGTGGAAAATCTATATTTTGATTATGTAAGAGTGATGACTATGTATTTAATAATTTCTTTATTAAATCTATTTTGTATTGAGAGTCGACTATGTAATATTTGGTAAGAGAGCGAACTTGGTATATATATGAAGAACTTTTGTAGAGAGAAGATAGATGTGTGAAATGAATTTGATGTACTGAATGGAATAAGATGTATGTGTAAATGGTAGAGAACAAGATGATACAGATCATTGCAGAACTATGACTGGAACTATCTAATCATTGAAGATGTTTTTTTTGTTCATGACTAAGAACACTTTGTAACAGAAGTATTACTATAAGAGTTGTAAGCCTAGTTTCCCCCTGAAGGGTTGTTGTATACCTTTAACCAAGTTGTATTCCTCTAACAAGTAATTGTACTATGTAATATTCAGCTTCTAAAAAGGCTAGGTCTCCTAATAGGGATATTATACTTTAGTGTATGCTTGTGGGTACCATCCCCACTGGGGTTTTCCCTTGGCCAGGGTTTCCTTGACAACAAATAATGGTGTTATGAGTACTATTTTATTTTCTTATGTTCTTTTGATTTCAGTATGCTTATGGTTTATGTGTAATTGGTTCAAAGTTTATTTTAAATGTTGTAATATTAATTCACCCCCCTTTTCAGTATTACTTCCTAAAAATGGGTATCAGAGATTTGGCTCTTGGAGAGAAAGCCTAACATCTTAAGGGAGATCAAAATGGATTCAGATAATTTGTAAGAGAACTTTGAAGTTGCACTTGAATACCTTGATAAATAAAAAGCATAAAATGGAGACTTAAGATTCAAATTAAGGAGAGAAGATGGATTCATAAGGAAACTGAAAGACTAGCTTGAAATTTCTAGAAATCAAAGACAATCACAAGACCTTGTGGTTCATATAAAGGAAGATTAAGATAATGATAATTCAAATCATATGAATAAATTTGAACAAGAGAATGACACTTTGAAGCTTGAGAATGAAGCCATTGCTAAAGAGATTCAACTGGAAAAAGATGCTAAAAACAAGATTGAAGAAGCTTTGAAAAATGAAAATTTTTTGATGGAAAAAATGAAGAATGAGGTTGACCATTACAAGAAAAAGTATCTAGAATTGGAGAAATACATTCAGATCATAAAGGGTGAAATTGTTGAGACAAAGAAACACATTGAGAAACTACACATGAGCAGTGAATTGATTGATGAACAAAGAGACAATGGAAACCTAAAGGAGATATGACTAGTATTGGCTTCCATGAGGCTAAATGCTCCAAGAATCAGGAAGAGAACCAAGTTGCAAAGATTGATGTAGAAAAACATCCTCTTGAAGAACCTAGAGAACAAATCAAACCTTTTAGATATAGATGCTTTGGTTGTAAAAAGTTTGGACACATGAAAAGAGATTGCAAAGGTAATGCCCCTTTTAAAAAAATTTATGTTTATTGTTTTAATTGTAATGCATATGGGCACAAGAAACAAGCATGCAGGAAACTCAATCAATCAAGATATAAACAAGACAATAGAGGAGAACATACAGTGAAACCTACATGTTACAAATGCAATAACATTGGACACATTGCAAAGTTTTGTATGTTGCAAGTAAATCGGGATAGAAGACCTCCTATATGTTAGAAATGCAATAATCCAAGTCATATAGAAAAGTTTTGCAGGTATAATGGAGTGAATAATAGAAGAGAACCACCTTCTAAGAATACAAGGAAGAATGACAATGATACTGGTAAGAGTATTGCCGAACGGAAGAGTGATTTTGACAGTTGTTTCAAGAAAGCAGAGGATAACAACAGTGGAAAGATATGGAAAATCATAGAGAAAAGTGAGATATTGGTTTAGGGAGAGATAGTAGATGTTACTGGATCTTCGGTTGATGTTAACAAAGTGGAATTGACCTTATTGGTCGATCATGGCCTTAGGGGGAGCATTCGATAAAGATATTACGATATATCCTGCCTGTTAGAGTATCTATTTATCTTCACTTATTAATTAGATCATGTTGATTTAATTATTAAGTTGTCTATGTACTCTATTTTCACTTAAGTTGTCTCTTAGGTGCATAAAATTAATATGTTATATTAATTATATTGTGCAACCTAGCTTTTACCTTTTTAGGGTTTTGTTCACCTTTAAGGTTGAACTTTTGTAATTATTGTTTCATTACCTTGGAATATATTTTTCTCTCACTCCGCTAAGATTTTCAAAGTCTTTGCTTCTATCTCTCTAGTTTGCATTCGATAAAGATATCAAGATATATCTCGCCCCTAATTTTGAGGAGTGATCTCTAGCAAGCTTAGGTGTGATATTGGTCGACATCATGGAACTTATATTTAAGAGCACAATAGTGAACAATGCATATATTGTGATCGCGAGATTTAGGACTGACTGGACACCATTGGGTAATGCAATATCTTAATAACTTAATATTGTATAAAGGAACCTAATGGTTATCTATTTCCTTACCATTTGAAGAGTAGCCTAAGGAAATCAGAGAGTAGAGACATTCAGACTATCTAGAGACTACTTGGCATGATCGATCGAATCATATACTCAAAATTTAGTGTGTAAAAGGTATTTACATCATTTACATCTATAGAAACTATGGATGTACTTGTGATATATGATGTTTTGGATAGACCTAGGTACAAATTTAAGAAACATCCTTTGAAGTTGCGTGAGGATGATCCCAAAGGAGCATTTTCCTAGACAATATATGGTTTTTCATGTTGAAGACATTAGGGCATATATTCATTACAAGTATGACATCCTAGGTATTGATGACATTTGTACTAAAATGGAGTACATGACTGATAATGGCACAATGAGAGATGAGTTCAAACATGTTGTTGAGTTAAACATTATGAAAATTCTAGATTTATATAAATTCAGCAAAGAAGAATGGTTTAAGATATTGCTAAGCAGAGTTCATGATCAGTTTATTTGGATAGGTGAACAACCTACGAAGATTTGCAGTCAATTGATACATTAGATTACTGAATTGGACAATACTAGAATTATCCCTATGGTAGAGAAACATGTTAAGAAGCAAGTTGAAACCCTAACACACTCCAAATGGGATAGGCAAGCTATAATAGTGAATGACATCTATCTACAGGATGTGACACTAATTTTGGTGATACTTGGTTACAAATTCTACTATAGTAGTAGACCTAATTCAATATTAGCTGGAGTTATTATGATGGCCTACAGAATGGTGAAATAAAATACAAAGTATAATCTATGAGAAGTGTTGGAACAATAGTTTTTGGAGAATGTGAAGTTGATAAAGAAATACAAAACCAAAACCTTGAAATTTGGTTCACTACTAGTGCACATGTACAGTCATATTGAGCATAAATTTCCAGGAATGTACCCTAGTGGTTGGAGAAAAGGGATACCTACTGGTATTTAGATTTCACAAAGTCATAGAAGGTAGAACAACACATAGGTTTATGGAGAACTATTTGGCATGATTTAAATTCTTCAGAGGCAGATGAAATATAGAAACAGGATTCCTGGAAACTTAGTTGAAAAATATAAGAATACAATATGTTTTATGGTTGAGACAGACTGTGTATGTTTTGGGAGAGTTGTTCCAAGGAAGAAATAGTGTTATCCTATGGGATATGAAGTGAGTTTAGAAGTCCTAACTATGCAGATCAAACATGTTCTGGCATCTGAGGTAGATACATGTAAGGAAAGATGGGGTACTTATGAAGAAAAATCATCTAAAGTAAGAGAAGAACATACTAGAGCCTTGAGGAAAAGGAAAGTGGAGAACATTATTCATGAATGTGGAGTTAAGGCAGATTGACAGAGGATGAGTTGAAGGAAGTGAAGAGGAAGTTAGAAGAATGATATGTTGGATTGGCAAGTACTTCAGCCCTTCCACTTCTTGAAGTTGTGATAATAGCTACTGCACCTACTACTATTATTGATGTAGCCACCCCTTCATCATCTTTGAAGACCTCACAAGAAGTAAAGTTGGTTCCTAGAGTGAACACCAAATCCTCCCAACAAAATCATCACCTAAAAAACTGAGGATAAAGAGAGAAGAGAAGAAAGTTGAAAGGGACAGACAAGTATGGAAACCTGACTTGAAAATGATTGAGAAGAGAGATATTGAGAAATTAAAGCTGGTTACAATAAACAAGTACTATGAAAGGTATGAGGAATCTGATAAGCTTAAGAATGAAGATATTGTGGTAAATCATTTACTTGTTTTCAAGAAAATCTATTAGAGATAGAGGGAAGTGTACCTGAAGATTTGTATGGAAGATTGGAAAAAAGAAAACAATTAGCACATATTGAAGATGAGACAATCAGAAATCAAGAAATTAATAACATGTTACCTATGATTTCTATGCAAGAGAGAAATAGAATATTCAATGAGCTAAAACCATTATTGAGGACTAAGGCAAGGTTAGTGAAAATTATGGCAAGAAAGTATGAAGATATTACTAAGAGACTTAGATAGCACTGTGTCAGATACTTATGTAAATTATTCCTAAGAAGGCTTCACCTCCTAAGACTATAATGCCCACATCCTTGGGAATGGGAGAGAGTTCCAAATCAGCTGAGGCAAGTGTTGTGAAAAGTGAAGATGATATGCAACCACATTTCTATTTTTTTGGTGTGCCTGTGACACTTGACACTTCTCATAATGAGAAGGACCCATTTGAAGGAAACATTAATAGTACAATGGTTGGGGATGAAGGATAGAAAGAGGAAGATCAGAGAGAGGATGAACAAAAAGAAATGGAGCAGAAAGATGAAGAAGTAAAAGCTGAAGACAAAACCAAAATTGACACATCTTCTATCTTATTGTTGGCAAGTAAAGAAAAACCTATAGATTTTGATGTTGATCACATGGATGAGGATGAGTTGGTGAGCTTAGATTTTACTGCACTCACTAAAGCAAAGTCTGAACAAAAAATTGACAAGAAGACCAAGGTAATGTCTAGAGAAATCAATATTACGAATAAATTACTTCCAGTACCTATTGTTTTCCAGAGCAGAGATGATATAGAGAACTTGAAGATGACACTTGATGAGTTTGATGGTCACTATGAGACCCTAGTGAAGATAACAAAAGAAAAGGAAGAGAAGAACTACTTGGAAAAGAAACTAATGGAAGTTTGCTAGTCTATTTCATGGGACTTGGGCATTTTGAAACCTGTTACTAAAAAATAAAAGAGTTGTTTTGCGCATGGAAAGAAACTATTCAGTTATTGCATGAACCCAATCAGACATGTTCATAACATTGAAGACATTATTGCTAAGGATAGGGAAACCTTGAACAGTATGATCGACAGTTGTGAGACCTCCTCACAATCTATGATGGAAATGGACAGAGAAGTAACAAGGATCTTGGATAAATTGAATTTTTTGGATATAGAGAAAGGGAGAGTCATGACAAGGTTTGGTTTGCTAAAGAGTTTAGTCTCTCCTAAGCTATCAATTATTGAAACTCACTTATCTGACATGGAGAAGACTATAGAATCATTGAAAAACTCTATGCCTATAGAGTTGAAAGAAATAGAGACACCATCATATGCACTGAATGGACTAATTCAATTTTAGTCATCTATTGGTTAAGTCATGGAGTGAAGAAGTGAAGATCTTGGAAGATTATTTTCAAGGTATTCCAAAATTGGTGAGAAAGCACTAAGTTGTATTTTGTTTATGCACCTTTGTCATTGTTTTCAAAGGGGGAGAAGAGAAAAGAAAAAATGAGAGAATAAATAATTGGGGAGAACAGAGAAAATGAGAAGAGAGAAGAAAATGAATAGGAGACTTTTTTTTTTGAACACTTAGTCATTTTTTGTTAAGTGTTCCCATCAATGCCAAAGGGAGAGATTGTTGGAAAGTGATAAATTTTGTATGTGTTACATCAATTTTTGGTTTTCATTTAGGGCAACACATCTGGCATATTGATCGATTGATTTGAAGTTAAGTTTTGGTAATTCAATTATGGAATCGACTAAGTACAGAAGCAAAAATATAGAGGTATTTTTGGTATCGAAGATCGAGATAGATGAGTTATGGAAAGAGAGCTTAGAGGAAGATATTATGGACTATGTACAACCTAAATCTAAGATCAATTTGATTTTGGTGACGTTTACAGAAAGTTACAAATAATTGAAGATAGGTGACATCAACAGAACAGAGATACAGAGCAGTTGAACTAAAGTGATGATTTGGGGAGTATGATGTGGACTCCTGGCAAGATATGTTAGAATATGGTTTTGGATAATCTATATTTTTATTATGTAAGAGTGTCGACTATGTATTTAATAATTGATTTATTAAATCTATGTTGTATTAAGAGTCGACTATGTAATATTTGGTAAGAGAGCCGACTATATATATATATATATATATATATATATATATATATATGAAGATCTTTTATAGAGTGAAGATAGATGTGTGAAATGAATTAATGTACTAGATGGAATAACATA